>OX418219.1:779974-1124833 GCA_948455865.1 Conomelus anceps
GAAGGAACAAAAAGAGGAATAAGATGAGATGGAGGAGGAGGAAGAGGAGAAGGAACAAAAAGAGGAATAAGATGAGATGGAGGAGGAGGAAGAGGAGAAGGAACAAAAAGAGGAATAAGATGAGATGGAGGAGGAAGAGGAATAGAATAGAATGGCTACCTTTATTTTTTTTGCCTAGGAGGAGATGGAAGACAAAGAGGAATATGGTGAGGATTAGGAGGAGGAGGAGGAAGAGGAGATGCTAGAGGACGAAGAAGAGAAAGAGGAATAAGATAAGGAAGAGAAGATGGAAGAGGATGAGGAAGAGAAGGAGAAAAAACAACAGCAACGCGAAAGAGAGAGAGAATGAGTGAGAAAGTGAGAGACAGACAATCTCGCTTACATTTTTCATTTTCTTGACTAATTTATCAGACTTCAGGCACTGTTCTCGGAACGCCCAGAAACTTTCCAGCCTTGAAAGGCACGTTCTGCATATTCTGTCAGATGCGTCTTCCCTTATAACCTGGAAAAAAATTAGAATAATAAATTTCAAACATACTAATTAGAAAGTACACTGTATGTCACGTCCATTATAATGAGAAAAACAATAAGTTCTCTGCTGTAAAATCACTTCCCGGTGGTTCGGAACCCACCTAAAACTGTAGGTGAGTAATAATCAGTATACTGTAACTCATAAATCACCATCATCCGACTCATACCCACGCACAGGTCTCAGACTTATGTGGGCTTCATCTTCCCAAAAAGTTATAGTATATTATTTCAAAATATTACTAGTTATCAATTTGTTTAAACTTTCTATATTATTTCTAACTACTATTATTTCTAACTAGCCTATGTTTTCTATATTATTTCTAACTACTATTATTTCTAACTAGCCTATGGTTTTTTATTGAAAGCTGCCAGTACTTTCAGAAATTCAGCCCAAAGTAAGCTCTAGAACGATCTACAATTTATATGTTGTCAAATAGAAGATAAGCTACGAACTCCTGGGCCCTCTTTGTAAGGGTGATCGATCGGATTAGCCAGCAAAATACTCTGTTGTCCGCTGTAAAATCACTTCCCGGTGGTTTAGTCAGATAAAGATAAGCTACGAACTCCTGGGCTCACTTTGTGAAGGTGACCGATTGGATTGACCATAAAAAAGACTGTTTTCTGCTGTAAAATCACTTCCCGGTGGTTCGGAACCCACCTAAAACTGTAGGTTCAACTCATCAATCAACCATCATCCAACTCATAACCTACGCATAGGTCTCAGGTCTATGTGGGCTCTATCCTCCGAGAAAAATATGAAACGATAATATGAATATTAATAACATGAATACTATGAGTTATTGTTTTTCAAGTGAGGCACAGTTGCTTAATTCAGTAATTAAGAAGCACCAGTTGCTTGTCATGTAAGATTTAATAGAGCAAGCTGAGTTATAGAGTGGTCAGGTTATAATAAATGTTATTGTTTGGTTCTGATAAATCAATCAATTTTTACTATTTTTCCGGATAGAACTATAGAATTAAATTGTTGGATAACAGAAAAATACGAGGTGCTCAAAAATAGAACGAAAATGTGTAAATAGAACATTGAACATAAAAAATAGAGTAAATAAGAGAGTTGAACTAAATTATCTAACTATACAGTAATTAAAAACTATTTCCACCATAAATAATTGAAGAAAATACGTTTCTAGTGAATTTGAACACTCAACATATTTGTGTGATGACCATTTCGCATTGGTGTAATGCTTCCTCAGACACGGATGGAGGCTTATGGCAATATTTATGAATGAACTTTCCTTCAGTTTCTCAGTGACTCCAGGGACTCTTAAAATGTAATGTATATATATATATATATTTTTATATGGACATTTCAAGCATCTTTGGAGTCAAGAGACACCGAAGGAACTCTTATAAATACGGGCATTACTTCCCATGGTCTGAGGAAGCATTACATCAATGCGAAATAACCATCAGACAAATAGTTATGTATTCAAACTCACCTAGAAAATGATTTTCAATAATTATTTATGTTTATATATCCAATGAAAACGTAATAAGGAGCTACAACATCAAATTATTTTCATTTCAAATGTGAAGTGATAGCCGCGAGCCGTAGCAGGTATCTATCTGTTCAATCAGAGAGATAAGCTGCGTTCTCGTAGGTCCTGTTCGTAACGGTGACCGATTAGATTGGCCAGCAAAAAAGGCACTGTTCTCTGTTGTAAAATCACTTCCCGGTGGTTTCTTTTTTTTTTTTTTTTTTTGTAGATTACGTCTTGGAGACTCCAGTTAAGGAGTATAAGACAAGTCAGATCAACAATATTATACACTAGATACCATAATTACTTCAATTAGTTGAGGTGAGGCTTAATTTTGATGTGAAAGGAACTCTTGTAGACTATAAAAAGCTTTATCAACTAAATATTTCTTCAATTGTTTTTTAAATATTTCTATATTTTCAAGACTCTTCAAAAACTGCGGTAGCTTGTTGTAGAATTTCCTACCAATATAACTAGGTTTTTGTTTGAATAAGCTACTATTGTGACTCACCAAGTGATAATCTCCTCGGCTTCTTGTATTATAATCATGTACATCAAGATTTTGGTTAATATCATTCGTTTTTACATATAAAGTAGCTTCATACACATATAAGCAGGGTACAGTTAGGAGACCAAGTCTCTTGAACAACGGCCTACATGAATCTAATCTATTACTCTTTCTATACACCTAACCGCTTTCTTTTGGATCTTAAACACCCTATCAGATTTTGTTTTGATGAATTACCCCATACTAAGATAGCATACCTAATATGTGACAGTAAGAGCCCATGGTAAGCTGTAAAAAGTAACTTTTTGTCATTCAATCTAGCGAGCTGTCGCAGGACAAATACCCCAGATGAAATTTTACTACATATTTTCTCAATGTATGGAGTCCAGGTCAATCGTCTATCCAACGTAACTCCTAGAAATGCAATTTTTTCTTCCTGGTCTAATTGATTATCGTTTACAAACACGTTTATAGCCCTATCTTCATTTAAATTATGTTTGTTTTTGAATTGAAGGTATTGGCATTTTTTACTATTTATAGTTAATTTCAACTGATTTAAAAATTGGACAATGGACTGCACACCTATATGGGCACTTATTTCTAAATTATCTAGAATGGAATTGCTGAAAATGAGTGATGTATCATCAGCAAATAAGAGGGCTCTACCACTAATTAATTCTTTAGGTAAACGGTTGACATATAACAAAAAAAGCAATGGACCTAGTATTGACCCCTGAGGCACTCCAGCTTGCACCTCTAATTATTTAGATTTATTCTATTACCTATACTATTACCAACTACTGTAGTTAGTTCTACACATTGTTTTCCTCCCAATAAGATATGATTCAAACCATTTCAGTTCAACCCCATTTACACCTACATTTTGCAGTATTTCCAATAAAGTTCTATGATTAACACAATCAAATGCCTTTGACAGATCTAAGAAGATTGCAGTAGCTTTATCACCTGAATCTATTATACTTATTAGTTTTTCAACTAGAGAAACTATGGCTGTTTTTGTTGATCTCCCTTTCTGGAAGCCATGCTGTTCATCACAGATAAAGTTAGCTTCTTGAAGGTGCAGAAGTAACCTATTTAGAACTACTCTTTCAAAAATTTTACTTATTACATTTAAAATACTAATGGGCCTATAGTTTTCTACCTTTTCTCTATCACCACTTTTGAAGATTGGCAAGATCTTCCCCTCTTTTAAATTATCTGGAAAAACACCTTGTTCTAATGAATGATTGATCAGATGAATCAAAGGGTCTAACAATTGATCTTTACATTCTTTCAGAATTTTACTGGATACCCCATCCATTCCTACAGTTTTTTTATTATTTAAACTATCAATGATATTTGACAACTCGTCTTGGCATACTGGGTGGAATTTTAATTCTTTCTGAATCCCCTCAGTATTCCTCATGTTTGCATCACTAATACCTGTATTAAGAGATTTTTGAAGATCCTTAGCAACCAGTTGATAATATCTGTTAAAGAAATTACAAATGTCTACACTATCATCAATATATTTTTTATTTTCGTTAATTATTCTGGGGACACTAGTATAAGCATCTACATGAGCTACTTGCCTATTTTTGTTTATTACATCCCACACTGCTGTGTTAAAGTACACACTATTATTCAAAATTTCAGCTGTTTTCTTACATTTCGCTCTTTTCACTTCTCTTGTATAATTTTTCTTTAGAGCTTTGTAATTATCTTCACTTAACATATTTCTAGATAGTTTGAATTCATCATATGCATCTTTAACCCTATTTCTTTCTGCAAGGATATCATCAGTTATCCACTCTTCAATCTTGTCTAATTTGTTCTTTACAGGGACTTTTTTAACTGGACAACTCATAGTAATATGAAACCTTAAAATATTAATGAAACTATCATATTTGTCATTTAAACTATTGCTATTGTAAACCCTACTCCAGTTTTCTTGTAGCAGATTCTGCTTCAAACAATCGATATTCCCCTGTTCACATTGTTGAATTTCTTTCATTACTCTACTCTTTTTAATTGATTTATGACCTTGCAACCCCACCTCTAAGATTTGATAGTCATGATCAGATAGTTCCGAGCCGCCTAGTCTTGTTTTAGAGTAATCTATATTAGTAAGGATGTTATCAATTATTGTTTGTGATGTTCTTGTGACTCTGGTATATTCATGAACTTTTATTTCCAAGTTATTCATGTATATAATATCCCTTAAATCTTCTGTCATTTTATTCTGTGTTGCAAAGTCTGTATTGAAATCTCCCGCTACAATAACGTTTGTAAAACGAGTAGTAGTAATCTCTAAAAGCCTATTGAATAGTTCACAAAAATTGTTCCATTCCCCATTTGGTGACCTGTAAATACCTAACACCGCTACTTCGAAATTATTGTCGATTTTTACTCTCAAACCAGTAACTTCTAAATCCATTTCCACAGCAAATTTCTCTACATATTCTAAATTAAATGTTTGCATATTCTTAGCATTTTTAGTGAAGATAGCTACTCCCCCACTTCGATGAGATGTCCTGCAATACGACGTTTTCAATGAATAGTTTGGAATATTAAGTTGTGACAATTCATCTTCTTTTAAACCATGCTCTGTGAAAATAGCTATATCAGGAGCCTCTTCTTTAAAAAAATACTTCGATTCTATCTATTTTGTTACGACTGTATTGAATATTCTGATGGAACACAGTGAGTACCGGTACTTCCCTATCATCCCTTATTACTTTATCGTTGCTTTTGCATATTGAAGTAGATTTACTTAATCTCTTAGAATCTTGAGAGCTTATCAGATTGCTACAAGAGTTCCTTCCACTAATGCTATCCTGATTTTTTGATCGATTAACGTCTTTTACAATTGAAGATATGAATTTATCATCTGAAACTAGTTTCCCTTCCCGGTTTTGAGCCATTTTACTAAAAAAGGTTCGTTAGATGATTGTTTAGGAGAATTATTGACAGTAGATTGCAAACGACTTTCAATCAGCTCTGCCAGCCTATTACAAAATATTACTTTGCCAGATTGATTTAGATGTAGACCATGATTAGTGAAGTTTTGTTTTTTCAGCCTTTCATTTAGAAAACAAATCCCCAACTGCTTAGAATTCTTATTTTTTAGGCTGTTGATTGTATTATGAATTGATTTATTTGTTGACTTAATGGCTTCATTTAGCTCTGGCCTATCAAACCTATACGGAATTGTACTTATTATTACATTAGTTTTTTGGCTGAGTGGCACAATCTCTTTAATTTTTCCATTTATTTCAGGAAGATGTTTTAGATTAGGTTCATTTATATTGTTTGAGCCACCCAGTACTATTAGAAAATCGTTTTTTCCAAAATCTTTAGTTTGTTCCTGTGCTGACTCTACGATAGCGTTTATAGGGGCACTTGGTTTGAAAAAGCTCTGAACTTCATACTTATTTTTTAATCTTTTATTTAGTAGGTCACTACAGTCTCGTCCATGACTGGATGTCAAGAGCAGTACTCTACCTTTCCTATCGTTATTTGCCCTTACTTTAGTTTTGGTTGCTGTTTGCAAAACCTGACTATACGTTTTTGTTTGACCATTTCTATTTATTTTTTCCCCATTTGATTTAGGTTCTACTTTTTTTGTATTGATCAGAGGTTCAGATCTTACATTAGCCAAGTTTATTTTTGATTTTAATATTTCGATTTCCTCTGACATAGACCTACATTGACTCGTGAGATTTAGTATTTCAGTTTTATGGTCTTCCTGCTGCAATTTTACAATAACTTCCAGAGATTTTATGTGATCCACTAACCCTATTCGTTCTTCCTCAGAATTTTTTAGTGATGTTTCTAATTTTGTTTTCAATTTGGTGTGATCACTCAATAGTTTAGCAACCTTTTCTTCTACATCTACAGTAGCTTTAAGAGCTGTTGGAGATTTTTTCGTTAATAATTGCTGAGATCGCGTAGCTACCTGAGTTTTAGTTGAACAATTAGATTTAGATGCCTTGTTTGGACTCATTTTCCTAGCTAAAAATTGTTTTCAATTGATTTTAGTTTAATGTTTAATGAAATATTACTTAATTTATTACAATTGTCAACTTGAGACTATTTAATTACAAGAAAATTTATCAATATCGGTACACCTAACCTCGAAAATAGAATTTGACTTTTTATTTAAATACTTTAACCTATATTAGACAAGTTAATGATGTAAATTATTAAGATATTATAAATACTAATAATAATAATAAACAAAAATACTACTTATCCGTTCGAATTAATATTCTATGCTTCAAAATTCGCAGAGCCTGTTCAGACAACGTATGCACAGTACCACTCAACTTCGAAACCCACCTAAAACTGTAGGTCCAACTCATCAATCACCATCATCCAACTCATTACCCACGCAAAGGTCTCAGACCTATGTGGGCTTCATCCTCAAAAAAAAAGTTAAAAAAAAACCAAATTACCTGAATTCCAGTGCATATGTCAATAATAAATTCCAGCGAAGACTCGAAAAATCTCAAATTTGTTTCAAACAAAGGTAACATGTCAGGACACTTTGATAGACACAATCGGCAGAAATTTCTATCAACAACAAATAATACATCGTTTTCAATTGTTGTTTCATCATCAGAAAATTCTTTTAAAATCTTACGTCTTGTTGGTTTCTTATGAATCAGCTCAGTTGATACCGCTGATTCACTAAAGAAAGAGTCGTTGACAACTTGTTCTTCATCAGAAAATTGTTTTAAAACTTTATGTCTTGCTGGTTTCTTGTGAATCAGCTCAGTTGATGGCGATGATTCACCAAATAAAGATTCATTTTCAATTGCTGTTTCTTCATCAGAGAGTTCTTTTAAAACCTTACATCTTGCCGGTCTCTTATGGACTACCTCAGTTGAATCTACAGCAGATTCAACAAATAAAGAGTCGTTTTCAATTTGTTCATCATCAGAGAGCTCTTTTAAAATTTTACGTCCTCTATACGGTTTGTTATGCACCACTTTTACGTTGTTTTCAACTTTTTCCTGATCAGAATGTTCTTTTAAACCCGTTAGTTCAGTCTTTTCTTCGTGGCCCACCTTTTTAGTTAACTCCGATGACTTCTCAAAATCAAATGCCTCATCGATGTTCAGGAATATTTCTTCATCATCACCATTATTCGCAGAATTATTTCCATTTTTCGGTACAAGTACAACCACCATTTCTTCATTGTTAAAGTCTTCACAATCATTGTATTTGTAGATATTTCCTTTTTCTTCATCATATTCTTTTTTGGGTTCCGGTCCAGGTGTTAGACGAGGTCGTTTTTCTGGTGCTGGACTGATTTGTGTTTGATAAGTTGAAGCAAACACAGGCGTTTTACGAGGACGTTTTTCTGGTCGCGAATTGGTCATAGGAGTCACAGGTGATTCGAGAGAAGATTTTTCTGAAGGTGCGTTTTTGCTGACACATCTGTGGAAAGAGAATAATATTTTTGAAATAAATTTACTTTGGTAATAATTTTAAAATGCAACTTGTTCATAGAATAGAATATGCTTATAACTAAGAGGACGGAGTTAGGACGCAGCCGGCCCTCTAATGGAGTATAGTGAGTATACTGTGGAGAAAATACCAGGGTTTCAAAAATGACACAACCTATGTAATCTCTATATTTATATAAAAATGAATGTCTGTCTGTATGTATGTATGTATGTATGTGTGTTCCCTATAGACTCCAAAACTACTTGACGGATCGGCATGAAAATTTGGGAATATGTTGTGTGAATATTGGGGATGGTTTCTGACCATAAATTTCAATAGGGGAGCTAATAATTATTATTAATTAAACCATTTTATAGACCTAACCTACTGAACTTGCCAGCCAAACAGCTTAAAGGAACAGCTGATATAAGTCAACAGTTTTCAATCATATGGCAGGCCCCTTAGTGGCGTTATTTACGCTGTCTTTGAACAGCAAAAGACTTTGCACTTTGCATGTAGGCTACCGTGCAGTTGGAGCCTTGCAATATGTAGGAAACATACGACTGGGTATGATGAAATGTAATTATGCCAGGTTGACGACATCTGTTAACCAATGCAGCTAGAAATTTGAAATGCAGCCTCAGCGGGAGGTGGCGAATAATAAAATAAAAAACCTAGCTTCTACCCTTATAGTCATAGGAGGTTTAAATTTGAAATGTTTCTTCATTCAGAGGTGGTGATTAAGAAAACAACGAAGCCTCTATGATCAGCTGGAAGAGCCCTAGGACTAACTTCTTTCCTAATTTGAAATGTAACCTCAGCGGGAGGTGGCGAATAATAAAATCAAGGAGAATTTTTATGAGAATGCAGCAACGCGCGTTGGTCCAGCTAGTATAATATATTATAGCAAATTCAACATGCCCATGATTTTAACTCAATCTCGTACTTAGGAAGTTGCAGTGCAAATATAGTCTACCTTTTAATTCAATGGATTTGAAGTCTTGCATTTCAGAATGGATTTGTACAAAGTTCAACACATTTGTAGCAACATTCCTTTAAATTTTTCTTGTTTTAATCTTTGGAATATCGTTTGAATTTCAAGACAATCAATTATGTTGTACTAGGAGGTTGCTTGATTCAATTGAATCCGCATATCAAGGACATGACATAACTCATTTACAAATTCAATTCAATAGTCTCTTATTTCTTATTTCTCGTCTTCTTCCTCTACTTCTCCTTCTTGTTTCACTTCCCTCCTCCTTCTCCTCTTCCTCCTTTTTCTTAGACTTCATATCTAATGGGAAATCGATGAATGCTACAACACAAAAATATATTATAGCATCAAAAGCAATATCAAAATTAATATCTTGTTAATATTTAGCAATTTAGCTACTAGTTCTGTGAGCAGTAGACCTCACGCCCAAGATTAAGAGTGCTTGCACAGAGGAACATACTCCATGTACTCAATGATAATCACCATAGCAAAATTAAACACAGTCATCAGACATATCACAGGGAAGTGATAGCCGCGAGCCGTAGCAGGTATCTGTTCAATCACATAGATAAGCTGCGTTCTCGTAGGTCCTGTTTGAAACGGTGACTGATTAGATTGGCCAGCAAAAAAGACACTGTTCTCTGCTGAAAATCACTTCCCGGTGGTTCGGAACCCACCTAAAACTGTAGGTCCAACTCATAAATCACCATCATCCAACTCATTACCCACGCACAGGTTTCAGACCTATGTGGGCTTCATCCTAAAAAAAATTTACAAATTCCTAGACCATGTTCTTTACCGCAATTATTGCATCTACGCCTCACAGGATAATATTTTTTCATCGGTCTCAGTTCCTATTTTTAAAAAGACTGAAAAAATGGATGTTTGAAGTTGATGTTGAGGGGGCCGAGCTACTTGTCTTGGCTGGGAGCGGACGTGTCCGGCTTGACTGCGACGTTGTGGGTCCATCCCATCACTACAAATCTTTGTTTTGCTTTGATCTTCCTTTCTCGCTTACATTTCTTGTTTCTTCTTTTTTTAACGGATTTGTTTTCCATTTATGATGTTTCAACATTTTCTCATTGTGGCAATAGCTCTTATGATCAATAAGAACTTTATTCTTGAATATCTTACACCATTCTCTTCATCTGTCTTGAATCCACTGGACATCACTGTCTGTCCAATTCCGATTTACAGTACACGATCCAAATTATTTCAACTCGAGTCTACGCACAGGCCGTAGTTGTCCATGTAGGCTCATTCCATTACGTTTAACTTTTTTATGTTTAAAAGCTATTGTTATTTTAAATTTTTTCTGAGCTATTGTAATTTCTTTTGATTTGTGGAATAAAGCGATTTTTTATTTGATTTAATCCTTGATTCAATTCACCTATGCCCGGTTTCTGAGTTGTTCATTAAGTTTAATGGATCATTAACCCATTGTTCCAGCAATGAGTTAATGGTACATTAAGTTAATAAACGACTCAGAAACCGGGCAGAAGTCTATTTCATGACTGTTTTTCATAAAAGGTCACTCTGTATCAAATCAACAAGGCTGTGTTTTCTATTTGCGAGACAGCTGTTTGCTCAAATTATGTTTCAGATGTCTGATGAATGAGTTTATAAAACAATATTGATTAAATTTGTATATCATTCACTTAGTAATCACTTATTATACTTATTGAAACATTAGAAAATATTTGTTTCTTTCAAACAAATATGTTATTCTTATGAATGATAACTTGAATGATTAATATGAATAAGGCCCTTTTATACAGTGCGTCATAATCTAATAACCTGGCATTGAATGTTGAAGCATTGAGCCCTTTTATACAGCAGCGCCCGTCGCGCGTCGTACTTTAGCATTCAATGCAAACAAATTAGATTACGACGCGCTGTATAAAAGGGGCCTAAGGCAGCCCGAGGGCTATATTTTTATTTTTCTGAGGATGCAGCCCACATAGGTCTGAGACCTGTGCGTGGGTAATGAGTTGGATGATAGTGATTGATGAGTTGGACCTACAGTTTTAGGTGGGTTCCGAACCACCGGGAAGTGATTTTACAGCAGAGAACAGTGTCTTTTTACTGGCCAATCTAATCGGTCACCGTTACAAACAGGACCTACGAGAACGCAGCTTATCTCTATCTGATTGAACAGATACCTGCTACGCCTCGCGGCTGTCACTTCCCATCTATGAATCTGATTCCAATAGCTTATGATGGAGAAGCTCATTTAAAAAATCATATAATCTTTATGAATCCAGAGGTTGATGCATCTATCATAGGAACTCACTTTCAGCGATAAAGATATTTGGAAACAAGCTCACCAGAATCTATTAAAATCACATACCGAGAATATATCGTATAGATGGTCTACCTTTACATTATAAAAAGTAAGGCTCTATGGCCTTCTTCTAAAAAGAACATTGATGACAAATTTTAAAGAAATCGGTTAACGCGTTCAGCCATAAATTCGTTACAAACAGAATGCAAAACGGTCGACCTAAAACAGAGACCTCTCGTCGTTCGGCCAATAAAATTGCAACATCTCTCTATAGTTATAGTATACATATATAGTTGTTTCTATATTTACATAATATACAACTAATATTCCAGTCATAATTGTGAGACACAGACCGGAAAAATTAATTCTTAGAACATGTGATATATTCAACTTACACTCCGCTATCGTCATGTTCCACTATACTGTTGCTTATCACCTTTGGTTTTATCAAGGAGATCTGAAAATTAGCAAACACATTACAAAAATGAGGATTGAGAAATAGAAATGTAACTTATAAGAGTGGAATGCTAAACTAAAAAGAAATCAACAATAGATTGAAAGTATTTCAAGGGCTAATTCTTCTTCATAATAATCTCAAGGTCAATTAAAAAATAAATAGATATAGAACCATACGATTATTTAAAAATAATTTTTTGCCAAAAATGATTAGAAATGAAGAGGATACGAGTAATTTATCCTAAAAAAATGTAGTTACCAATCAGAACCGAAACTATTTGAATTAGCAATGAACAAAATTTTGGAGTTAGGAAAAGTGATAAATGATACTTCCATACTTTTCATTTACCAAGTTACCATGTATCTACATTTACAGAGTTATTCTATTAGTTGTAGACCAAAACAAATTCATTTTGATTCTTCAATATTTACAAATAAAGTGAAAAATAGAACACAATTAGAACTACCTCTGAAGATGGATCTCATAGATTCGAAAGTACTCGGCCAGATTAAGTGAGTTATTATACTTATTCTTAACAAATATTTGACTGCAAGTCGTTAAATTTCACATGAAAAGTTAATATTAACAACGCAGTTCGTCATGGAACAAGAAATCCAGGAATTAGAACTAATTATGCCTACAAAGGATGACTGTGTGAGTTGCAAAAAAATCTACACATGATAAAAAATTACACAAAATTCGAAGATGAATGACAAAAGAGACAGAGTGATGAGGAAGGAATTAAATAAAAATAGAGGAAATTGAAGGGCAATGAGTGAAAAAATATAGAAAGTAAAGAGACTTAAAAATTAACTTTTTATTGTAAATTTAACGACTAGCAGTCAATTTTAATTGTGAATAGATAATATCATCAATCACCATCATCCTACTAATTACCCACGCACAGGTCTCAGACCTATGTGGGCTTCATCCTAAATATATATATATATATATATATTAGTACTCACTTTTGACCAAACGCTCATGGAGACTCAACACTTTTTGACCACATTATACAAAAACCACAATTCTTCTAACCAAAAAACCAACATCACCGATCTAGGACGCCTTGAAGATGAGTCTCTATGACTCGAAAACGTTTGACAAAAAGTGAGTACAAATATTATTTATTCACAATTAAAATTGACCGCAAGTCGTTAAATTTACAATAAAAAGAAGTCAATATTAACAACGCTGATCGTTATGGATCAAGAAATCCAAGAATTTAAAATAAAACACCTGATCGGCATGTAATGCTGGCAGCTAAAGCCGATTGTAGTATTGATGAGCTTTAAAATTATAAGTAATACTAGTAGTCTACACGAAAGATAATACTAATACAAGCTAGTAATACTAGTAATGTGTAGTGATAATGAAGCATTGTTTTTAATTTTAAATTATTTTAAATTTTGTGATTTTCCTCTGTTTTTTTGTTGTCTTTTCAACTGTTAACCCTAATTTCTATTCTTCTGTAATTGTTATTGATGTGTGAATTTTGCTTGTGATTCTTAATGGGGTTTTATATTATTATTTATATTGTCCTGGCTCAGAAAAATAAATAATTATTATTATCGCATCCAATAACCACTTTTAAAGTTTTCGGTTAGGTTGTTGATTACACAGTAACTTATTCACCTTGGTTGGCTCTTTATACTTGAATAAACTAGGAACGGTATTCTCTCTAAGCTTCTTTAATCCAGAAACAAATTTTGGATAAAAATCCTCTGGAAGGAAATGTTCGGAACATATGCAGGTATGATTCCCTGGAATGAAATTATTCCTTCCGGTTGCCAAAATCCACTTTTGTCTTAATATAGGATCCTGAGGAAATCTGTAATGAAAAATAAATGATTATCATAAATTATGAGATACCAATTCTTAACAATATTTTTTTACAGGGATGCAATATATTTTACAGGGATGCAATGTATTCAGGGGTGGACCCCAATATCGAGCTTGATGTTGAACGATGTCGAAAACCAAACTGACATTCAGCAAAGATGGAGGAGCCACTTTATGGATAAATGACTGGAGGAAAGATTACTCCAATTCTCATTAAGTTCACATAAATATATTAAAGGAGTGACCTAATGACAAGAGGAGGAGGTCTTCATGGACTGAATCTGAGAAGAGGAGATATTCAATTCAATTCAATTCATCATCAATCCTTGACCAGTTTATTCAACTGGACAGATTTCGTCATAAATAAAAACTTCCTTTTAAACAGTGGCCGGCAGGGTTCCAGGCGTGGTGAAGCTGTAATGATGCAGATAACTTTTTTCTGAAGAAGTAAAATCCTCTCACATGCACCTGCACTATTCCATAGTTTAAGTGGCTATGGAAGAGGCCACTAGATTATTTTATTGGAAGAGGCCACGGTTATTAGATAATTAGCAGGTACATGATTCCTCAACTTCCGCATCAGGTATGTTACCTTGGACAGACGGTTACAGACCATGTTAATATGCTGATCCCAAGATAAAGAGGAGTCCAACATGAAGCCAAGCAACTTTATCTCAGATTCGCCAAAAGCTGGAGGGTTGCGTTTCAAGGTGCACATCGAGCTTTGTGTCTTGGCTTCATTCATGGAGAGTTTGTTGTCTTTAAACCACAAACTGGCTTCCTCCACCAATTGCATTGATCTTTGAATAGCCACTAGGGGGTCCTTGTCTTGAGCAATCAAGGTGGTGTCATCTGCAAACAGGAGTGCTTTTCTCTCCATACCAAGGTCATTTATAAAGATCAGGAAAAGCAATGGACCAAGGACCGAGTTGCGGCACACCATGCGACACCTCCTGGGCACAAGATTTGGCCCCATCAACTGTAACAACCTGAGTTCGCTTATGCAGGTAATCTTTTATGGACCTCAGAGCCACTCTACAAACACCATATTTAGCCAACTTTCCCAGCAGAATATTGTGTGAGACACAGTCGAAGGCTTTGGTGAGATCACAGAGAGTCAAAGCAACTGAATGCCTGTCTTACCCAGATGTTACCATTGGCTGATACCATTGGCTTACCCAGGTGTCAGCTTAGCAAGACGGTGATTGATTGATTGCCTCTAAGGGTTGAGTTGGAACTCTCTACCACACAACGATGAAGAGACATACATCTCAATTAAGACCTTCAACAGGTTGCCTCAGAGGATGAGGAATCTTGACTCCAAGGCTTTCTGGAGGACCACAAAGACAGGTCTAAAGAGGAACTCCTTCTATTATATTGAGGAGTTCATGGGAAATGCATTTGAGACATAGTAATTACCACTACTGACGAGGCCAACCCAGGATCTCTGGTCATAGGTGAAGAGGAAGGTGATTACTATGCAGAACACAGGAAAATGAAAATAAGTATAACAAATACCTGGAAGTGAGCGAAAAAGGGCTTTCATAGGCTGGAGCATAGGAGCAATGGAACCAAGGTCATTCGTTGGGGAAATTCAATGCATAGCTCCCCCTCACCCTCTCAGTGTGCGGTAGCAAGGAGCAGCGAAACAAAATAAACATCTTGCAAAAAACGTATCGATTTATTCAGCAATAATATTTGCGTACACGCAATAATTTAATATTACAAAATAAATTGTTTGATTCTTTTCCAAAAGTGCCTTACCTGTGAAAGGATAAAGGTTTCTTGGTACTTTTCCTATTTGGGCAACCATAGGCAGAACAACTCGCAACCATTGTGTAAACAATAATTGTTATTACTCATAATTCAGAACTACTCAAACTTCAAAACAACATAACCTAAAATCCGAATTATATCGAGCTCTCGATGATCCGATGTCGATATATTCGAGGGTCGATATTATATATCTTCGACTTCATCATTCAATCAATGCCATCAAGATACTGAACTTTACAGATTTTCAAATAATAATGGATATTATCATATTAAATATTTCCTATTTATTTGTTTATATTATTTAAGATCAATTATTGTGAAAGGGAAATATCAACTTTCATAATGTCTATTACACACCGACTTTGGGTTGAAAATTAAGTTTTAGCTTTTCAAAATTCATTCTCTATACTTGATTCGTGGAATTCAGTTTTTTTTTAATATTCAATTATTGATGAATAAACACTGAGCTAATAATATTTCCAAGAACTATTTTCACTGCTTTCTAAATAGCCTGATTCAACAGGTAACTTCAAAACTTGCTGTTTCCTTATTCTTTTTCTTTGGAAATTTAGGCGCCATTAGAGATTAGACCGGCTTGCTTTTCTCTTTCTGTTGGCATGAATAAATTGTGTCTTAGTTCTGAAGATTTACAACTAATTTTATAGTTTTGTTTCAAGTTTAATTTATTCAATAGAATAGATAGAAACAATGAATATAATCTAGTCAATCATGGAAGTACGGGAAGAACTTCAAAACCAGTTTAGTGAACTTTGTGTTTCTCCATCCGACGATGTTCTTGAAAAATGTAAGTAAAAAGTTGCAAAGCATATTCTAAATTTTCTGTTTGCCATTTTAATTAAGAGCGAATCTGGAATTTATTAAATTCATTCAAGCAATATCCCATTTATATATATACTGGCTGATTATCAGAAAAACCTACATTTAGGTCTGATTTCAGAGGGACATTCTTTGTCTTCGTTTCGTACACATTTTAACCTCATTAACTTTTTTTAATTTTCGTTTTCTACCGCAATTCAATCTATGCATGAACTAAATATACTGGTTTTGAGCCAGAATGCCTAGCTTTTTTTATTAAATGTCAAATAGTTTAAAATTTGCTATTTTGGAAGTTTTTTGCGCATGACTCACTAAGTCTTATGCTAAATGGCGGGATTTGACTATCATAAGTCATGTGGGTGAGTGGGGGCTAGGAAGAATGAAGGGGCAAGATCAATAATGAACAAATTAATAAATATGTTGATTTTTTGGTTAATTTTCCTAGAAAGTAGAAATGAGTAATAAGTTACAACAAATTAATGATGAAATGAATTGTTCAAAATTCAAATTAAGTAACTATCATATTTTATTAGTCCACATGCATTCATCCAGTCAGTTTGTTAAATTGTCAGTTAGCCTACTTCAAACTAACTTATTCATTAACATTTAGTTTTTTCACAAATATTAATTATTAAATTCCTGGATTTCTTGTTCCATGACGAACTGCGTGTTAATATTAACTTTTCATGTGAAATTTAACGACATGCAGTCAAATATTTGTTAAGAATAAGTATACTTAAGTATACTTAATAAGTATACTTATTCTTAACAAATATTTGACTGCATGTCGTTAAATTTCACATGAAAAGTTAATATTAATTATTATTAGTACAGTCTGCACAAATTACTTGAACTATTACAACAAATGCTCAAAATGACTGCCTTGCTCAGTACTGAATGCATGAATTTCATGCTTGGTTTTCTGCTCTTGAGAAAACGACTTGTTAACAAAGCAGTGAACTAAACAAAATTACAGACGATGTAGCCAGTATCTATTTCAATGGTGTCTAGATTTTTTGTCTGTACTACATGGGATGCTATTTTTCAGACAACCCAATCGACTTAATGATCGTCGTGTGCTTTTAGTTTTGTAGTTCTATTGAATTTTTGTGTAGTATTATTTCTGTTACATTGTACTGAACAGATGTGTTTCAAGTTATATACTATATGTTGACTGATCCTCTGTTTCAATTAATTTCAAATGTTCCAGGATGTAATATTGAATTGAAATGTTCATTTTAATTGTGTTCCAGGTTGTGAAATCTGTATCTTGAACAACATAGATCCAGAGGAATTTGTCGAAACATGGATGGCCTACAGTCTTTCGCATTTGAATGGCGCCGAGCCGACTGTGGAAACCATTCTAAGAATGGAGAAGAAAGAATTGTCACAGCGCAAAGCGAAGATTGACAGCCCCAAACAAGAGGAAGTTGAATTGAACATCTACACCACTCCAAAGTCAAACAATATGTATCCTTTTTTGAACACTAGTTTTATTTGCTTTTCCATTTTCTTATGAATTTGACTATTTTAATTCTGGTTTTCCATCATTGTGATGTTGAAATTCCACTAAAGCCTCGATGACACGGCTAGTTCAGTAGGTAAGATATTAATGAGTAGAAACGTTACAGGCTGACCGAGTTTCCCCCACAAGAGACCCAGATGTAAGCATTGCTCAATGTTTAAAGATAAAAGCACTGCTCAAGAACAGAGAAGCTTGATACTTTAGTTTTTAGTTTGATTGAGATTGATAATGGTGTAACAACCGAAAGTAGTTTCTCGAAGTTTAATAAATGTGGTTGTGACAATTTCGTCTTATTATTCATTATGGATACCTTCCACAATATCACCTTCGCCATTACTAAGAAAGTTAATATCTTGCACTATATAAAAAAAACATCTGAGTTCACTACTGTATATATCTGTGATGTTGATAATTTTGTTTATAACCATTCATATGCATAATTTGTAAATTTACATGAATGAAGAAAGATAATCTAATCCAATCCACTAGCCAAGTAGTCCACTATCTACTAGATATGAAAAAAATCAATTCTGGAAGTTTCATTAATTCTACAAGTGGGCTTGGCATGTCAGGCTACTGAAGCATGGTCGGCCTGTAACGTTTCTACTAGTTACTCGCGTAGCTACGAAACTAGCACTGTGTCATCAAGGCTTAAAAGATGTTCGCACCGCTTTTAATGACTTCATATAGACAGTGTGGTCATTGGACGCCTCATTTCTATTCTATAATTTGGTCACGTGGTAAAATTCGCCATTCGGTGTCCAACTTTAGTGTTGACTATAAAGATTGAGATCTAGATCAATGTAGTATGAATCATACGATATGCTATTGTATTTAGGCTACGCTGTCGAGAAACGCAAACGTTTACTTGTGTACTGTGTAGTCAGAGCCATGCAGTCTCATAGAAAACATGTTTATTATTATTTACACGAAACAGAACTTTCAAAAATCACTAGATGGCTGGGAAATAATTTACTCTCATTGAATGCAGAAAAAACCAAATTTTTAACATTTTCTTTAACTGATAATACCAAACCACGTAAGACATTGATAAAACTTCATTATTGTGATAGAATTAATAACAATTTTTAATTGCCCACTGATAGAACGCTCAGATAGTATTAAATATCTTGGAATAATAGTAGATGACTTATTAAAATGGGATAAGCACATATCATACACAACTGCAAAAATAAGGAAGCTAATATATAAATTTTATCAGCTGAGGCATATAATTAATAAAGAAATGATAAAAACAGTGTATTTTACATTAGTTGAATCTCTTATAAGATATGGTCTGTTAGTTTGGGGATCCGCAAATTATAGTTTTGTGGATCCAATTTTCAAAATTCAAAAACGTATTTTAAAAATAATGGGGAATAGGGAGGCCCGCTTCCCAACCAGCGAACTATACATGGAAAACAGAATACTTAGTGTTAGGCAATTGTATATTTTGTTGTTAATCACTCATATAAAGAAAAATGATAATGAAAATAATATTGTAACTCATAGCCACAATACTAGAATAAGAAGCCTCAATTATCAGGATGTACCCAGAATGAACACAGCATTTGGGCAAAGATCAATAGGATATTTAGGGCCAACAATTTACAATAGAATTCCACTGGAAATAAAAGAAGAAAGCAATAATAATAGATTAAAAAAAAAATAAGGAATTGGTTATATAATATTGGTGTCCACCGTAGTGAGGAGCTCATAGTAAATAGGATGTGAATAGAAATACGATTATGCATACTTAGGTAGTTTTAGGTAGTAAATAGTTTTTATTATTGTAATAGTTATAATGGCTAGTTAGGAATAGTATTAGCTTCATCTAAGGTTTATATTGATGATCACCCCAACACATAATTTTATAGTGGGGAATCATATTTTTTCAAATTTAGCAATGAAATCACTGTGTTTTATATTTAATAATATTGTCATGTTTGAGCTATATCAATAAACTCCTCTGGATGTGTTCTACATCATCCAGAGAAATTATTATTATTATTATTATTAGCCGTAGAGCTCCCGAAGTGGAAGACGCTGAGCAAAATGATGATCACTTATTGGCTTGGTGATGTTCCTCCTGTTCGCCCACCAGCTTTTCATTTTCTGAGAAAAAGGAGCTTTTCTTTCTTCACACCATCTTGTTCCGACTTGATTATTGTTATTATTATCAATATAATTTATTAATTTAAGTGTGCATTTAAAAGTGAACTGTTGAATACACTGGCAAAGATTGTAATAATTGTAGAGTAAATTGTGTAGTATAATACGCACTGTAGTATTGAATATGACATTTCCCTATGTTTAACAATGAATTATTAAATAATTAAATTTAATCATTTTTCTTTAAGTAATATTAACTCAGGCTAGCTTGTTAATCTTTAAGCTAGAATATTATGATTATTTTCCTTAATTCGCTTAATCAGACTTAGGCCAGACAATGCACTCAGCACCACACCTAAGGTAAGATTGTGAACTACGTGTATCACTACTAATTTTCAGTTATATTTCGTTTTGAACAAAATTGTATTTTTATTTTTATTGTTTGTGTTTATTGAAGTTTCAGACTCAAACTGAATTTATCAATTGCTATGGGTTGGTGGTTGGTCACGCGGTGAGCGTGGTACTCAGTCACGCCCGCAAAATATTACTTTTGGATGGGTGACCATTCTGACATACATCACTTACCCGGTGGTTAGGAACCCACCTAAAACTGTAGGTTCTTCATACCATGGTGAGGTGGAACTACCTGCAAGGGTCTCCGCACCAATAAAAGCCATACGCTTATTATTTTTAAAATTACAATCCTTAAGAGAGTCCAGTGATACTAGAGGGATTAATTGATAATCCTATCGTTTATGAATGAAATTTCTCACTTATAGTTGATAATCCTATAGTTATGCATGTCATTTCTGGGAGTCAAGTACCGGTTAATTACGTAAGAATGTTCCAACTTTGAAGGACTTTATTTACAAAGTACTAATACTTACAAAACGATTCGACCATTCATAAAAAAATAAAAAGTTTTATTAATGATAATATAATAATCATAAATATAGCAAAAAAGACACTGTTCTCTGCTGTAAAATCACTTCCAGGTGGTTCGGAACCCACCTAAAACTGTAGGTCCAACTCATCAATCACTATCATCCAACTCATTACCCACGCAC
This sequence comes from Conomelus anceps, assembly GCA_948455865.1. NCBI lineage: Eukaryota > Metazoa > Arthropoda > Insecta > Hemiptera > Delphacidae > Conomelus > Conomelus anceps. Next base: position 800,861 of record OX418219.1, read on the forward strand.
AGGTCTCAGACCTATGTGGGCTTCATCCTTAGATTAAAAAATTTTTTTTTAAATATCTCAATGTTGCGGCTTTTGTAGTCATGAATTTTCTCTGGTAGATTTAGACTAGCTTAAAACTTGTTTTATTGACCGTACGAAGAGAGTTCTCTGTTTCAAGTCTACTGTTCTGAATTTGTATTGTTACGGGTTCTATGTCTAAAAGAACGCTAGCAACACTTAAATTTATCACTTGCACTTTATTAACACAGATAATTCACAACTCACACTGTTCAGTAATTTCTTACAGAAAAATAAGCAATTAAAAACAGAACACGATATTGTTCAACTGATAATGAGTTTCCAATGAACTGTACACGAATCAATCACTAAATGTCAAAAGGCCGATCTAATATTAAACAATAACTGTAGCCTACAATAAACTGTCCAATAATACTCAACAAGAAACGTCGAGGAAGAACAATTAACTTACATAGCACAAGTCCGTCAATACAGTAATAGATAAAAGAATTATCACTACAGACAACGAAAGTTCATTGCATGGTTTGTAAAAGCGCCAACGGGATTTCACTGTCTGTATTAACGCGAACTGTCACTACTGCCACTTATCAACGTAGAACAATAACTGAACTACTTAACTGTCACACTTGTTTACCACGACGAATTTCTAACAAGACTGAACTCATTTACAAGAGACTTTTTCTATTTATATACTTTATCATAATTGAGATATCACTAGATTTCTCTACCAACTTCTAAATAAATAAATCAAGGAAACTAGCACTTTCTACAATATTCGAAAAGATTCCATTAATGTCTAATCAAACAACTAGAACATTCTACTAATTACCAAGTAAACAGTATAAAAGTGTCAAAAGCAGTGTAATTAATTGCTTAAAAGTAAACAGTTACATAGTTGATAACACCGAGAACCATTGTCTCTTCTTTCTTTCTTTCTGTTCTCACCAATTTCACATTTTCTACAGTATGTATTTATGTCTGTCGCGCATTTACGGCTAAACGTGTGGACCAAATTCGATGAACATTTGCATGGATATTCCTTTAAGGAATGCCCAGTGATGTATGAGTAATGATTTTCACAATATGTTTGCCTATAAAGGATATTTAAGAGGAAAAAGGGAAGGCACTCAGGACTCAGGTATCTTCTATAGGAAACATGATTTTAAAAATGAGCTTCTCCATCATATGCAATTGGAATCTGATTCAAAGATAGCTCTTGGGCTTTTTTTATTTATTTGAGCCTTCAAAATGTGAATGTGAATTATGTTATCATATTCATGAGAATAATATCTGTTTAAGAAAAACAAACCATTCCCAATATTTTAATTAAAATAATAAGTGATCATTTCGTAAATTATAATCATGCAAATTTTATTAATATTGTTTTATAAATACATGTAAAATCTGATCTGATTTGAGCAATCAGCTGTCTGTAGAATAGAAACGCAGCTTTGGTAATGTGCTATAGAGTAACTTAATGGAGGACAGACATGAAATAGACTACGCGAATTGTATCAAGGGTTAGGTTTGATGATTGTGTTCAATTTTGCAATGTTGATTATCAATGTTTGAGTTCTTGGGAGCTTTACCGGTAGACTAATCAGACGCCACCGGTAACATTTACCGGTAAATGAGATGGCTCCCATGATCTCAACCATTGAGTACGAGTATGTTCCTCTGTGCAAGCACCTTTATTCTTGGGTGTGAGGTCTACTGTTCACAGTACTATACTAGTATGCAACTATTTGATTCTTATTATTATCAAATTTATATTTTATTAATTTAAGTGTGCATTTTAAAAGTAAACTGTTAAATACACTGGCAAAGATTGTAATTATTGTAGAGTAAGTAAAATGTGTAGTATAATACATATTGGTTGTATAATGAAATTACGGAAGTGATAGCCGCGAGCCGTAGCAGGTATCTGTTCAATCAGATAGATAAGCTGCGTTCTCGTAGGTCCTGTTTGTAACGGTGACCGATTAGATTGGCCAGCAAAAAAGACACTGTTCTCTGCTGAAAAATCACTTCCCGGTGGTTCGGAACCCACCTAAAACTGTAGGTCCAACTCATAAATCACCATCATCCAACTCATTATCCACGCATAGGTCTCAGACCTATGTGGGCTTCATCCTCAAAAAAAAAATAAATGTAGAGATGGAAGCAGTGTGAATACCATCATTACACAGCATGTGTTTGATTTTGCGATGGTGATCTTAATCGAATATTGGGTGCTCCACTGTGCAAGCACCCTAAAAAATCTCTTGAATTCGAGCTTTAGATCACGTTTTATTCTCTCATCAGAACTTTCTACAGATTCTTAGTTGATTGTAGAGTATGATGTTTAGTTTTAAATTTCCTGGCATTGTCTACTCTGTGATAGCAATGACGTACATCCTGTGCATAAAACTACATAACTTATACATACATTCACATTTTATTTATTTATGCATACATTTTTTCTCTGCATATTATTTTTATATTAGTTGATATTTTTATGTCTGTATTGTGAAACAGACACTTATGCCATTGAAAAATGGGTAGAACAAGTATTAATGTTTTTAATTAGGTTAATTAAAATTAATTTCTTATTTACTACAAGTAATGAAAAGTAGGGAACTATTGCATTCAAGTAAATAATAAATAAAATCATTTTAGAGGCATTTTCAGTTCTTTGTCATTGAAAAGTGACTCATTATCCTTTTATGAAACACTTAAAATGAATTATTTTGAGGGAGCTAATAATTAATTCATAACTATTTAACTAACTACTAATAACCAATTCAAAGGCGATTTTCAGAGAAATAATTTTATTCAAGGAACTAATATTTCATATAATATTTTGAAAAATAGAACAAGTATTACTGATTTTAATTCAGTTAATTAAAATTAATTTCTTATTTACTACATACAAGTAATGAGAAGTAGGGGACTATTACATTCAAGTAACAAATAAATAAAATAATTTTAGAGGCATTTTCAGTTCCTTTGTCATTGAAAAGTGACTTATCATCCTCCTCCTATGAAAAAAATAAATGTTTTTTTTTTAGGATGAAGCCCACATAGGTCTGAGACCTGTGCGTGGGTAATGAGTTGGATGATAGTGATTTATGAGTTGGACCTACAGTTTTAGGTGGATTCCGAACCACCAGGAAGTGATTTTCAGCAGAGAAAAGTGTATTTTTTGCTGGCCAATCTAATCGGTCACCGTTACAAATAGGACCTACGAGAACGCAGCTTATCTATCTGATTGAACAGATACCTGCTACGGCTCGCGGCTATCACTTCCCTTAAATAAAAGAAAATACTTAAATACTTCAAATGAAATATTTGGAAAACCTTCGAAAAAAGTTTTATTGCTTTTAGTAAGCTGCTTTCATGCATGCATTGTACTACTCAGGCGCGAACCTAGGGGTGATGAACGGGATTTCCCCAAAAATCGAATAAAAAAGTAAAAACTAAACAATTTTAAGTGAAAATTGTGACTTACGTTATGGCGTGACGGCCGTTTCACTCTGATGTTCAGAGCATCGTCAGACGACCAGCAGTACACATACAGAGTGTACTGTGGGTCGTCTGACGATGCTCTTTACAACAGAGTGAAACGGCCGTCACGCCATAACGTGAGTCACAATTTCCAAACAGTTAATAGTTAACTAATAAACAGCTTCGTGTCGTGAAAGGTGAGGACCTTTTTTCAGGTGACCCCCCCCCCCCCCCCCCCCCGTCAATATTTCCTCTATTGATAATTGATATACTATCCACCCCTTCTTTCCCACTCCATAAAATGATGGGTTCACCCCTGCAGCTGTGAAAGTTCTGGTAAAAATATCACAATTTTAGCTCTAAAAATTGGCTCCCGTAATGAAATAAATTAATTTCTGTAGAAATCTTTGGAAACTAATCTCTCTGAAACCACATTTTAAGTGATTCTAGGCATGAATTCATCGAATTTAACATTTCAACCCACGTTATGTGTCAAGTAAATTATATCTAGTTCTTGTGTTATTTTCAATGTGAGATCCAAACCCTAAATTTTAAGCTGGCCTACTTGCAACCTTTCCGCTGCTAATTTTGATCCTCCGCCTCACCTGATTGGGGTGCCATGAAGTATTGTACTTGAAATTTTTTTATAAAAGGGGGGTTGGAATGTATTTCCCCGCAAATTTTTTTGAAAAATAATCCCTCCATAACCACATTATTCAGCGATTTTCTTCGACTCTTATCAAAAATTGTCTTACAAGGCCTTCTGAAATCCAAAATTTATTTTATCTCTAGGTCCCCGGGGGGAATCCCCCCCCCCTCCTATAGTTAAGTTACTGAATTGAATGAAAGTGTTGAATCCTTACTCCACAAAGATTAAAGTCTATCTCTACGGAAGAAAAGTTGCCCAGGTGCTTATTCTAGCATAACTTCACATACATTCCGCTTTCGAAAAGGTAGTTCAGAAAAATTGTTGCCTGCCTCTGCGCTCTGCCTGCGTCTTTTTATGCAAGAGAAGGACAGAAGATAGCCACCAAAACCAGTCTCTCCCTCCACTGGCCGTCTTGCCTTTCAACTTCCCCTTCTCCGCCATCTTATTCACTACTCCCGCCACTTTCTAGCTGCTCAAGGCCAAGAACACACAGCTCCAGAAACAAAGTGTCTTGGATAGTTTGTTTTGTCTTGAATTATTTTATTTAAATTTTCAAATACATCTATTTCGAACGTTGTTTTTAGTGAAGAAATACGTATCGGAAATATTGGGTAAGTTCTGTTTGATTCTCAGCTGGTTTTTGAATCGAAATGAAACTGGTTTTGTGTTGAAATGGTAACGTCTTTGTGGTCGAGACTTGAGATGGCTGGTCTTGGACGCCATAGTTTGGCTTTGGTAAAAAGACGCCTTCTCAAATCCAGTTTCGTTTGGCCCTTTTCAAACTAACTACAATTTTTAAACGTAAACTCGTTGAAAACTTGATGAAATTCGAAATTCTTTTCGAATTTTAACGAATTCTGTGAAGGTTAACTTGAATAACTCGTCACGTGACTCATTTAGTAGTGAATGTAGGCGTAATTTTCCAACTGTTGATTCTGTTGTCCAAATCCGCGAATTGTGGTGGCTAGCCAAAGCCAATCTTTTGTTCGTTGTCTTGATTTTTTATTTTAGTTTTAAAATTTGAAAATTAATGCTCAACCGTTTGAAATCTACGTTTAGATTCGTTTGATGATGCTGAACGCTTGTATAAGTTTGATCTAGTTCCTAAACTAGTGGAAAAGTCAACGCCTAATTACTCAGTGATTAATTAATAGACTCCGTCTTTATTATTTTGTTATTTCAGTTCGAATTTTGTTTTACATTTTCAATTTCATCTTCAACGGCGAAATTTCACGTAGTTTTCAATCTCAAACTTGTTTCAAGTTTTATAACCTCGTGCACGCTTCTATTTTATCCGAAAGTTTTGAACTAACAAGTTATATACTTGGCTTGAAAGGTATAGTAAATATTCATATTTTTATATTATGATTTTGAATTTTATCTAGTTGCATGCTCAAATTTATAATAAGTGATGGTCAATTCAGTTAATTTTCGTCAACTGTGTTTAGGCTAACTTCACATTCAACCTTATTGGTTAACTTGCTTCATGCTTTTTGAAAATTTCTATTTATAGCAGGCTAGGTAGATTTTTCCAAAGTACTAACATAGTTTTGTAACATGGACATGGACAAATTATGTGTGACAATTAATAGTAAAGTTACAAGCCATTTGGTTTTGTGGACATTAAACATTCAAACTATTCCATTCTAATTCAGAATTACTGTAATTTCTTCAATCATCCACATAATTATTCTAGGAAGCCAAGATTATTTTTTTGAATGCTTAGATGTGTCTGCAGTTTGAATACTAAGTACCAAACATTTCAATGCATTTAAAACACTTTGCAACATGTTGATTTCCTTCAGTTCAGGTCATGAAATCATTTATCTTAGCTTCTCTAATAGTGACTTGGAATGCCATTAATATATCAGAAAAATCAGTCTTTATTTGAAAATAAACGTTCGATTTCACTTTCTTGGGGTAGTATCATTAGTTTGCATGTAAGATGATCTAAACTAGATGGAACATGTGTACCAATGAGAGTATATAGCTATCTAGTATTGAAATCTAGTAGGCATTAAATTCAGAAATTATTGAATTTATTTTGATACATCCGGACAGCTTCTCTCACTTCTTTATGGTTTATTTGACTAATGGACGCCTGGAAAATTACTAATAAGTTGTCTTATTCATTTGATAATCTCTATCCGTTGCTTTTGTCACTTAAGTTCCTTTGAATATCTGACAATATTCTATCATTTGATCATTATTTTCATGAATGATTCAAATTATTCCAAATCAGAATCTAGTATTTTTTGTGCTTTTTTAGTCCACCGTACTACAGTATTTGCAAAATGTTTATTGAGCTGTAACGTCTAATGTTTCTAATAAGCATGAATCTTATTGTAGAGAAATTATTGATGACTAACCAAGCGACAACTCATAAAATTACATTAAAACATCAATTATTGATGAATTGAGGCAAATCAGACATCACCGGTAAGGCTCCCAGGAATTCAACTAAGGAATTTATTTTATATTGATGGCTTATTCACTTTAATAATCTTTGTAAAAGATAATGTCATATCTGAAATTCAAATATTGAAACTAGAAGTTAAACTTTCCTTAACCGACCGATAATATAATTGGTAGGCTTACCTTAGCCTTTGAAGTTTTGATCTTACAAATTAATAAAAGCCTTTGAAGTTTTGATCTTACAAATTAATAAAAGACTAAATTATCCTAAATTAAAAATTTACTTAGAAATTTGAAGGTGAAAGGGAAGTGATAGCCGTGACTCATAGCAGGTGTGTGGTCAGTCAGATAAAAATAAGCTACGAACTCGTGGGCCCTGTTTATAAAGGTGGCCGATTGGATTGTCCAGCTGAAAAGACTCAATTCTCTGCTGTAAAATGACTTCCCGGTGGTTCGGAACCCACCTAAAACTGTAGGTCCAGCGCTATCATCCAACTCTACTCACACTCAGGTCTCAGTCCTATGTGGGCTTTATCCTCCAAAAAAAAACTAATATAAAAAAAGGAATTAATAACAAAAACTTCAAATCTGTCCTAAAATATTCAGACCGTTCAAATTTTTTTGGGCAAAAATGCATTTTAGGCATATTGCATATGCATATTAAAAATGTTGTGCTACCGCAGACTGTATAAGATGAGTATTTAGTTGAAAAATTAGTTTAATCTAGTTAGATGCCGCCATTTTGGAATCACAGCAGCAGAAGAAGATGGCTTCCATGACATGCTTTTGGTAATTGTTGGGTGGAGGTCTGGTGTGCACTGATTTAAAGTTTGTGACTAGATCCACACTCAACAATCGCTGATAGCTAATTCTTCAACTCATGCGATCGTCAGGACCGAGCGACCAAGCATCAATTTTGTTATATTTATTGAATTTCTGTAAAAAATAATACCTTATATGGTGTCAAAACTACTGAAATTTGATAATACAGTAGCTAAGTAATCATTTAGTCAATGCTGAGCTTTACTATTGAGAGGCTCATTGAATGTGCCACATTGGTTTGTAGTCACGTAATTTCAATTCCAGCTTTTTAATTTGTGTAATCAGCTTCTAAAGAATTGTAATTATAACAAATTATTTTACAATCTTCAATTATATTGTTGAAAATAAATTAGTCAATTGTTCTTTCTCCATTGTCCATGTAAATTGATACAATCTTTTGTGTAACTGTTTATAATTTGAACCAGCAACTTTTCATGTCTTTAACAACTTTAGTGGATCTGTGAAATACTTTCCATAAATGTACCGTGTAATATTACTTCGATAAATTAGATGAATTCTGATAATAGGAAGGTCACCAGAAAATAAATTTCAAAATAAAGCTCTTGAAAATTCAAAATTAATAGAATGAGTAATTAATTGTTGAATAATTTTGAACGTAGGATACTACTCGGCTCTGTAGATTCAAAACCTTGAGGTTCTAAACTTTCAGTTTGTATTGCTATTGATTTAGAACCGTGTTGGTAACAAGGCTCTATACATTCAGCAATGCTGTAAAATTGTGTAATCAATTGTAATGTTCATGAAGGCTTGGAAATTCCGAATGCTAAGATATGATGTAGATATCAAATTGTTTGCTATTAAATAATTTTTAATTTTTTTTTTTTTTTAAATTATAATTATTAAAACGCATATTTTAGCAATTTTTAAGTTGCAAAATGATAGTTCATAAATGTATTGTCACAATCATTAATTTATAATGATTGCTGTTTAGTTCTTAACATATTGTCACATTAGATCATTAATGGTCAAGTTCCTTGGAGCTTTACCGGTAATTGGCAAATGTTACCGGGTCACCGGGAATATTTCTGATTGGTTTATTCAAATTGCTTAACGTCTATGAATTTGAGTAGACCAATCAGACGCCACCGGTAACATTTACCGGTAACAATCCCAGGAACTTGACCTTTGAGCTTCTCTCATTTTACTGGTGACATGCCAAACTTGACGGTTATTACTTGAACGAATCACTAATCATTATTGTACAATAAATAATATTTTATTTAGGACTAGCTGATATTTAGAATTAACATCAATCTGAAGATTAAAGCCGATCTATAATACATGAAAGAATTTTTTGTAAAAATGGAAAGTAAGAATCACTGCCAAAGCTCTTGATTAGCACGCAACTTTGTTCACAAACATATGTTGTTCTATTGCTATTCTGTATCATAGAATTTATTTTTTCAAATTTAATTCATTGTAAGCTGGTATCAATGTATTTCGGAGTAGCAATCCGGTCGTTGTTCATTGAAATGCCTAATTGAACCGATTGAAACAATACTACAATGCTTAGTTATATATATTCAAATTTAAATTTTATTTTCACTACACAATGCAATATTTGGATAGTTCCTTCGGTTACAAACCCTGTTTGGTTAGAAAATGAATACTAGGCAATGAAAAAAATTAAGAGATAATTTTAAAATATATATAAAACTAGCAGATTGTCCGATTCAATTGAATCTGAATTTCTCTTCTCCTTCCTCATCTGCTACTCCATTTTCTCCTACTCGTTTTTTCAACTTTATTTTATTTTTCTTCTCTCCTACTCTAGTAGTTTTCTCCTCATTCTTCTCTGCAACCTTTACTCTCCAGTGTTGAGTATCGTCGACAGATAACTGTTCCTGGATTTCTTGTTCCATGACGAACTGCGTTGTTAATATTAACTTTTCATGTGAAATTTAACGACTTGTAGTCAAATATTTGTTAAGAATAAGTATAATAACTCACTTAATCTGGCCGAGCGCTTTCGAATCTATGAGATCCATCTTCAGAGGCGCCTCTGAAGATGGATCTCATAGATTCGAAAGCGCTCGGCCAGATTGAGTTATAATACTTATTCTTAACAAATATTTGACTGCAAGTCGTTAAATTTCACATGAAAAGTTAATAAGATAACTGTTTATACGATCACATATGTATTTGTGTCGGTTCAATTACTAACACATGAAGTAGTCATAATTATTTATCGTAAAAACTTTTACATTTATTAAATTTTGTATTTGAGTAAAATACATTCTAATATTGTTGTTTGAGCTGACTTATGCTTAGAATTTAAAGTCTTTTAAGGCGTAATCATCACAAAAAAAGACCCACCTGTTTGTATTCATTTATTTCCAATAACTTCCGACAACATTTTGTATTTCGATTTCGTACAGGGTGTTTCAAAAATGACGCAACCCATGGGGTATAATATATAGCATTCAACATGCTCATTATTAAAATTCAATCTTTTACCAATGTTAGGAAGTTGAACTTGATGCCCTACATATTTAAAATAGATTGTACTAATTTCAACACATTTGCGGCAAACTTTCCTTCAAATTTTCTTTGTTACTCTACTCGAAATAATATTTTGAATGTTGTTTAAGTTTCCATATTATATATATTATATATACATATTATATATTATTTCCATATTATTAAGTTTCCAATATTTTGAATGTTGTTTAAGTTTCCAAGTTAGTCAATTGTATAAGAAAATTTGTTATCAATTTCTTAACATCAGACAGGATGAGTTCCAAGGATCTCAAGAATAGAATTATATTTAAAAATGATATAGATATGATACAATTTGAAGACTGCTGTGACTAAACAAATGCTCGACTATTACATAGTCGATAGTCAGATAGTTGACATTGAAGTAAATGCTCGTTAAATATATCGATCGGGGTGTTGGGGTCGAGCAAATTCACCCCATGCATGATTTTTTACATTTGATCTCAGAGTTGCGTCATTTTTTAAACACCCGTTATAACGATTGTATGCAATCTAATATTGTTTGAGTTGACTTATACTCGTAATTTAGTCTTCCAACTTTAGTCTAGTTTTTTAGTCTTTTAGTTTAGTCTTACTCTTTACAAAAAAGACCTGCCTGTTGTTATTCACTTTTTCCAATTATTATTAATCGTTTGGCAACAAATAATAACTTTGTTGTATCAAAATCATGTATTTCGATTTTGGATTAGATTGTATGGTTGAATATATATAATTAACTAGGCTGAATGCTTAAATATACAGTAATATTGTGTGGGAAAGTTTCGCTTGTTCTTGTTTTCACAGATACAGATTCAACTGATAATGACAGACGGGTAGGGTTATAGTGCACGCTGTTACATGGTTCGTGACTAGATCCTTACTCGTCTGTTGTTTCCAGTGCGCCGTGGCGAGCAGAAGAGAAAGATGGTGGCTGATAAACGAGGAAGATAGTGGGGAGGGGGTAGAAGGGAAAGCAAGATCGAAAGATTGATACCTGGTGCACAAAGTTGAATTACTTTTTACAGTTTATTTTCAAGTTGGATTGCTTTGCTTGCTAAATTGAATTGAATTTAAATTTGAAACTTTATTGCTGCGTATAAAAGCATGTACAATAAGGATACAGAAAAAATACAAAAATATTCAATTATTGTCCATACATACATTAGTTATAGATATCTACAGAATAATTTTGTAACGTGATAGTTGAACTACATAGTTGTGCTAAATAACTGTCAAACCAAATACTGTTGAATGATTTGTAATGTGAACTAAATATTTGAAAATTGCTGACTATGATGTAATTATTGTTTGCGAAATTCTATTTGAATTGTATAAGAATCCAAATAGGGTTGTGGAGATAATATTTCTTCCTTCTATTATTCCCTCACGCGTACTTTAATTTTTATAGTCTCTGTATGTAGAATAAAATTTATACTTGAGTTTTATTCATCAAAATTTATTGAAAAAATTGTATTTTTAGATTTGTAGTCTTTCCACCATGTTGAAATGGGAATAATATGTTGAGTTTTCAATTACTTTGGTTTTAGTTCAACAAAGCTCAGATTTCTGTGTGTGAAATAACATTTTAATACTAGTTTTTTCTCATCAAAATTGATTGAACAAATCTTTCAGAATTTTAGTTTTGGAATTCTTACATTTATTTTTGTAATTTCTGTCAGAATGAATTTGATCAAAAATGAATATTTGCAAAAAAATTTGAACGCAGTCTGATTATTTTTGTAAAAAAATTAGTTTTTTTCCGGAGGATGAAGCCTACATCTGTCAGACATTTATTTTTGTAGTTTCTGTCAGAATGAATTTGTCAGAATTTGATCAAAAATGAGTGAATCTGAACAGATTGTAATTCAGAGTTTTAGTTTTGGAGTCTTTTCACCATGTTAAAAATAGAAATAATATTAACTTTTCATGTGAATTTAACGACTTGCAGTCAAATATTCATTAAGAATAAGTATAACTTACTTAATCTGTAGGCCGAGCGCCTTCATACGACCATATCATTCAAACTGGACACACTTTTACTGACATCACTACCAACCTACACATTCTACATATAAAATCTAAAGGACACGAACTCAACACCTTGGAACAATTTGAAATATACAAACACACCACACACAATAAACAAAACATTCTCAACGAACAACTAAATTGTTTAAATCACACAAACCTTTTTAATTGTTTAACTATTTAAATCACACAAACCTTTTTATCACATTTTACAAAAACCACAATTCTTCTAACCAAAAAACTGACATCAATGATCAAGGAACACGCCTCTGAAAACGGATCTCAAAGATTCGAAAGCGCTCGGCCTACAGATTAAGTAAGTTATACTTATTCTTAATGAATATTTGACTGCAAGTCGTTGAATTCACATGAAAAGTTGATATTAACAACGCAGTTCGTCATGGAACAAGAAATCCAGAAATAATATGTTGAGCTTTCAATTACTTTGATTTTAGTTCAAGACAACTCAGGTTTTTATTTCCAGGCATTAGACAATACTGATAAAATAAGAATATTAAAAATTTGAGGCAAACTGCAGTTCTATTCCTTAACATGAATTATTCTGCTTTGAAATAGTTCGGTTTTTGAATTTGTGATGAATGGAAACATTAAGCTTCTCTTATTATTATTATTATTATTATTATTAGCGTATGACATTTTATGGTGGGGAGGCGCTTTATGGGTAGTTCCACCTCGCAGTTTAGCAATATTATGGGGACATGATCCGTTTTAACAAGCAGAATTTTTTTTAATTCAAGAAAGCCATTGATTTTAATATATATTTTTTCTGAACAAAACTTGATTTTCAACGTTCATAACGTCCTCAATTAATTGTTACTTGTACTTAGGAGTTACAATAATGTATCAGCCAACTGAGAATGGTACCATAAACAGGGCCTTGTTTCAATAAATTAATAGAAGTAATTTGTTTTTCTTAAAAGGATGAATCCCACTTAGGTCTGAGACCTGTGCATGGGTAATGAGTTGGTCCTACAGTTTTAGGTGGGTTCCAAACCACCGGTAAATGATTTTACAGCGGAGAACAGAGTTTTTGCTGGTCAATCCAATCGGTCACCCGTACAAAGAGGGCCCAGGAAAGCGTTGCTTATCTAATGTGATTGAACAGATACCTGATACGGCTATCACTTCCCCACTTGATTCGCATATTTCCTAGATGGAAGAGCATATTTAAAAATTGCAATTTTTTTTTTGTCAGTAGTAATAAGCCATAGAGGGTGGTTCAATTTCCATATTTGACATTTTTCAATGGGCATAACTACTCAATTTTAGTCATTATTTATTAGACTTTATTATTGTTATTAGACGTAAAACTCGCAAAGTGGAAGACGCTGAGTAAAGATGGCTCATTTTTTGGACTTGTTCTTCATCTTTGCCCACCAGCTTTTCATTTTTTTGAGCGAATTCAGCTTTCCTCTCTTCACTCCATTTTGTTCAGACTCTTGAAGGTTTTGTCTCTGGTATAACTTATCATTTATAAAGTTTTATTCTGAAGTTTTTTCTATTGTAAATTTCTGTGTTGGTTATTTTGGCCAGTACTAGGTCTTTTTTTAAATTTCGTATCCATTCTCCTCCATTGACAAGTGATGCTACATAGTTTTCGCCACACTAGGACGTAATGAGCTGTTTTTCGTGCGTCATATGGAGGCCGAAAGTGTTTGGTTTCCGACAAGGTCTGTAAACGTTTACCGCCCTAGGGCGGAAAAGAAAATGACCTTGAATGACAGCTGATCGTGTCTCTGGATACAGCAGTCATGATTGTAAAAATGAATCCTTCCAACTTTTATGTAAAACAAAAAGATTTAAACCATCAATAAATGTTTATTTTTATAATTTAATATGTACGTAGTATTTAAAATGTAAAAAATGATCACTTTTTATAACTTAATATGTAATATTTTGTAGTTTTGATATCAAACAAATAGAACCTTTTTATTCAACCTACAGAGCTCTGGGTGGGAATTTTGTGAACTACTACAACTGTTGCTAACCTCTCTTGGTTGGTTAGGTTTTTTTTTAGGAATTTTGTCTACTACTGCAACTGTTGGTAAAGATTACTGTTGGTATAGAAAGGTTAGTTGGTTAGGTTTTTGGTTTTTTATGCAGGTTTTGAATCAGGAACAGGAATAACAACAAAAAACCTAACCAACTAACCTTTTGGCGTACAGTTGTAGTAGTTGACAAAATGCCCACCCAGAGCGCTGTAGGTTGGATAAAGAGGTGATAGCCGTTCCTTGTATTCTTGCAAGTACCATAGCCTTAAAATTTCGCTTTCAAAATTTCCAACTTAACATTGTTGTTTTGTTTTTTTTTGTGGTGTGGCGAAAAATAGCGTTCGCAACACGGGCAAAAATGTTTTGCCGGCTCTCAAACGCGTCAAGTTCTCGACTTCGTCTCGAACTTGAAAACCGCGATCTCGAGCCGGCAAACACACATTTTCGGCCCTAGGTGCGAAATATACTATTACAATTCTTTTTGTTAGTCTATTGTCTGGAAGCCTCATGATGTGACCATAAAATTTAAGGCGTCTTCTCCTCATATCTTTTTCTATATTATAAAATATTCTTCAACTTTGGACGTTCTCTGTAATCTATATCCGTTTTCGGTACGCCTTGGTCCAAGGATTTTCCTAACTATTTTTCTTTCTTCCTTTAGATTTTCCATACCCATTTTCCTGTTCAGGGACAGGGTCTCGCTGGCATATAACATTGCTGGTTTTATCACTATTGTAATGTCTAACTTTTGTATGAAGAAATGAACATTTCTATTACAGATATATTGCACCATCTCTAGGCCTTTACGAACTTTCTTTTTCTTTCTTTCTTCTTCTTTCTGAGGATGAAGCCCACATAGGTCTGAGGTGGGTTCCGAACCACCGGGAAGTGATTTTACAGCAGAGAACAGTGTTTTCTTTGCTGGCCAATCTAATCGGTCACCGTTACAAACAGGACCTACGAGAACGCAGCTTATCTCTATCTGATTGAACAGATACCTGCTACGCCTCGCGGCTATCACGTCCCTAATTATAGATCTATTGGACTTTATTATAATTTAAATATTATTTATTAAAATAATATTAACTTATAATTTCATTATTTATAATTAGCTATATTATAATTTTAATTATTTATTTATCGGCTTAAAGGGTATATGTCATCAAAAATGAATTATTTCTATTATTATACATATTTGAAAGGTTTGTGTATGTTAATGTTCTTATGTATTTTGTTTATGTATGATCGAAGTTGTTCACATTGTCTTTTGTTTCCTCTGTATAGCAATAGAACGTCATCTACGTATCTGTGCCAGTATATTATGTATTATTACCCTTATCCTGCTTTATGTAGTAGGATAAGAAGTTCCTATCTATTTGTTGAAGTGGTGATTAGGTACTGTATTAATTGGTTGAGTCCTGGGAGCCTTACATGTAACAGGTGGCGTCTGATTGGTCTATTTAAATTACGAATTTGAATAGCCCAATGAAACGCAACCTGTAACATTTACCGGTTACCGGTACCCTTTAAGACGATAAATAAATAATTGAAATTATAATATAGTTAATTATAAATAATCAAATAATAAGCTAATATTATTTTAATAATACCGGTCTCCCATGAACTCAACCATTGTTAATGGATAGTTTTGATTGGAGTATATTTTTTTATTAGTGCTAATGACCATCTTTCAAAACATCCCAATTTCCGAAAGTTTTGAATTTTATCCTTTAGTGTTAGACGTTACTTTGAAATTTGTTTCTGTAGATTGTAGAAGCTTTTCCAGTCTTAATAACTTTATAAATTCCAACGTAAAATAACTTGATAAACTCTAATTTTACCACAAGGTGATTATCTTGAGTAATTTTTTTATTTCAGAGTGTGAAAAATACGACAATCAATCGAAGCATCGGGTTTTCCCAGAGTCCCAGGACAGCTTTCTCACCTTCTACCTACTCACCCGACGTGTATGTAATTGTTTTTTTTTTTTGTCTGATAAAGACAGAATATAATTTACGTTCTTATATTAAATAAATAAATATTTTATTGTCGTTGGGCCCAAGGGCAATTGACAAGGTCATGAGAAGTACAACAAATATTAATAAATATATTACAATGTCAATATTAGGCTATATGGCACTTGTATTTTTAAAACTATAGGCCTAATAATAAACTATAATAATTATGTTGGCTGTTTATTTGTAGAATTTTGGTTGATGTTGTGGAACTCCATAATAAAAGAATAAAACACTGTTAAATGTTGTCAATTCCACTTGTTTATTGTTACAGCACTGGACCGCGGTTTCGTGGCTTCACCAGTCACATTTTCAACAGTACTGTTGAAAATTGGTAGCAGTACTGTTGAAAATGTGACTGGTGAAGCCACGAAACCGCGGTCCAGTGCTGTAACAATAAAGAAGTGGAATTGACAACATTTAACAGTGTTTTATTCTTTTATGTTGGCTGTGTCAGTTGCTTGCTTAAGCCTCAATTTCCTAGAACACAGATTTGGACTAAATGGACAGCGGACAGGGCCGCATTCACTGCACTATGTTAACTAGATTTGCTTTCCAAATATAATAACTTGTTTGTAATAATTGACCGAACGAAGAGAGGTCTCTGTTTCAAGTCGACCGTTTTGCATTTGTCTGTAACGCATTTACGGCTGAAAGTGTGCACCAAATTCAATGAAACTTGGCATAGATATTCCTTTAAGGAATGCCCAGCGATGTATGTGTAAGGATTTTAGAAATTTGATTGCATTTAAGGATATTCAGAAGGAAAAATGTACTGTTATTAGGCCTACTTCTATAGGAACATAAGATTTTTAAAATGAGCTCCCTAATATGCAATTGGAATTAGATTCATAGTTAGCCCTTGGGCTACAAGGTTCATCTGGTTGAGCCTTATTCATATGAATTGAGTTATCATTCATAATTCAACTGTAAACAAACACAGTAATAACCTATCACATGTTGGCCAGATTTACTGACAATAATATTGATGTACACACAACTCGTTAATAATATTGTCAATAACAGACGGTATTGATGGCGGATTTCTAGATATTCTTCAATACAAGTCATCAATACATCAGTATTATCTTTTTGTCTCAATATTATTGTCAATACAGTGGAACCTTGATAAATCGAACCTCAATAAATCGAAATCCTTGATAAATCGAATTTTTCCAATTCCCCTAGAACTTGCTATCCTACCACCATGCTATTTTACCTTTATAAATCGAAGATTTCATGGATATTACCTTGATAAATCGAAGTTTTTGGATTTATTGAGCTTTAATACTAACCTCTATAATTCGAAGGTTCGGCAGAAAACCCTTTATTATTCGAAGTTTTGCAGTTTTCGGACCTTGATAAATCGAAGTTGTAATAAGAGAACCTTAGTAAATCGAAGTTGCATGCTTATTGGGTAAGATTCTAAAAAGGTAAGTGTTTTGAACCTCAATAAATCGAAATCCTTGATAAATCGAATTTTTGCCGTTCCCCTTGAGGTTCGATTTATCAAGGTTCCACTGTACTAACTTATATTGACAATATTTTTACTAGTGTAAGGGCCCTATAAGACTTACATGTTTGTTTAAGAGAATCAAATCTTTTTTAATAAAGTATTATAGCAAACTGTACTAACTTATATTGACAATATTTTTACTAGTGTAAGGGCCCTATAAGACTTACATGTTTGTTTAAGAGAATCAAATCTTTTTAATAAAGTATTATAGCAAGTGATTACTATGTAATTAGACAAAATTCATTAATATTATATTGTAAATATTCATTCATAAGGCATGTGAAATCTGATCAATCAGCTATCTGGAAAATAGAAATGCGGTCTTGGTGATGTGATACGGGGAGTGGCTTATTGTGGAAAACACACATGAAATAGACTACGCAAATTGAATGAAGGGTTTGTGTTTAATTTTCCTCTGTATGTTCCTCTGTGCAAGCACCCTTATTATTGGGCGTCAGTTCTACTGTTCACAGAACTACTAGATAATTTATTTGATAATATTGTGTTTAAAATACAGTAGTTGGACGTGTGTTCCTTTATTTTCAGAGGCTTACCATGTACGAATTACGAGACGAGGACAAACTCTGGGCTAAGCGTGGTGTCGCACGGCGAGAAGCGCGTGACGTCACAGCCGCCATCGTGGCAGCCATCTTTGAAAGTTTGGACGCCGGCTGACGGCGAGCAGATCCCGAGTTTCGATCATCGACTCATGATGGAGAGACTCTCTGTCAAAGGAGATATATGGAGTGACCGCATCGAAGAATTTGGCAAACTCATTTGCGACGAAAATAAATTAGATGAACCCGCCTACTACGATCAGCACTCAACGGTAATCTTTGATATGATAATCATTCATTAGGTTCATAGATTTAGATACATAAATATAAGATGGTGTCAGCTGTTTAGGCCACAAAGCGCAAGATTTTTTTGTAGATTACTTCTAGGAGACTCCAATTAAGGAGTATGACAAGTCAACTTGATAATATCATTTTTATTGTCCCTATTATTCATTTATTTTATTTTTTAATATTTATAATGACGATGCAGATATTTGTTGCAATGTGATCTTGTATACAGATGAGTATGCAAATAAAGAATTTGAATAGATTAACAAATCAACAAGAGCACAGTCGACTCCAGTCACTCAAATTTCAAATTACTCCACGTGCTCAACTTTATTCATAATAATATGATTTATGCACATTCAATTTATGTAGAATTATTTATATAACTTACTGTGATTTGAATTTGAATTTATTTGCCAAAAATTATTAAAAACCAACTACAAAATAAATAAACGACCGCACTAAAACATAAAAAAATAAAATCAGCTATCTACTATAATTATCAATTATTGATACAATAAAATAGAGAAATTATCTTATTCTAAATTTCATTGTCGGTGGGAATTGGCAAAGACACCAGAAAAAGGGAAAATCCTTGTGCGCTAGTGTGAGTCGCATCGTCGACATTATTCTTTGTAACTCAACAATCATGAATATCATCTCTGTGACATCATTACTCCGTATATACAAAGTTATTCATAAAGTTTATTATTATTATTATTGTTATTATATGAAGCTCAATGATAAAAAATAATTCAACTTTAGCCATGAGTTAATGTGGCTCTTTTTATGTGCTTTATGTTTCGGAAATTATTCGGTGGAAATTCGCTTTCTAATATATTTATAAACTTACTGCTAATGTGTAGTGGAGTTGTCTTCTAAGAAGGGTTGAGTTGGTAGCATGTAACTGATATTTTTTTATTGTATTGGGTCTTGAACTGTAATTTATGTTATCTGATCGTGGGAATTTATTCTCGTATTTTAAACTGTAATTTGTGATGCAACCAAGGTATAACTGTCGTATGTTTTCCATGACGAAATACGTGATGAACAATCTAATATGAAAACTGACACTGTATTTCAATTGAATATACGATTTTCACTCAGTTTTACTGGAGATATTGGAGGGATGCATTGCACTTCTAAAGAGAGGCGGACGAAGCTTCTCTGTAATAATGTAATAATACATATTATATCATTAATTATTTATACAAATTTTGTATATTCATTGTTGATTTTATGTGATGACGAAGCCTATTGCAATTGTTTTGTTTAATGGCAAATAAATATTCTTATTCTTATTCTTTAGAAGTGAAATGCACCCCTCCAGTAAAAGTGAGTGAAAATCGTATATTGAATTGAAATACAGTGTCAATTTTGATATTAGATAATTTAAATACTATATTTAATGCTCAGCTGATCTCGGAATTTTAAATTTTTAGTTGCTTCTGTTGGCTGCATTGTAATCTAGCAACAGTATCATCATTGCTTGAATAACAGAACACTTTTATACCAAATAATGACTCACTTTTATACTAAACTAGCTGGCCCGAAGTGCGTTACTGCGTTCTCATGAAAAATTCTTGGTTTTATTATTTGTCACCTCCCACTGAGGTTACATTTCAAATTTCAACCTTCTAGGACTATTAGGGAAGAAGTTAGTCCTAGGGCTCTTCCAGCTGATCAGAGAGGCCTCCTTCGTTGTTTTCTTACACAGTAAGACCTTACACACCACCTCTCAATGAACATTTCAAATTTAAACCTTCCATGACTATTAGGATAGAAGCTAGGTTTTTTATTTTATTATTCGCCATCTCCTACTGAGAATACATGTCAAATTTCTAGCTGCATTGGATGTCATCAACCCGGCATAATTACATTTCATCATACCCAGTCATATGTTTCCTACATACCGTACTGCAAGGTTCCGAGTGCACGGTATCCTACATGTTAAGTTTTTGCGTTCCAGACAGCGTCAATAACGCCGCTACGGGACCTGCCTTATGTTTAAAAACTGTTGACTTCTATCA
Source organism: Conomelus anceps (assembly GCA_948455865.1). Taxonomy (NCBI): domain Eukaryota; kingdom Metazoa; phylum Arthropoda; class Insecta; order Hemiptera; family Delphacidae; genus Conomelus; species Conomelus anceps. The sequence goes on from OX418219.1 coordinate 821,196, forward strand.
GCTGTTCCTTCAAGCTGTTTGGCCGGCAAGTTCAGTAGGTTAGGTGAATGATGATTTGCAAAACACACAAACAGCTTGTCCATCGAAACAGCATGTACAGCAGATCGAAAAATTTCAAATTATTTTCCATATGATTAAAAGATCCCAGTAAGCTAGCTAGCCATGTACCCGTGCTTTGCATGGGCAAAACTTTAACCCCCTAAAAACACCCCTAAAATTCCGAATTTTGAAAAATCCTTTCTTATTGCACGGTGAAATCCTATAAGGATTGTTCATACGAAATTTCAAGTTCATAGGCCTAGTAGTTTTGGTTCTGCGTTGATGAGTGAGTCAGGGTATCATCCTTTTATAGGTAGAGATTATGTGATGTATAGTATAACTTAGTAGTCTGGTATAAAAGTGGAACTATTACTATCGTAGAATTGTATAGGAAAGTAAAATCGTGCAAGTGTGACACTGACCTGCCCATGCATTTGCAGGATAAATTCGCAACCTACGGCCGAATAAAGAGCGCTGAAGGCCGGCTACATATGAAGTCGGTGATGCTGGAGTCGAGTGAACCGCTGAGTCGCGGTCGCACGCTGCGGCTACTCGTGCACGAAATGATGTTGAGTGGGAAACCGGCCGCAGCGGCGGGGAAGAACGTGTGCACCGGCCTATTTCCCGGACAGGTGGTGGCCGTCGAAGGCGTCTGTGCCGCGGCGGGCAAAATGGCCGTCCACTGTGTCTACTCGCCCGCTCCTCCCGAGCTTGCTCCGGCGCCGACGCTGGCTGGTAAGATTTTGGCACAATATTTTTAATAGAGACTTTATAATATGATAATATTTATAAGAGATAATATGAGACTTTTTAATAGGCTGCCAACAGCCATCCGAAATATAGAATCAGTCATTTCATTCAAACAGGCAGTCAAAAAAATGTTGATAGAGAAAAGCCTACACACAATCACAGAATTTTATTAACAAGAAAATAACATTATAACTTTATCAACAATTTAAGGTATTTTGATTTTATGATTTGAGCTTCTAATGTCAATTTTTAGTTTAGAACAAATCTATACTGTAATAGTTGGTATTAATCTAGAAGTAACTAATTATAGCAATTGACAAGTCACCAATCAAATGAGTATAACTCAGAATATGATGTATTGTGACAATGAATGAATAAATAAAATAAATAAATAAATAGGGAAGTGATATCCGAGTGCCGTAGATATATGTTCAATCAGAGATAAGCTACGAAACTCCTAGGCGCTCTTTGTAAGGGTGACCGATTATATTGGCCAGCAAAACTACTGTAAAATTACTTCCCGGTGGTTCGGAACCCACCTAAAACTGTTCGCACTTGTTACACAAATAACTAATTAGCTCATTACTAAATTCAATAAGCAATTGAATTGAAATATTTTTATCTTCTTAATAACCATCATCCAATTCATTACCCACGCTCAGGTCTCAAACCTATGTGAGCTTCATCATCCGAAAAAAATAGCTAGCGTTATTTAATACTTTTTTCGTTTCACCCACTTTAGAAGGGTACGTTGAATCTGTGATCTTTTTTTGGAGGATGAAGCCCACATAGGTTTGATACCTGTGCGTGGGTAATTAATTGGATGATGGTGAATGATGAATTGGACCTACAGTTTGAGGTTGGTTCCGAACCACCAGGAAGTGATTTTACAGCAGAGAACGTAGTATTTTTTCTGGCCAATCCAATCGGTCACCCTTACAAAGAGCGCCTAGGAGTTTCGTAGCTTATCTCTGATTGAACCGATACCTGCTACGGTACTCGGCTATCACTTCTCGACTTCACCATAGTGATATTATGGATTCGCCTCTTTCCGTCTTCTCCAATACTCCATCATTCTTTCAGAATAGCTTTTTTCTGATCTTCGGACGGCACTGTATCTGTTCTACGCTTGGGTTTTACTGCAACCTTTGATTATGGTTTTTCAAAATATTCCTGAGGCTGTTACTGTTTTTGAATATTTCAGCTCATTTAAATCGTCCTGAACTTTTTTAAACTAATTGATTTTTGTTTTTTTTTTTATTGCAAAAGAATTTGAATATTTGTGAGTCTGTTATTGTCCATCCTAATCTGAGAGTTTTCAAGTTTTGTGTACAAGTTTTTATCAGATATTAGCTTTATTTCATTATTCTGAAACTATTCTATTATTTTTCTTTTTCCTCTAATTTTCCAATTGTCCTTTATTACATTTTTATAATAAATTTAACGATTTGCAGTCAGTTTTAAATTGTGAATATATAATAATTGTACTCACACGTTCGGCCAAGTGTGAGTACAATTATTATATATTCACATTTTAAAACTGCCTGCTATTCGTAAAATTTACAATAAAACGTTGATATTAACAACGCAGATCGTTATGGAAACAGAAATCCAAGAAATCCTTTATTATTGTTAGTGACAGGTGTAATATGGTTAGTTGGTGTAGTAAAGGTATAGTAAATGAAAAGGATGAATTTTTACTAATGGGGTAACGCTTGGCATACGAGAGGTGTTTCCGGTACTACTCTAATCTCATGAGAAAAAGGTGCTACTATTGAATTAACTACAGATTGAGTTCAGAAAAAGAATCTAAATGTTTATTTTAAAGTTATAATAATAATAATAATATCGTGTGACCTGGCTGGCTCAGGTCTGGTGTCAGAGTTATCAGGTCGCACCTGAATAAGTTCAGAGCCTCTGACGTGACTTAACGACTGTTTTTTAGACAGCCGGGACCGACAGCTTAACGTGTCCTCCGAAACAAGTTATAATAAAAAATGGTAAATGCTAATGAGCTTATCAAGAATAATCAAAAGAATTTATTTTACTTACAAACGGTCACTCGCTCAGCAGGGAAGAGTGGGATGGGTCATCTGCCGTAGATGTAGCCAGCTCCTACTCGACACCGACTGCCCCGAGCCACTCATTTTTTCAGCGCAATTTTACTTGTCATGAATTTTCACTGACCTCATCATTTTTCTTTTAATAGTTAACAATGGCTCTCTCCTCTTTTTGTGAAAATTCATGGCAAATAGATTAATTATGCTGTTACATTACACAGGGTTTCAGCAGCATATAACGCTTCTTGTTTTATAACTGCAGTAATATTTCAATTTGGAACTACATGATAGTGAATTTCTATTGTTTGTCTTTTTAGTCAGCTGAAAAGCAAATTCCATTGTTTGTACCCTAGACTAAATTCCTTTCTTTTGTAAAGAATTCCAACGGATCCTATAAGTGATCAACTCTCTCTAACTGATCTCTCTCTGATCTAACTGATCTCAACTCTCTTTAACTGATAATGTTTTATGTAATAATACTTGGTGATGCCTATATATTGTATTTTATACTAGTAATTGTCCAACTATTCATTGCATGAATAAAGAAATCAATCAATCAACCAATCTATTCTTTTGTTTTTTATTTTCAGATATTCAGAATTATTTATATTTATAATTATTTAATGTTTGTGGACGACAAGCTGTTGCGCACATGGAAAATGCTAGTAGACGCACTTGTACAGCTTTCAAGCCAAATGTTTTTTTAATTCGGCCACGTATGTAGATGATCTCGTAGTGATATTAAAAAATTAGAACGATTTACAAAATGCAGTATTCATGTTGGACAGAGTTTCTGAAAATATATTTAGAGAATTGCGTCAATGAAAACCAAATCAATGACTTTCAAAGGAAAATACCCCATTAGAACTAAAATAGAATTGAATGGAAGTATAACAGAACAAGTCAAACACTTGAATTACCATGAAAATTATAAATATAACGTATTCTTGGTATGTTATTGCCCAAGGTTAGAGGAAGCGATTGGCGATAAAATCATTTTCCTACAGTGACCCGAAAAAGTGCCTATTTTTGCACTAACTTTAGCATGCAAAATAGTCTATTCCTGCACCAGTGCGGGAAAGTACTTCTCTGCACTCCATATTTGCAACCTAACAACACAAAATAGTGAGCATGTAATACGCAGGTTCCCTATTCTGCATTCAAAAGTAGGTTGGCAAAATAGTTGTTGTTGAAATCAATTTGATTCGAAGATAGGTTATGTGAGGAATTGTCAGGTTATGGATGCCCTGTTTTGTTCTGTTTAAATTACTTTATACGTAACTGTAGGAAACATTTAATGTGTAATACGAGCACTCGAGAACTGTTTCTCTCGATGCAGAAAAATGCTATTTTGCACTCTAGTTACACAAATAGCTATTCTCTATCAATTGTTCCTCTCGATGGCCATATTTTTGTCCAATTTGACTGGGCTAATAAATGCTTTCAAAAAATCAATTTGGGAAGCATATTACTGTATGCTCAGATGCATTTTACATTTGACTAAATCCTTGCAAATCAAAATCACATTCGAATATGCCATACATTGCAAAGTCTTGTTCATGATAGATCCATTTGGGTTGACTGTTGAATTTCATGACTTTCGAAACTGTTGTCAAACAAATTAAATTAGGAATTAATTTTACCATTTTGCAAGCATCTTTGTCATTCTTGTGTTCTGTTTCCACAGGCACTTTGAAAATAGTCATAGCAGCCGCTCCGTTCACACAGGCTGACAATCTGCTCTACCAGCCGCTGGAAGATTTTGTCAAATATCTGAAAACCAATCAGCCGCATGTTGCAATCATAATTGGTCCGATTGTTGACGCGACACATTCAAAGCTAGCCGCTGCATCCATCGCTGAAACGTTTGCTGAGATGCAGGACAGAATGCTGAAAGGAATCGTTGGCCAATTGGCAGGGTAACATCAATTTTATATTGGGGTATCATAATTAGTAATAAAATTATATTTATTAGCAATTTAAGAGTCGGGATTCTCTTTTTTCTGAATGTTTGTTTTTTGAATAAACTCCTCTGGATGTTTCGTAGTATCATCCAGAGAAATTATAAAAAAAAGAAATTATTCATTATTTTTTTAAATTTTCTGTTTGTACAGAGTGTTGTACAAAAAATGACGCAACCCATGGGCTATAATAATGTATATGACATAATTATTCAACATGCTCATGATTGAAATTCAATCTAGTACCAATGTTAGGAAGTAAGTGTCAAATATTGATACACCAGAAGCTCTAGGATAAGACAACTAGGTTGTCTTAATGTCAATAATATCCACTAAATTTTGAATACGGTAGTTAAAAATGCGAGTTTCATGGCATAACTAGCTTAACAACGCATTTTAGAAATTAATTTTCCGTTATTAAATGTATAAAAGTCCAGTAATAAAATGTTGTACCATTAATTAATTGAAGTGAAGTTAGATGTTGTATTTGATGCCCTGTAACTTTAAAATAGATTTGTACTGATTTCAACACATTTTCAGCAACTTCCGCTTCAATTCTTTGACACTTCACTTTAAATAGTCATTTGAATGTCGTTTCAAGTTGATCAGTTATATTGTATGAGTTGTTTTTTTTTTTTTAATTTATTTTGTTATTATTTTTCCTTGTCTATTTTTTCTTGCTTATAACTTTCTAGTTATAACTCTGTTTTTTACTGTAATACTTTATTACTTTCTATACTGTACAATTATTCTTATTTTTATAAGTTAATTATTTGTTGATGTAATTATTGAAAAATTTTGGTTTTTGTTGATCCAATAATTATTTTGTATGTGGGACCCGTGATGTATTTTATTGAATAAAAAAATTGAATGATTGAACATTGTTATCTTCGTAATGCAAAGGGCCCTGTAGGAAAACATAAGAATAATAAGACATGAAGTTGTCACAACCACATTTATTGAAAATAGTGAGATACTAGTTTCGGTTGTTACACCATTATCAATTTCAAATTTGATTATCATGAGCACAATTTTATTAAATGTGGTTGTGACAACTTTGTCTTATTTTTCGTATGTTTTCCGACAGGGCTCTTTGCATTACAAAGTTGATAGCAAAATTCTTATACAATATAATTAAATAACTTGAGACTCAAACGACGACATTCAAAAGATTATTTTAAGTGAACTAACAAAGAAAATTTGAAGGGAAGTTGCTGAAAATGTGTTGAAATCAGTACAAATCTATTTTAAAGTTACAGGGCATCGAATTATCTATTGAATTTTTTTTTCTGATGATGCCCACATGAGTCCGAGACTTGTGCGTGGGTAATGAGGTGGATGATTACATATAAATGCCTGACGGTGGAGCGGGATTCGAACCCACGACCACTTGAACGACAGCAAGCTGAAGTTGCGACGCCCCAACCAACTGCGCTAAGCGGCCCGCCTTAGTGAATTTGCAACATATTTAATGATTTTGCAACTCAGAGTTTGTTTGAGACTGGTGTAACAACCGAAACTAGTATCTCACTATTTCTAATAATTAATGTGGTTGTGACAACTTCGTCTTATTATTCATTATATATAATTATATTCTCAACAATATCACCTTCGCCGCTACAAAAAATTTCAATAGTAAATTGAATATCTCAAAGTCGTTCAGTTGTACTGGTGTAATTTTATGCAGCAATTTTATAATAACTTATAACGATTTTTTCAGGTGCAAAACACAATTGGTGTATGTAGTGAGTGCAAAAGATGCTGCCCAAATGCCAGTCTACCCCACAATTCCAGTCACTGACAAAATTCCGGGATTGACAATGGTATCTGATCCAAGCATTTTGAGTATCAGCGGACTGATGGTTGCAATATCGGCCACCGATGTTTTGATGCATCTCAGCAAAGAAGAAGTGGCGCTGTAAGTACAAACTTATTATCTTTTGAATAATAATTGACCGGACGAAGAGAGTTCTCCGTTTCAAGTCGATTGTTTCGCATTTGTCTGTTTGTAAAAAATTTCGATGAAATTTTGCATGGATTTTCCGTTAAGGAATTCTCAGCTATGTAGGGATTTTCCAAATTTGCTTGTATTCAGCGGATATTGGTTGCATTAAAAGGAGCCAGCCAGGTCACACGATATTATTAGTATTATTATTATTATTATTATTATTATTATTATTATTAATTATTATTATTATTATTAAAGGAATTAAAAATTGGTTTGCTGGCATTAAAAGAAAAAAAGACACTCAGACCTTCTATATGAAAGATATGATTTTTAAAATAAGTTTCTTTTTAAATTACGTCTTGGAGACTCCAGTTAAGGAGTATAAGACAAGTCAGATTAACAATTATACTATTAACTTTTCAAGTGAACTCAACGACTAAATTTTTATGAAAAATAAGTAGTATTTCACTTACTTTGTTGGCCAAACGTTTTCGAGTTGTTGAAACCCATCTTCAAGGCCTTGATTTCCTTGGGTTTCAACAACTCGAAAACGTTTGGCCTACAAAGTAAGTGAAATACTACTTATTTTTCATAAAAATTTGACTGCAAGTCGTTGAATTCACTTGAAAAGTTAATATTAACAACGCATTTCGTCATGGAACAAGAAATCCAGGAATTATACTATCTTATACACTAGTTACCATAATTACTATATCAATATTAGTTGAGGAACTTAAATTTGATATGAAAGGAACTCTTGTACACTATAAAAAGCTTTATCAACTGAATATTTTTTTAATTCAAATCTGCAGTCCACAAATGGATATTAAATACAGGAAGGCAAAACTTGGAAATAATTATCTCAAACAACATGTGAGCTCACTTACCTAATAATTCCGCGCTAACCCCCCCCCCCCCCCCCCCACTCTAGAACATGGGTAAACCATAGTTGAGTAGGGTAATTTCCAAAAATTGCAGTTCTATAGTTATTAGATTCCCATTTAATTTGCTAATATATATTATATTGTTTTATAGTTTTAATTAATTATTGATTGGAAATAAAGTATTTATTTATTTAATTGTTTTTAAGTTTTATGGTCGAGTGGCAGACAAGAATTTATAGTCTTAACACCGCCTAATAAATAATTTATTTAATTTCCTCTTCATAAAATATGAAGGACACATCTCTTATTAATCTGGATGAGCCGCCATATGAATTGAGTATCATTCATACGATGTCATATTATCATTTATATTTGTTTGAGAAAAACTTTCTTAGTAATGGCGAAGGTGATATTGTGGAAGGTAAATGAAAGACGAAATTGTCACAACCACATTTATTAAAACTTCGAGAAACTAGTTTCGGTTGTTACACCATTATCAATCTCAATCAAATCTCAGTTTGATTGAGATTGATAATGGTGTAACAACCGAAACTAGTTTCTCGAAGTTTTAATAAATGTGGTTGTGACAATTTCGTCTTATTCATTAAGTTTAAGAAAAACAAATAATTTCCAATAAGTATAATAACTAGTGAGCCGGCTAGTGGACCTGGATAATTCGTTCGCAAACAACTAATTTTGGAAATGGCGAATTATTTCTAGCTTAGAAGGTGGTAAAGAAGAATGGCCGTATTCACTATTCAACAGGACCATTGACCAAACGATTACAAAAAAGTTTGGAACGCGACCGCATGCGTTGGGTTCTGTTTGGCATTTAGATTTTTCAGTACATTCAATTAGATCATTTATTGAAAAGCAGATGGTAAGAATGATGAACCGATCCAACACAGTATCCAAGACCCGAGAAGTTTATATTAAGATTCAACTGCACCTGTACTGAGCAAGCTAGAAAATGAGCATTTTGTCCAGTTTTATTTCATTAAAATCTTAAGAATGGAACCTCAAATTGCCTTGAAAATTTACATGATTTATCTTCATACTTTTACAAAGATCACTTGCTTTTCAAAATTCGTTTTTTTTCTTTCAGTTTTTCTTATTTTGGGAATTTAACATGATTATGTCATTTTTTTAAAAGAAGCATTAATCAGCGAAATTAAAAAGCAAGAGCCATAGAGATTAACAACACGAATCTAAATCCATTGAAATTTTATTCAAATTCCTTATACTTTTGTCATAAACTGTGAAACAAAAACGTATGACGTCACGAAATTGGAACAAGAAATAAACGGTTTCATTTGAAAAATAGTTGAATTGGTCGCTCACCAGAAAGCGCCACCGGTCTCCATTACCCCCACCGCCACAGCATGGAGTCGTAGGGGGTTTCATCGAAGTGAAACCTAACGAGTGGGGGAATTGGCTTGTCGCCAAACGACAAAAAGTCTGCTGAATTTTGATCCGTACAAATTCATTCCCAATGGCATTTCACTATCTGAATATTGATGGAATATTTTTAAATTTGGTAGATTTAAGAAACGATATTTTGTGATTCGAGCGATGCAAAAAACATAAATTTCCTGCACACGTTCAGTTTTTATATGAGAATTTATCCAACGATGTTTCAAAAACTTTGTGATGTGACATTGATGCAGACCCTAATCGAGAATTTTTTTCATTTCTTGGGTAGGAAAGTTTTGAAAGCGTGAAAGTTTTAGATAATGATCTGATCTAAATTTTTTATTTGAAACCTTTTTCTCTAAGAGGGACAAGTCTCTTTGTATTGACATGCAAAGAAGAGAGACAAGTACTTGAAATTGAGCGCGCCCTGTTGGAGAAATGATTTTTGTAGACGAAAGGGGAAAAATGGGGTTTGTTGTCAAAATCATGTTTTTTTCAAATACAGGGGCAACTTCATGTTTCAAAATGTGAGTAGTGCTTATTTTGTAATCCGGACCAAGCTGACACCCAGGTCTTTAATTTTTAATTTAATTATTTTAATTTAACAGGTTTTTAATTCTCTTATTTTTGTTATTCTTTTTCTTAATTAGTAGATTTTTTATTTATTATTATATTATTTTAGATACGGTACTGATTTACTTTATATTTATGACTGTAATATTAGTGTAATACTATTTTTGCTTTTCTTTCTTCTCAAGTATTAGATCTTTGATTTATTATTATATTATTTTATGTATGGTATTGATTTACTATTTATTTAGCAGTGCAATATTAGCTGACTACTCCTGTCTTATGAATTTACCTATAATGGTATTTTATCAGCCCATTGTTTATCTTGTTATGAATAGAGTGTTTATTTGGTAATTTTTTTATACTCTTCAACTGATATTTTCATAACACTACAGTGCATTAATGTTGTAACCTAGAACAGATTTGGGCTTTGCTTTTATTCTGGAATAGACTAATACAGTACAGTAAAATGAATAGTATTATTGGCATCAGGAAACAGACAACATTTCATTATTATTTCCTGGTCATCTCAGCAACTTTTTTTAAGAGCAGCCTTCTTATTTATCTCCATGAAACGTGCATAAGGCTTGTTTCATACAAATATACGGTTCCATTCTACGCGAGAACATAAATTTAGGAAGTGAAGCAAATTCATACACAGTGCAAATACTACTCCCTCCACTCACTTATACCATTGATCAGGGATAGTAAGATGGTTCGTCTATGCTTATACCTACCTCAATGACTAGAACCGAAAACGGACTATATATTTACGTGTGAAACAAGTCCAATGCTGTTACATTCTTAGCCCAGTTAATTATTGTATAATTAACTAGACTTCTAGACAGTGATTCCCAATCAAATGATTGTAGACTCATGCAGCAAGCCTCTAGATTACTCTACAAGAGCACCCTATTGCAATAAGTGTCCTTGCTCAAACAGTTCTTCAGTCAATTAATACAGTATAAACTATAATATTGTAGTAAGTTACTAAAATGTTCAATACTCTGAAATTCAATAACTTATGATGGTGTACAATATTTCGACCGATGAGGAGGTCCTTAAAAATATTTTGTTGGAAGCCACTGATATGGAATCTATATAAATATAACAATATTAATTATTGTAATATAATCGGCAAGAAGTACTTTTGTACATTACACATGGAAAAGGTACGACATCCAACTAAATCTCTAGTCCCTATGCCGTGAAGCCCAGTGGCGTAACGTCTTCCAATTGGGCCCCCCTGCAACCGATTTCCCGTCCCCTCTCCACAAAATCATATAAATATCCCCCCTTACCCTCGCCACCCATCCCTGAAAAACTTGCATAATTATTTTGTGGACAGTTATAATTATGTAAAAACTAAACACCTTTTTGTCTATTAAATTTAAAAATTCAACCATGTTTCAAGTGGGGCTAGTCTAATGATTTTGGCTGTTGCCTACGGGCTCCTGAAAGATGGAGTCAGGAAAATAGAAAAAATTAAAGAAATTTATTCTTAAGAGGCAGAATAGAAAAAACGTAAACTACTTACACAGTACTTGATCCTATTATAAGAAAAAATTCAACTGCGTTGGGAGAACTGACACAATTGAACCAAAACTGGATATACTTATAGTAGAGGTAAATATGGGGCTTCTGGTCCAGATTGGAAAGTATAGTTATAGTTTGGGTTGGATTTGAAAGTTTAGTTTGGGTTTAAAGTTATGTTTGTGTTTGAGGAATGGGTTTTGGTTTGGGTTGTTGTGAATAAATAGTTTTTTTGGGATTCTACTCCGTATTGAAAGTATAGTTTGGTTTTTTTTTTATTTGATTTGAGATTTGAATTTTTTTTTACTTCTACTCCAGAATTGGAAAGTGAGAAGAGAAAAAAATAATATTTGAGTTTTTTTATTTCTACTCCAATTTATATATTGAGGTATAGGAAAGATTGCGTTATGTTAAATATCATTATTTTTTTATTTATTATATGTCTAGAGAGAGTTGAAACGATGGGAAAGATTGGGTTGTGTTTTTTTTAGAGAAAAAAAAGGGGGGGGGGGGTGGTGGCAGTAATATCCTCTTGAATTTGTAATCAAGTATTGATTTTTATTTTTTAGAAAAGTGTGAGTAAGAGAGTCGAATAATATGGAAGTTAATTTAAATTTGAAATTAGTAGTAGTGGTAGGAGGAGGAGGAGGAGGAGGGGGAGGACATTGTGAAGGATAATTCACCCCATATTAATGTGTATACAATATTAAATATGGTATATACATTATAAGATTGTCAAGATTTGGTTAGGTTAAGTATCTGTTTAAATTTGTGTGTGTGTAGGAAGAGGAGGAGAGGAGAGGAGAGGAGACTTTTTTTTAAATTATAAACTATTATTATTTGTAGGGGGGGTAAATTAAAAAAAAAGATGACCAATATAGATATTTCAAGAGGGGATAGTGGTATCACAAAGACAGACATCTCCAAATTGAGTTATCAATGTAGTTTTATAGTATGTTAAGTGCTAAATCTGATTCTGTTGTTGTTGAGATTCAAAAAGTGGACTGTTACAATATTTCTTTTTTTGACATGTAAAAGAATCTACCTCTACCAAAATTGTCTGACCAAATTGCTTACTACAGCCGACAGCTCTACTGCCAGACTGTAGCAGTAGTTTCAGGTTCATCATCATCATCAACACCACACTGGACTGCAACTCAGTTTCAATTTACACCTGGTGTGAAAAAATGGTATACAGAAGTCCTCTAATCAAATTACATTTCAACATCTACATCGTTTCAACTCTCTCTAGACATATAATAAATAAAAAAAAAAAAAAAATATTTAACATAACGCAATCTTTCCTATACCTCAATATATAAATTGGAGTAGAAATAAAAAAACTCAAATATTATTTTTTTCTCTTCTCACTTTCCAATTCTGGAGTAGAAGTAAAAAAAAATTCAAATCTCAAATCAAATCAAATAAAAAAAAAACCAAACTATACTTTCAATACGGAGTAGAATCCCAAAAAAACTATTTATTCACAACAACCCAAACCAAAACCCATTCCTCAAACACAAACACAACTTTAAACCCAAACTAAACTTTCAAATCCAACCCAAACTATAACTATACTTTCCAATCTGGACCAGAAGCCCCATATTTACCTCTACTACTTATACAATAATCACGGAATTTATCCGAAAAACAAGGGTATAAATATTCCTTCTGAACATTGTTCAAAAATGTAATAGTCGATAAAAAATAGAAATAACTAAAACATGACCGTTTAACATCACAATACCATAAACGCAGCATGTTGAAAAATAGAATAAAAATGAAGAAAATGGCACTCCAAATAATTTAACTCACAATCACGAACTCAATTAATATACATACGGTTTACTCTAGGCCAATTTACCAGACACGTGTAGGCCTACATGCATCCAACAGGACGATTCAAGAGACTGGATTAAAAATACTGTATGAAGAAAAATATTGACTTCATTTCTAGACAACCCCCCCATTCCGCATTACTTCGTATATGCTAATATACATTGAGGAATTAGATGAGAAAATAATATTAATTTCCTCTAATATTTGCACTGTGGAGACATAGCCGTCATGATTTATAACAGTCTACATAAGTTTGTCTAAAGAGTGTTTTGTCCTCTGTATGTCTCCATTCCTGAAGAGTGAAGTCACCACATCCTGCTTCTTAATTCCTCCACTAAATCTATCAGCAAATTGATAAAGTAAACAATAAACATTGACCTGACAATATTTAGCCCATTCTTTCTTTCTTCCTTCAGTGTTTCAGTTTTATTTCTTTTGAAAAAATATGTATATTTTAGTCTGGGCACGGACCATTTCTTGAAAAAATATATTTCCAGTCCGGGCCCCCTTATAGCCCGGGCCCCCCCCGCGTCATGGCGGGTCTGCGGGTGTGTACGTTATGTTAGTGCATTACAGTTGCAGTATACTAATACTAAAATTTTCATATTTTTATTAATCAGAATCAGATTTTAATGTGCAGGGGTGCCCACAGGAGGAAGGGGGGGCTATGACGCAGACTGCGTCATTGATATTCCCGGGGGGGTTCTAAAAAAAGTTGGGTGGGGGGGGGGGGTGGCTAAAGTTGATTGAAACCGTGTTTAACGTGACGATATTCAAAAATATATTATGAAGTCACCACATAGAATGTCTATTTATTTATTTATTGTGACAAAATTACAATGAATGTGAAGAAGCAACAGACTCAAGTCCAAAACTGCTCTCTCCACAAATTTTGAATATTTTACATTGTTCAAAACATTAATGACAATAGATTTATAATTATTATTATTATACTGCAGTATTGAATATGAATCAGCTAAAATAGTTATGTTTAGTATTTGTGCAGGAAGTTATTAAGCTATTTATTTTTTACCTTTACAAAAAAAAATTTTACCTATGTAAAGAATCCAGGGCTTAATGTCAGCCGGAGCACATCGGAGCGGAGCTCCGGCTATCTAAATCTATAATAAAATCATTTATTTTAAACCAGATCTGAACTAGCTTGTTATCTTGCATATTATGTAATATTGAGGTAGGGTGATAGCCTTTGCAGACGACACAGCACTCCTCTTTCAGGGAAATAACTGGGAAGAAGTATTTCAAATAGTCGAAACAGAACTTTCAAAAATCACTAGATGGCTGGGAAATAATTTACTCTCATTGAATGCAGAAATAACCAAATTTTTAACATTTTCTTTAACTGATAGTACCAAACCACGTAAGACATTGATAAAACTTCATTATTGTGATAGAATTAATAACAATTGTAATTGCCCACTGATAGAACGCTCAGATAGTATTAAATATCTTGGAATAATAGTAGATGACTTATTAAAATGGGATAAGCACATATCATACACAACTGCAAAAATAAGGAAGCTAATATATAAATTTTATCAGCTGAGGCATATAATTAATAAAGAAATGATAAAAACAGTGTATTTTACATTAGTTGAATCTCTTATAAGATATGGTCTGTTAGTTTGGGGATCCGCAAATTATAGTTTTGTGGATCCAATTTTCAAAATTCAAAAACGTATTTTAAAAATAATGGGAATAGGGAGGCCCGCTTCCCAGCCAGCGAACTATTCATGGAAAACAGAATACTTAGTGTTAGGCAATTGTATATTTTGTTGTTAATCACTCATATAAAGAAAAATGATAATGAAAATAATATTGTAACTCATAGCCACAATACTAGAATAAGAAGCCTCAATTATCAGGATGTACCCAGAATGAACACAGCATTTGGGCAAAGATCAATAGGATATTTAGGGCCAACAATTTACAATAGAATTCCACTGGAAATAAAAGAAGAAAGCAATAATAATAGATTTAAAAAAAAAATAAGGAATTGGTTATATAATATTGGTGTCCACCGTAGTGAGGAGCTCATAGTAAATAGGATGTGAATAGAAATACGATTATGCATACTTAGGTAGTTTTAGGTAGTAAATAGTTTTTATTATTGTATTAGTTATAATGGCTAGTTAGGAATAGTATTAGCTTCATCTAAGGTTTATATTGATGATCACCCGAACACATAATTTTATAGTGGGGAATCATATTTTTTCAAATTTAGCAATGAAATCACTGTGTTTTATATTTAATAATATTGTCATGTTTGAGCTATATCAATAAACTCCTCTGGATGTGTTCTACATCATCCAGAGAAATTATTATTATTATATTATTATATGTGCATTACTAACCATGCTCAAATGCGTTTAAAATGCACCAATTCAAGTGTAATTTTCAAACATTTTCCGAGGGAGGACCCCGGACCAGCCTGTGAGTCAGAGCTCCGGTATTTCTCAATTTCGAAAATTAAACCCTGTAAGAATCTCAAGAAATATACATACATTTTGTATATTATCGACTGGGTTTAATTTTTTTCAATACCTATATAAATCTTCTTTCAGTTTTAATATACATACATTTTGTATATTACCGACTGGGTTTGATTTTTTTCAATACCTATAGAAATCTTCTTTTAATTTTGTTTGAATATTGGAGCTTATTTTTTCGCATTTTTTTTAGGGGGATGCCTACTTTATTGGGGGGGCAGGTGCTGAATTTAGGGGGGGGGGTGCATCATGAGACTAGGGGTGGATGGGCACCCCTGTAATGTGGATGAATTCACTAGTTGAAATTCACAATCTTAGGATTCAACTTTCTGTTCAGTTTTCAGTGCGGTAAACACAGCGGTGTGACACCGAAATTGCAATTCCAAAACACATCCTCTCTTGCTCTTGTCTCTCCTTTTCTTGCTCATGACTCATTAGCGAAACGAGTCTTGATGAGATAAAAATGTAGCCTGTAAACGTCTGTCCCTCGCTCCCTCACACACTCTCACACACTCTCATACGCGCATACCCACTAATGGTCAGTTGGTGGGGGAGCCGCCGCTGTAGGAAGGAGACTCTCCCTACTGCGTACACTAATTCCGTTCAGCGCTACGCTGTGAAGTGCGGAGAAATATTAAACTAAAATGTGTTTTCTCGTCTAACTGCAGTTGAATCTTAAATAATTATTATCAGTTGTGCTGTTAGGTCTATGCACTGCATAATTTATTTTCTTTGATTTCTATAAAAGAAATCACCATTTAATATATTATGCTTTCCAATTCACAAAAAATGCGCATTCACAATTCTCACCTTAATTAGCAACATATTATTAATATAATATGTACGGTTCTCACAAAAACTGTTATTTTCATTATGTTCTTGTTCAACAGATCTCAAAATATATCCTGCCTCTATATTTTTTCTTAGAAAGATTCTAATTTGACGATTTAAAATTTGAGAAAATATTACAACACAATCAAAAATAAAATGGCCACGCCTTTAAATGGTTGAAATTAAAGTGGATAATTGGGCGAAACGGTAGCCTTAATAATATTCTTCAATTGTTGTGCTTATTTGAATTTATTTACTATTTATTACAAAACACCATCAAGTGAAGATACAACAGGCACCGCCCACTACTGCTTTATTTACAAATTTTCAATTAAAAAATCCAAACTTTAGGTTATGACCAAGTTCAACTAGAAATTTTATTTTAAAGTATAATTCCTGATATTTCCAAAACAGGAATATTCATTTAGATGTTCTCTGTATTAAAAACGAAGCACTAAAACTGTACAATAGTCCAAAGGTAGTGAGTAGTTTGAATTTTGTTCGAGATTTTAGAAACGAAAATGTAGAAGTCAATTTAATTGAACCAATTTTGTTCGTTATTGTTATTTGTGCTAGCCTAAACTAACATAGATCCTATGGCTGTATGTTTTTTTACAATACAAGATAAAGAAGTGGACCAATTGTATATTCTATAAATTAATTCATCATATATGTAAAATCTGTTCTGATTTGTGCAATCAGCCGTATGGAAGAACACAATTGTATAGGCTGGATGAAAATAGAAACGAAGCCTTGGTGACTTTTTGTGGAAAACAGACATGAAATAGATGGCGTAAATTGCATTATAAGCTAAGTCTGATGATTACTAAGGGGTTTACCTTAGGTGAGGGTGTCTAATAAATTGTGTTATATCTGGAAGATTTCATTAAATGTGATGATTGTTTAATTTTTCGTGGCGATTTGATAATCGCCACGAAAAATTAGTACATAATTGAGTACATAGAGTACAAATTGAGTACAAAATGAGTACATAGAGTATGTTCCTTTGTGCAAGCAGCCTTATTCTTGGGCGTGAGGCCTACTGTTCACAGAACTACTAGTACTTTATAGATTATTTATTTCATGATTTTGTGTGTAAATTACAGTAGTTGGACGTTATGCTAGTATATTGTTTCATATTGTTACGGGTTCTAATAGCTAAAATAAGGCTGGCAACACTAAAGTTCACACTTGCACTTTATTTACACAAATTAGTCTATTTACACAAATTGATTGTAAGTTCAATTAATGAAATAAAAACAGATCATTAAATGACAAGCTAATACTTATTTTCAGTAATTATTTACAAGAATTAATGGATAAGCAATTACAGGCTGATCAATAATAAAAGAAACAAGAGTCCAATAAACTGTATGATAATTTAGAAAGAAATTATAAAAAGAGCAACTAATCACTTACAAAAACACAGTCCAATTCGTTATTTGACAGTCCCAAATAATATCACTTAATATCTTTAAACTATTAGTAAGCTGCATAAACAGTAAACACTTGACACTGTCTAAAGACTGAATAAAGCACAGTTTACTCCACTGGCACTGGATTGTCTCTCTCCCGAGATCCGTAATACAATCTGTCACACGGGTTTGTAAAACTAACTGTCCAGCAAGCTTTTGTAAAACTCAACTCAATGGTTCACGTGAGCTCCTTTATGTAGCTGTTGTAGTTGTATAATTCCAAGAATTGGAGCTCACCAGATACTTCGAGAATCTTCTAGAAGGCTTGGAATAGACCTCCACTGTTCAAGAAGAATGTAGAATTGACGAGAAGATCAATTGAGTGAGAGAGTTGCAGACTTGAAGAATAGGAGTGAGAAAGACATCTAACGAGTGAGAACAAAAAGAATCAAATTGCATCTGCGTCTGTCCATGACAACAATGGAATGATATAAATAGAACTATAGGATATAAATTAACTGCTTGTTTGCTTTTGTAACAATATTATATTTTATTTATACTTCATTTATTTTATATTTTTCAATAATTTTTCTACTGTGTGACTGCAGATCGGGACAGAGCGGCGACCGCCTGGGCAGACTGGCCAGTCATCTGCTGACTCAGCACAATTTCTATCCTCTGTATCCACCCAATCAGGTCATGGCCATCGACACAAGCCTATGGGAGTCACAGGCCGGCCTTCCCATCACTCCCCACCTACTCGTCTTGCCCTCTGACTTGCGCTATTTCATCAAGGTCAGTCAAACATATCTTATTCAGTTTGCTTTATCAACAAGAATGGTTCAATACAGAGTGAAATGAACTTGGAAATGAAACTCATCGCACTGCTCTCTATGCAAATGGTGTTAGAAATTCAGGAGTTCAACTTTTTAATGTTTTACCAGCCAGGCTTAAGAGACTTCCTTTCAAAAAATTTAAAGAGATTTTCAAGAGAGAGCTATAGGACTGTGGTTTCTATTCAAGCCAAGAATATAGAGTATTATAAAAATCCTAATTAGTATGGCCTGAATGGAAATAATAAATTTAAATTTAACATTGGACAAATCCAGATGCCCCCATGATGGGCGGCCAGTGGATGCTTAAATATCTATCTATCTAGTGATCATTGAGTCGCGCACATGTAAATAAAGGGTTTTTCAATAGTAGTGTCGTTGAATTAATAATTTTAGTAAAAATTAATGATAATTGATGGCTTCTGCAAGAAAGCATCCCATGTAGTACCAACAACTAATCCAGACACCATTGAAATGGATACTGGCTACATCAAGACTGTAGTATTGTTGCGTTTACTGCGTTTTTTACAAGTCGTTTTCTCAAGAGCAGAAAGTCATGGATGAAATCATGCATTCAGTACTGAACGAGGCAGCCATTTTGAACATTTCTTGTAATAATTCAAGTAATTTGTATACATTTTACTAATAATAATGATGGTTTAAGTTTTTTACCATTGAATTGCCTTTTTTTTTTTTTTTGAGGATGAAGCCCACATAGGTCTGAGACCTGTGCGTGGGTAATGAGTTGGATGATTGTGATTGATGAGTTGGACCTACAGTTTTAGGTGGGTTCCGAACCACCGGGAAGTGGTTTTCAGCAGAGAACAGTGTCTTTTTTGCTGGCTAATCTAATCGGTCACCGTTACAAACAGGACCTACAAGAACGCAGCTTATCTATCTGATTGAACAGATACCTGCTACAGCTCACGGGATCACTTTCCGGCCATCACTTCTGATGTGCGCGACTTAATGATCACTCTGTATTACCAAGGAAAATGTATTTTAATGAATATCAAGACGAAGTTGTCACAACCACATTTATTAAAAATAGTGAGATACTAATTTCGGTTGTTGTACCTCAAACAAACATATCAATCTCAAACAAACCCTCTTGTTGTTAGTTTGAGATTGATAATGGTATAACAACCGAAACTAGTATCTCACTATTTTTAATAAATGTGGTTGTGACAACTTCGTCTTGATATTCATTATGGATATCTTCCACAATATCACCTTCACCACTGCAAAGAAAGAAATGTATTTATCAACAAGAAAAAAAATTACATTATGCAATAATTACATTATCAACTGAGCGTGGTGTCCGTGAAGCTCAGTAGCAGGTATCTGTTCAGTCAGACAAAGATAAGCTACAAACTCCTGGGTAAGGATGACCGATAAGATTGGCCAGCAAAAAATACTCTGTTCTCTGCGGTAAAATCACTTTCCTATGGTTCGGAACTCACCTAAAACTGCTTCTTTGCGCACTAGTTACACAAATAACTAATTAGCACATTACTAGATTCTAGATTCAGTAAGAAGATGAATTGTGTTTGTTCAATTTTTATAAATATTTTACTCTTTAACAGCATTTCCGCCTGCTACTAGATTCTAGCTTTAATAAGAAGATGAATTATTTTACTGTAGTATTCATATAACTTGGCAGCGTATAGATAATGGGAAGACTTGCTAGATCTGAACCCAACTGCTGCCAAGTTATATGAAAACTACAGTACTTGTTACTTTTTTTTAAATATTTTCATTCATTTTAATAACTTTTCCTACAGTGACCCGAAAAAGTGCCTAATTTTGCACTAACTGTAGCACGCAAAATAGTCAATTCCTGCACCAGTGCGGGAAAGTACTTTTCGTCATACTTGTAGGTTATGGACAGTTTATTACCAGTCAAGCAATCAATGTGGTAAACAGCTGTTTACAGAAATCAAAAACAGCTGATGTAATTTGATGATCATTACCGTACACTGTGTGGTAAAAATCATCAAATGATTATTACCGCACTCTATGGGTGGTTGTGGCTACCACTTCACTGAAAAACCATTTGGTCGAAAGCTAGATCAGCTGATCTAGAACCATTATTGCCACATTTCACCTTGAGTTGCTGTGATTTAGTGTGTTGAGGTTATGTTTGTATAACAATGATTTATAGTTTCTTATTTGAACTTATCTGCTATTTTAGACTTGTATGACGAAAAATATCGTACGTAACTCGTCCGGGAAGATGTTTACCATACTCGTATGATAATACCGCACTCGACTTCGTCTCGTGCGTTAACTTATCATACTCGTATGTTAAACACCATTTCCCGCACTTGTAATGTAATATACTATTTCCGCACTCCAAATTTGCAACCTAACAACACAAAATAGTGAGCATGTAATACGCAGGTTCCCTATTCTGCATTCAAAAATAGGTTGGCTACTCTGCTTCAGCTGTGAAATAGTTGTTGTAGTTGTTGTTGATGAAATCGATTTGATTCGAAGATAGGTTATGTGAGGAATTTTCAGGTTATGTATGCCCTGTTTTGTTCTGTTTGAATTACTTCATACATTACTGTAGGAAAAATTTAATGTGTAATTCGAGTGCAAAGTATTGTTTCTGCACTCGAGAAACTTTTCGTGAAAAAAATTGTTTCTCTCGATGCAGAAAAACGCTGCTTTGCACTCTACACAAATAGCTATTTCCGTCCGTTCCTGGATTTTATTTTGAATAATGAAATAAATTGTGCTTTTTTAATTTTTCCAGAATGTCGGATCAAGTGTTGTGGTGAACCCGGAACGATTAGCCAAGGGCCAAGCAGGGGGAACTTTTGCAATTCTTGAAATCTATCCCGGAGATGCTTCTGTTTGGTCACCAGCTACACACATTCATGGACAAATCTTGAAGGTTTAGATTTCTGGAAAAAAGATCTGTTTTATAAAACAGAATACTTCTGCCAATATTATCGATTGATGATGCCATAATCAATTTTTAATTATAATTGGTTAATTCAATAGTTGGATAAAACTAAGTTGTACAGTAATGCATAGACGACGAACATTATTAAGAACTTGTAGATTTAAGATTAAATAATTAATGTTTATGTTGCAGTTATTTGAGTGCTGAATAAAATGAGCATTTTTCTGTATAATTCAGTAATTTTTTCGTTTATCCTTATTTCCGATTCCCTCAATATTATCAGATTTATCTTTCTCGTTTCCCAATAAATTTCAAAAAATAAAAATTGCTCAACTGTGGTCAAATATAGTGCTTGAAGAGAGCTAGTCCATGGTTTTTGGCGAAAAATTTCAAAAGATTAAAATCGTTCATTCTGTAGGGGATGATAGTGCTTGAAGAGAGCTTCAAGAATGTGTAATCAAATTGGCGAAATTCGGTCCCATTCAGGAGTTATGGCCATTTAAAAATATGCAATTATTTCTTTCTAGTTTAATAACTTGTTCTGCCACCTACTGAAAAGGAAGTAGAAGAAGCCATAAATCAACAAAAAAACAATAAGGCTCCCGGAGAAGATGAAATCACAACTGAGATAATCAAAAATGGTGGAAAAGTTCTTGTAAGGGAAATCCACAGTCTAATGTTGAATGTATGGGAAAAAGAAACCATACCAGAGGAGTGGACTGAAGCAGTGATAATTCCCCTTCATAAAAAAGGTGATAAACAGGTGTGCTCCAACTACAGAGGTATATCCCTTCTAAACACAGTTTATAAAATATTTTCAAAAATTTTATTATCAAGGCTAAATCCATACACAGAAGCCATAATTGAAGAGCAACAAACAGGATTTATGAAAGGCAGATCAACAATCGACCAAATTTTTTTACTTAAACAGGGAATTTCAAAATACTGGGAATTTAATAAGAGTTTTTATGGAATATTTATAGACTTTAAGAAAGCTTATGACAGCATAGACAGGAAATCATTATTCAAGAACATGGAAAAACATGGCGTACCAGAAAAGTTGATAGGATTAACAAAACTATGCATAAACGAGTCCAAAGCTAAAGTGAAAATAGACGGAGAAATATCTGACAGTTTCCGTATAAACACAGGAGTAAGGCAGGGAGATGGAATTTCCCCCACTCTCTTTAATATAGCTGTAGAGGAAGCCTTACAAAAAACAAAGAACCTCCAAAGAGGTATTAAACTGGGAGTAGACCTAAACATAATGGCTTTTGCCGATGACGTAGTGATCCTAGCAGAAAATTCTGAAAACCTCTGCCTGTTAGCTGAAAACCTAATAAAAGAATGTAAGAAAGTAGGATTAGAATTAAATGAAGATAAAACTAAAATTATTCACTTTGGCCGAAACACTCAAAATAGAAACGTAAATTTCAACATTGCCGATTATTCAATAAATTGTGTAGACAGCTTCAAATATTTAGGAGTTACGGTAAATAGTTCAAATTCTGAAGACTTAGAGATACAATGTAAGCTAGCAAATGCCAATAAGAGCTTAGGAGCCTGTACAAAACTTCTATCATCCAAACTGCTATCAAGATGTACAAAGTTAAGATTATACAAGACCATCATACAGCCGGTATTATTGTATGGCAGTGAGACATGGGTCCTTTCCAAAAGAAATGAAGGACGATTAATAGTTTTTGAGAACAAGGTTCTGCGGAAAATCTTTGGCCCAGTATGTGAAGATGGAGTTTGGCGCATAAGAAAAAACAGGGAATTACGTGCCCTATACCAAGAACCAGATATAATAGCCCTCATAAAAGCCAAAAGAATTAGCTGGTTAGGTCATGTGCTTCGTAGAGAGGAGGGAACAAGGCTGAAGGAGGTGTGCAAGGCCGTACCTGCAGGAAGGCGACCATTGGGAAGGCCTAAATTAAGGTGGCTTGACCAAGTTGGGAAAGATGTTGTCAGGTGTGGAGGAACAATTGAAATGGCAGAGGACAGAGAAGAATGGAGGAGGCTAATCTACGAGGCAAAAAATCGACTGAGATTTGTGACGCCCCAGCAGTAAGTAAGTAAGTAAGTTTAATAACTTACCCTGTGTGATAGCTAGGAGCGCCAAATTTGGTGTCGACACTCCTCAGGTCAAGCGCTATCTGTCTATCAAATATTGACCAAATCTGAAAGACTTTTATTTTTTACCTCAAAAAGCACCCGATGTATAGTCCATGGTTTTTGGCGAAAAATTTCAAAAAATTAAAATCGTTCATTCTGTAGGGGATGATAGTGCTTGAAGAGAGCATCAAGAATGTGTAATCAAATTGACGAAATTCGGTCCCATTCAGGAGTTATGGCCATTTAAAAATATGAAATTATTTCTTTCTAGTTTAATAACTTACCCTGTGTGATAGCTAGGAGCGCCAAATTCGGTGTAGGCACTTCTTAGGCCATGCTCTATCTGTCTATCAAATATCGACCAAATCTGAAAGACTTTTATTTTTTACCTCAAAAAACACCCGATGTAGAAGCTTAGTCTATGGTTTTTTGCGAAAAATTTCAAAAAATTAAAATTGCTTATACTGTGGTGGATGATAGTGCTTGAAGAGAGCTTCAAGAATGTGTAATCAAATCGGCGAAATTCGGTCCCATTCAGGAGTTATGACCATTTGAATAAATACAATAAATTATTACTTTTCTGGATTTTTGCGAAAAAAATTAAAAATCGCTCATATTGTGGTGGCTTTTAGTGCTTTAAGATACCTTCAAGAATATGTAATCAAATTGGCAAAATTCGCTCCCATCCAGGAGTTATGACCATTTGAATACATACAAAATTTTTACTTTTCTGGTTGGGTAGTAGCTAAGAGAGCTAAAGTTGGTGTCTACACTTTCATTGTTTGGTACTAAAAAGCACGATGATAACTTGTTATCCTTCAAGTCTGTTTTTCAAATAAGTGTTGAACCAGAAGTAAATGTGTACGATCTATCAGGATCAAGTAGTCGTACAATTTAAAATTAGAATGGACAGGATCTTCAAATAAAATGGATGAAGTTCACAAACTATATATAATGAAATTATATAAGACATCAAACAATAATAATAAATATATTATCTCAAATTATAATATGCAGAATTAAAATAGTCATTCCAGTGATTAATTATCCCCATTAAGCTGTAGAAGAGACGGCCAGCTTCTTCAAATGTTCCATAAAAACCTGTAAACTGACGTCATCAGTAAGAACTGGAGCTCCGCTCTCCTGTAACAAAGAAATAAAATAATTAGAAATAATGTGATCTAGGATCAGAAATAGTAGAATGCTTGAAAAACATGCCTAAATTAATTATCAATGTTAACTAAGGGAAATGTTTATGAACTGTTCTTGAGTGTTCCTTGACTTAAGGGACTCTTGAAATGTAATGTATTTAAATAGGCATTTCAAGACTCCCTCGAGTCAAGAGACACTTAAAGAACGGTCAAAAATAGGTTTAGACCAGCATTTATTGAGCTACCGTTCCTTAACTCAAGGAATACTAGAAATACACTCAAGGAAGACTTAAGTGAACGTTTTTTAAGTCACCCTTGAGATAAGGTAGCCTCAAGGTACCTTCACAAATACGGGAATTGGTGTTCGACAAACCAATGGTACTCCTGACCTTACCAAGCACACTGTAATTTTCTTTGCAGTAGCGAAAGTGATATAGTGGAAGGTATCCATAATGAATAATAAGACGAAATTGTCACAACCATATTTATTAAAACTCAGAGAAACTAGTTTCGGTTGTTACACCATTATCAATCTCAAACTGTTTGATTGAGATTGATAATGATGTAACAACCGAAACTAGTTTCTCCAAGTTTTAATAAATGTGGTTGTGACAATTTCGTCTTATTATTCATTATGGATACCTTCCACAATATCACCGCCACTACAATGTTTGATTGAGATTGATAATGGTGTAACAACCGAAACTAGTTTCTCTAAGTTTAAATAAATGTGGTTGTGACAATTTCGTCTTATTATTCACAACGCTGTAATTTAATTTGTGATGGAATGTAATTTGATGCTGAGATAAAATATTAAATGAGTATGAAAAAATATTCTCTGCATCCTTTATTACAGTTGGACAAGAACCTTCTGGTTCATTTTTACAAGAAACTTTCTTTAAAACACAAATAGCAATGCTCTCATCCACAGCTATTTCAAAATAGTGAACTGATTTCTATGTCATGAAATAGTCTGCAATGGAAAGAGACAATTTTAAAGCAGACAAGTTAGAAAAAGACGAATTATTATGGAAAATGATGGAAGATACCAGAACCCGACGGGAAAGATAGAGAGCGAGCAATAAGATAGATAGATATGTATTTGTTAATTGCCACTAGGCTTATCGCCTATGGTGACAGATACATTTTAAATATACAAATGCAGATAAAAATAATAAAAATGAAATAAAACAAGTTCGACTGCGCGAAACCAAGCTTAAACTTCAAAAGATGAGAGATCAGTGGTTAAGTTCATGGGAACATTCTCATTTACCGGTAAATGTTACCGGTGGCGTCTGATTGGTCTATTCGAATCTTTTAACGTCTACGAATTTGAATAGACCAATCAGAGGCCATCGTCAGCATTTACCCGTAAATGAGAAGGCTCCCATGAACTCAACCACTGTCTGAAAGATATAAACTTGAAATTTCAAAAAATTCAAGTCAAATTATGAATTTTAGTAACACTAGAACCCTACACCACCAAAAACTTGGAGAAAGAAAGTTCATCCAAATAACCAGTTGCTTGAATATAATTGAAGCAGTTGTCTTACAAAGCAATATTAAATGCCCACATATTTACACCATAGCATGCATAAATAAAATCTTCATAGAAATAGCATTAGTACTCGAACAGGAATGCCACAATTACACGGTGCGAGCGAATGATCAATTTTTCTAAAAGCTAGGTCTAAAAAGTCAATTTACACACAATAAGCAGCTGCTGGCAATTTAAAACGTGTATGAGAGTCCACGTGAGAGCCGCACCTGATCACTCGCTCGCAACGTGTAACTGATGCATACACTACTCGTTTTGCTATCGCCACATTCCACGCGTGGACGTAACGCGGCTGAGACGACCAGGCGTGGAATGGACGATAGCAAAACGACCCGTTTTCTTACAACCAGAATATCTATGTTCTTAGAATCAAGGAAAATCCACCAAAATTACATCTAATTCAAAATGATATACGAATAAAGCATATTTCATAAGCGAATAAAGTAGGAGAAATATAGATAGGTATATATAAAAGGAATACATGTATGTATATATATAAGTATAGGAATTTATGGAAGGAATGCAACATACATAGCCCATGAAGATGATATGATGCCCTAATTACAAAAGATGAAACTTTAAAAAGTAATCCATAAAATCTTTCATAAAATTCAAAACGATAACTTTCTTTGGACTATTGGAGCTATAGTGCTACGTTTTCTAAGTGAACTTCTAAATTGATATTTTTGTTTTGGAAAGAATCAGTAATTGTACTTCTAACTGAAATTCCTAGTTTAACTTGGGTGCAACCTAAAATTTGGATTTTTCATTAAAATTTTTTAAAGAAAGCAGTAGTGGGCTGTACCTGTTCTATCTCTACTTGATTGTGTTTTACGTAATAACTGAATAAATAAATGATTGAACGATAAACCCGAAAAAAAACTTTAAAAAAATTAATTATTGAGTTAAATTTCTTGTAAATGATTGTTAAATTTCAATTTAATACAATTGTAATTAATTGTTCGAAGATTGATATGTTTGTTGATAATGTTAGAAGTTAGTGCAATATTCATTTCATGGAATAACTGTTAGAACCTTATGTATTTTGTTCATTACTATCATTTGGATGTGATGATTATTTTCATAATCCGATTAATTACCAGATTGAATGCTCCGATAATCTGAACTTTTGAATTTTTAATTAAACTCGCTATTATCTGAAAAATGATTGAAGGTCACTCATGTTACATGAGTCATGTAGGTTACATTTTATGTAATAGAGTGATGTAAACCAAAATTTTAACATACATGATTGTAATACAGCAAGCCGAGAAGATTAACATTTTTTTGTTCAGTCACAATGTAGGTTATTCGAATAAAACCCTAGTTATATTGGTAGGAAATTCTATAACAAAGCTACCGAAGTTTCTAAGTATTAGAAATGTCGAAATATTTAAAAAACAATTGAGAAAATATTAAGGGCTTTTATAGTGTATAAATCAAAATTGTGACTCACCTCAACTTATTGAAATTGGAGTTGAGGTAACAAGTGGAAAAGAATAGTAATATAGTATATAATATTGTTGATCTAACTCGAGTTGTCTTATACTCCATAACCGGAGTCTTCAAGATGTAATCAAAAAAAAGTTTTGTAGAGTTTACTAAAGTGTACTGCAACTATTGTAATTATAATTAATTAATAGGTATTTGATTTGAATTCTATTTACAATTGCAGTAACTCAAATCCCAAAAACTAGCATTGGAATCAATAAAAATATTCAACTAAACTGACAGCGTTTAATAAGAAGCTGATAGAATGATCAAAATGTAGATGGATTTTATACAATGATAGTTTAATCGTGGGGGAGAATCTTATGTTGTAAGGAAAAAAATGAGGATTGGAAAAAATAAGAGGACACCAAATGAACTGAAAGCACCAGTAGAAATACACTGCATGATAGGACCCCATAGTTGTGATCAGGAATGAATGCAGAAAGATAAAATTCTATTATTATTATTATTATTATAAGAGTAATAATTATAATAATAATAATAATTCAGTGAATTCAATACTCGATAAATATAACAAAGTCAAAATTTGCACAGAGTACAGTTTTGGTCTGTTGCATTTTTGCATACATTGTATTTTATCTCAATAATAAATCAAGTAAATAAATAAATAGGTGGCATGAGTTGTAGAATGAGTATTGCTGTTGCTTTTGCAAATTGCTTCAGATAAATCTGCCATAATGCTTTTTATTCTTCTCATCAAAATAAAGAAAAAAGTCCATATGAATATGGGATCGGAAACGCTTCGCTACAGAAATGAATATGGCCGAAGTTGGCAGTTACATTTCTCAATTTAATCAATCAAAAGGGCCTTTTTTGGTAGTAAATTGAATAGATTTCACGTAAAATGAACTGAAAAATCAAATAAAGCACGCAACAAGTTGTAACTAACACATAAATTAAATTCCTGGATTTCTTGGTCCATGACGAACTGCGTTGTTAATATTAACTTTTTAAGTGAATTCAACGACTTGCAGTCAAATTTTTATTAAGAATAAGTAGAATATACTTACTCTGTAGGCCGAACGTTTTCGAATCTTGGAGATCCATTCTCAGACGCTCTGAAAATGGATCTCCAAGATTCGAAAACGTTCGGCCTACAGAGTAAGTATATTCTACTTATTCTTAATAAAAATTTGACTGCAAGTCGTCGAATTCACTTAAAAGGTTAACATAAATTATTGTGATATTTCACAGACACTCAAAAATGGCCATAGGAACAGGGGGTTTCAATTATTTATGGATAAATCACTATTTTTTCCAAAAAACTTGCAGAATACAATTTATCTTACCTATGAATTTTCACTGTCACCCTAACGCCAATACGCAAAAAAAATCAGTTTTTCATCAGGAAAAACTAATTTTTTGTTTGAAATTAGAAATTGTTTTTATTATGAAATTAAAAATATATAATTTTACTCCCCGAGGTGTATTTTAGTTAACTACTGGAGGAACTAGATTCAACTACTTTTCAAATATCCAATTATTCCAGTAATGCCTGTGTCTATTACAATATGTTTTCTTATATTTATATCTTATGATTTTCTTATGATATTTCCTTATGACACATTCCTTCCCGATCACAACCGTAAAAAGAGAACCAAACCAATGAAATTTAAACAATAATAAAAATATAAAATAGACTCTACCGATCCATCCGGTCCCATCATCTGTTGAAAGAAAACAAATAATGTTACAACGTGCAATAACAAAACACTTCAAAATTATATTAAAAAACATTTAAAAACAAAACATTTCAAAATTATGTTAATTTGTATCAAAAAACATTTAAAAACAAACAACACAGTTCAAAATTAAATTAATTTTTATTAATAAATATTTGAAAACAAAGGAACAGTAATTCATACTAACTTGTGGCGAAGATAATAATTTATAGACATTCAGTAATAACATAATAAGTATTGGGATTAATAAGTTATTTATTGAAGTTTTGCAGGTTAAGTTATTGAAGTACACTAACAAGGATGTGAATATGAATTAAACATTTCTTTAAAGAATGGGTGTGTTCATGGGAGACTCACCGCTTACAGGTGCACCGGAAACTAAAGCGATTAGTCGAGTTCCTGGGAGCTTTACCGGTAACTGGTAAATGTAATCGGTGCCGCCTGATTAGTCTACACCAATTTATAGACGTTAAAAAATTCGAATAGACCAATCATACGCCACCGGTACACTTACCGGTAAATGAGAAGGCTCCCATGAACTCAACCATTATTGGTTTATTCCAATTCGTAGACGTTCAATCAGATGCCTAGTTTCCGGTGCACCGGTAAGCGGTGCGGGTCCCATGAACGCACTCAGTAACCGGTAAATGTTTGGTCTATTCAAATAAATGTTTCAACGTCTATGAATTTATAAGTACTAATCACATGCCACTGGTAACATTTACCAGTTACCGGTAAGGCTCGCATGAACTCAACCATTCATGTATACCGGTTCATAATAATTATTGCATTTCTTTTGGAAAAATCATTATTTTTAAATAACTATTATAATTAATTCTATAAAATTCATAACGTGGAAGATTGGCCAAATTTATTCCAATTTGAAATTATTGCACTAAAATTAAAAAAAAAATAAAACATTACTATAATTAATTTTCTATTTTCATTACAATTTTTTAAGTAAAATTGTTCAAATAGCCAATTATTCAAGTATTAATATTAAGTAGCAAAATCTCAATCTAATAGTTATGGTACTTTTTGAAAGGAATCATTTCTATAACTAGCAGGTTGCCCGATTCAATTGAAACTGGATTTCTAGAATGTGTAATAACCTATCTACAAATTTAATAATCATTTTTTTTCTTCTCCCTCTCCTTCGTCGTCTTCTTCTCCCTCTCCTTCGTCGTCTTCTTCTCCACCCTCTTCTTTTTTCACCTTCTTCTCTTCTTCTCCTCTTCTTCTTCTCTTCCCCCTTGTCCCTTTTGTTCTTCATTTTTTTCCACATCCTTCTTCTACTCCTCCTTCTTAGTTTATTTCAACTATAATTACTTAATGTAATGTAATAATTTATATTTTAGGTTTTATTTTTTAGTGTTAGCCATAGGTCTTACTAGACCTGGCAATGTAAGATGTATTGAATAAATATCAAAATATCTTATTCTCTAGCGTTAGAGTTTCGTCGACAGATAACAGCAAGCAGCTGTTTATTACACAGTATTATAATAATAATAATAATAATAATAAGCGAATGGCTTTCAATAGTGGGAAGACCCTTACGGGTAGTTCCACCTCGCCCTTAGAGCCATGTTACGGGGAACATGGTGAACCTACTATTTTAGGTGGGTTCCGAACCACCGGGTAAATTTAGGTAAATATTATTTACTAAACTTGAGACTACTACTGAGTTTGTCAGTAATTATTAGGATCAAACAACTCTTTCTAAAACGAGGCATGCGCTAGCAGAAAAAGCTTCTGTAGATTTCAAATAATGTAAAGAAAATTTCTCAATGTTATCAAGAAACAGTTAGTGAAATACAGTACTTTCAAACAACTAACATTTTTCTAGTTCACATTCAAAACAAGCAATTCCAAATTCAACGACAATGTTACCACTGGAAACACACAGAACTAAATTTCAATTTCTCTACGACACAAAATGAAATTTATAAAATAAAATGAAACAAAATTTATTTTATATAAAAATAAATACTTACTCCTCCATACGTGTACATGTTGTTATGAGTTTGAGATGGGTTGACCTTGGACAGCAAGAACCGAGCCTGTAAAAAAATATATAACTTTATTCACATTTTGTTTTCAACTTCTGGTAAATTTTATTTAGTCGAACATATTTTAATTTATTATAATGTACTTTAGGTTTCCAAAGTTTTCTAATTTATACATAAACACATAAAAGCTCACAGTACAACCAATTAATGACAAACAATTAAAGAACAATTTGAAAACGGTAAAAAAAAGATTAAAAATAAAAAAGATGAAAATAGTTATTTATGTATTAAGAGCGTGAAGCGCGACTTTATCGCTCGAGCCAAAACATTTACTGCGCGACGCACAGCGGAGCGCAGTAATTTTGCGAGAGCGATAAAGAAGCTTCACGTGCGAAATACATACAATATTTTTCCTACAACTGCAGTTCTGGATTCCAACACAATAAAAGTTTGTAGTTTGTAACATCACAGACCGTGCGCGGATTTGGTTAGCGTTCGACTTTTTTGAGGTTATGTGAATCTCACGGATTCCATGATCCACCAATGAGAAGACATCAAAATCAAATCAGACGCGTAAAGAAAACAGCTGGCGAGCGTAATAGTATATTACGTTACAAGTGCGGGAAATGGTGTTTAACATACGAGTATGATAAGTTAATGCACGAGACGAAGTCGAGTGCGGTATTATCATACGAGTATGGTAAACATCTTCCCGGACGAGTTACGTACAATATTTTTCGTCATTCAAGTCTAAAATAGCAGATAAGTTGAAATAAGAAACTATAAATCATTGTTATACAAACATAACCTCAACACACCAACTCAAGGTGAAATGTGGCAATAATGGTTCTAGATCAGCTGATCTAGCTTTCGACCAAATGGTTTTTCAGTGAAGTGGTATCCACAACCACCCATAGAGTGCGGTAATAATCATTTGATGATTTTTACCACACAGTGTACGGTAATAATCATCAAATGACATCAGCTGTTTTTGATTTCTGTAAACAGCTGTTTACCACATTGATTCCTTGACTGGTAAACTGTCCATAACCTACAAGTATGACGAAAAGTACTTTACCGCTTGCTGAGCAGTAAAGAGTTATTTTACAATTCGCTTTCAGTACGTAAAGAACGACTTTATGAGCAGTTGTAGGAAAATGCAATTTTTTGAACTATTGCAGTGGGCTATTTGTTCATAAACGTAAATAAATCCAGTAATATAGGCTTAAATAAAGTTACTAGATGAAGTTTACGGTAAACCCAAAAGCGTTCGGAACAGAAAATCCACGAGTATAAATTTTTTCAAAAAAAAAAAAAAAATAAAAATAAAATAGACCATAATAGTGGCATGCACTGGCAAAAAAGATTTATTAATTTTTGTTTATTACTTGATTATTTATTTAATAATTATTAATAGTCAATCGATTACTTATTATTTTTTACTCACTAAACAAAACGATTTATTTAATATTTATCAAACTCAAGTATTTATTAAAGTATTGACAGTTGATAAAATCAGCTATGTGAGTTTTAGACAAGCTTTTTTTTTTTGAAGGATGAATCCTACATAGGTCTGAGTCCTGTTCGTGGGTAATGAATTGGATGATGGTAATTGTTGAGTTGGACCTACAGTTTTAGGTGGGTTCCGAACCACCGGGAAGTGATTTTACAGCAGAGAACAGTGTCTTTTTTGCTGGCCAATCCAATCGGTCACCGTTACAAAAAGCGCCCAGGAGTTTCGTAGCTTATCTCTGATTGAACAGATACCTGCTACGGCACTCGGCTATCACTCTAATATGATTATTGTTCTCTGCTGTAAAATCACTTACCTGATCTAAATCTAATTCTAGAAGGGGTACATAGATTGATAGGATCAGAAAAAAGAATTAGATATATAGGTATATTTTATATTATTCAGTCCAAATTAGATATTATATAGATTATTATTAGATATATTAGATATATAGGTATATTTTATATTATTCAGTCCAAATTAGATATATAGATTATTATTAGATATATTAGATATATAGGTATATTTTATATTATTCAGTCCAAATTAGATATATAGATTATTATTAGATATAGTAGATATATAGGTATATTTTATATTATTCAGTCCAAATTAGATATATAGATTATTATTAGATATATTAGATATATAGGTATATTTTATATTATTCAGTCCAAATTAGTCCAGCTTGGAGAATTTTGTATACAGTATAACCTCACTTGGAAGACAATGGACAGCCAATTCAATAATTTTATTATTCTATAAATGTTATATATAGATTGCAGCCTATATATATATATTCGAGTTACAATAAGTCGATCTTCGATTATCGATATTCTCATTTGTATTGCCAAGATTATTTTTAGAATTCAGTACTGTTGAAAATGTGACCAGTGAGGCCACGAAACCGATCCAGTGCTCAATTACGCAACGAACTCCTGCGCCCTCTTCGTAAGGGTAACCGATTGATTGGCCACCAAAAAAGGCTATGTTCTCTGCAGTAAAATCACTTCTTGGTGGTTCGGAACCCACCTTAAAGTGTAGGTCTAACTCATCGATCAATATCATCCATTTCATTATCCACGCACAGGGTTCAGGCCTGTGGGCGTCATCTTAAAAAAAATTAATTAAGTGGAATTGACAAATATTAACAGTTTTTATTTTTATTATAGAGTTCCACAATAACAAAAAAAACTCTAATAGGTTTAAATTAATCAGTCTAACACTAATGCCAGGTTTTGTTTGTGTTCTTTTTTGAAGCTACATTCCCACAGAATATAAACGTATAAGTTTACTTTCTTTGTAGTGGTGAAGGTGATATTGTGGAAGATATCCATAATGAATAATAATACGAAATTGTCACACCCACATTTATTAAAAAATATAGAGATACTAGTTTCGAATGTTACTCCATTATCAATCTCAGACAAACCCAGACTCAGAGTTTGATAATGGAGTAACATCCGAAACTATTATCTCTATATTTTTAATAAATGTGGTTGTGACAATTTCGACTTATTATTCATTATTAACGTATACATAAACGCACCTGTGAGCCTCCCTGTTCAGTGTCAATGTAACGAGGCATGGGAAACCTCGTCTGCAGAATATCTCTGGCGTCTTCGACGGGCCCTTGCAGCAGCTGTTTGAAGTTTTCATACTCGGGCATGTCCTGGTAGCCCAGGGATCGCCATTGTGCAATTGTCTGCAACAGAGAACAAGTTTAATTAGTAATTTGCTATACAAAAGTAAAATTGATGAAATCGGAAGTGAATAGATCAATACAACGGAGTATCCAAGGATCCGACACATAATAACAATTATCTTTATAAAAAAGTAATACATTGTGACCCGGCTGGCTCAGGTCTGGTGTAATAAAAGTTGTACACAGAAATTGAAAAAACTCTGACACAATAAGAAAATGAAGAGTAAGTTTTCACTCCCACATCTTCAGGATGGACAACAACAGACTCACAAAACAAATATTCCATTTCTTTTGTAATAGAAAAATGAAAAGCAACTTAAAAACGTCCCTGACGAATTAATTGAGGTGAATATAACAAATGAGATAATCGTAAACAGCAACAGCCTCAGGAATATTTTGAAACACCAAAATCAAATGTTCCAGGACAAGCCCAAGCGTAGAACAGGTACAGGAAAGTCCGAAGATCAGAAAAAAACTTTTGAGAGAATGAAGGAATTACGAGTAGTTCCACCTGGGCTATGTAATGGAAAACATGGTAGAACTACTATTTTAGGTGGGTTCCAAACCACAATCAGTGATTGTGAGGTACTAGTTAACGACCGATTGCCTCGGAATGACGAAGACAGAATATTATCAGTGGATTATATTGGACTATCAAATAATGATGAGCCAATAGGTAAGGCATTGTTTAAAAATAAATTAGTAATATGTTTGTTCTGCAGAAGAAAATAATCGAGACAATTTTAATAGCTGATCTAGTGCTGAGGTGTTTGATATTTTCAATGTTTTCACTCTGAGGCAGTTATATATAACAAGTCTATTCAGATACATAGTCAGAAACAGGAATAGCTTTGTTTTCCAGGTCCCAAACAATGTATATAACCTTAGAATTAACTCTGTGCACAGATATGCAATTGAATATTCCAACCTAGTTACAATACGAAGACATAATAAGATAGCCTACATTAGCAGCAGATTAATGCAATCTGAATTTTTGTATAACTTGAATAACAGAAAGTATTATCTTAATTGTAAAGATAAATATTTCAACTTTTCAAGTGAATTCAACGACTTGCAGTCAATTTTTTATTAAAATAAGTAGTATTTCACTTACGTCTGTAGGCCGAACGTTTTCGAGTTGTTAAAACCCATCTTCAAGGCATCCTAAATATCGATGTTGGTTTGTTGGTTAGAAGAACTGTGGTTTCTGTATAATGTGGTCAAAACGTTTGTGTGATTTGAAATTCAACTGTTCGTTGAGGATGTTTTGTTCATTGTGTGTGGTGTGTTTGTAAATTTCAAATTGTTCCAAGGTGTTGAGTTCGTGTCCTTTAGATTTTATATAAGTTATAGAATGTGTAAGTTGGTAGTGATTGTTCCAGCACCTTGGAACAATTTGAAATTTACAAACACACCACACACAATAAAAAAAACATCCTCAACGAACAGTTAAATTTAAAATAACACAAACATTTTGACCAAATTATACAGAAACCACAGTTCTTCTAACCAACAAACCAACATCGATATTTAGGCTGCCTTAAAGATGGGTTTTAACAACTCGAAAACGTTCGGCCTACAGAAGTAAGTGAAATACTACTTACTTTAATAAAAATTTGATTGCAAGTCGTTGAATTCACTTGAAAAGTTAATATTAACAACGCAGTTCGTCATGGAACAAGAAATCCAGGATAAATATTTTTTAAATTGGAAAATTCGGAATGATAGAAATGATGGTTTATGGTTTGATTTTCTTTCTTTTGTTCATTTAATTTAATGTTTTCTCTCACTTTTTGCTTGATACGAGAGGTTGGCTTGTAAGGGAAATACTTTTTTATTCGGTTTGAACTGTATTACTCCCACCAGCCCAAGGTTCATCCTACTGCTGGTTGGTACCAAATATTTTAAAGGAAACATTTTTATTCTGTAATTACTCTAATAAATTAGTTATATCAATTTCTGTTCGAATTTTTTTTTTAAATTGTAACAATAAAGGAACTTGAAATTTGACAAAAAATATTGAAACCACTTTACCTCTCCATGGAAAATGAGAATTTGGAAAAAGGTGTCCATCAATAGAATTCGATCAGGTTGAATACTGCTGGTGTCCAAGAGAACCGGCTCTGGCGGACCACTGAAGCTGTAGCTGTACAGAATCGGCTGTATCATAATCAAGCTCTGCGTCAGATCCTCCCTCATAAGAATGTGCCTGAAACAATGCAAATTAGTTGGATACTCAATTTGAACCATCAAAAATGCATGAGAAAATTTCATTAAGGCTGTGCGCAGGGTTTTTGGTCATAATTTTTTTTTTTCGAAGTTTATTGTATTGGATATTATTAAGGTATTGAAATGTTGACTATTTCCATGATAAATTATTTTTTTCATCAATATTTTATGGAATATGGGAGTTCAAAGTTAAAAAATTTCGGTTTTTGGGGGCAATTGATCTCCCCTAAAAGTTATTTTAAACGTTTGATAATTTTTTTAAATGAAAGACACATTGAGGAATAAAATGACATATTTCTCATTCTGAATTACCAATTAGTTTTCTCAAAATAATTTTTTTAAACATGCAAAAACTTTCAGTTTAAAAAAAATTATTTTGAAAAAACCAATTTGTTAAATTGAAATAGAAAAGGTGTCATTCTTTTCCCCAAGGTGTCTTTCAGTTATAAAAAAATTATTAAATGTTTAATATAACTCATAGGTGAGTTCAATTGCCCCCAAAAACAGAAGAATTTGAACTCCCATATTCTATAAAATATTTGATGAAAAAAATAATTTCTCATGGCAATAGTTAACATTTCAATACATTAATAATATCCAATACTTTGAAAAAAAATTATGACCAAAAACCTTGCGCACAGCCTTAAAATGTAGAATTTTGAGCTAATCTAAGTTACAATGACTTTATACAGACAGTGCAGCCTCGCTTCTGATTGAATAATTCTGTCACATGGTACAAATTCGTCATTCAGTGACCACAGTGTTGACTACAGTGACTGAGATCTGTATAGTTACCTCTTCACAGTCAATGTAGTGTGAACCATATGATATCCTATGGCATTTCGTGAACGCAAAAGTTTACTGTGTAGTCGGAGCCAAGCAGTCACAAAGAAAGCAAACGTTTATAATCAATATATCAAATATTTCAGCTATAAAAATTGTTTCGGTAGTTACAGACTTACAACACGCTTTATTCTATTTTGAGCTCCTTCAAATTTTAAAAACCTGTTCAATTTAACATCAAAATGGAGACTATAAAGATCTTAAATTTACTGAATTAGTAAATTTGATAGAGGAAGGTACCAACTTCAGCCATCTTTATTTCTGTAACGAAGCGTATCCGGACCCAAGTTAGTAAGAGTTTTTTTCTCATTATTTTGATAAGATGAATGAGCTGAAACAGAATGGCTGATTCCTCTTAAAACATTCTGTATATGGAACAAAATCAATATTCTTTTTTTGAGGATGAAGCCCAGATGGGTCTGAGACCTGTGCGTGGGTAATGATGGTGATTGATTAGTTGGACCTACAGTTTTAGATGGGGTTCGAACCATCGGGAAGTGATATTACAGCAGAGAACAGTCTTCTTTGCTGGCCAATCCAGTCGTTCACCCTCACAAAGAGGACCCAGGAGTTCGTAGCTTAACTGTATCTGACTGAACAGCTCACGGCTATCACTTCCCTCAATAATTATTATACTAACATGTTATGAATGCTAGACCTACAGGTTTAGGTGGGTTCCAAACCACGGGAAAGTGATTTTACAGCAAAGAACAGAGTACGTTTTGCTAGCTCATCCATTTGGTCACCTTTACAAAGAGTGCCCAGGAGTTCGTAGCTTATCTGTATCTGACTGAACAGATACCTGCTACGGCTCGCGCCTATCACTTCCGATAAAATTGATTCATTATTATTTTTCTACACAGTGATCATTAAGTAACGCACATCAGAAAGTAATGTAATAGTAAAAAAAGTAAACCAAATATATTCACAAACATTAATTATTATTATTATTATTATTATTATTATTATTATTATTATTATTACTACAATGTACACAATTTACATTAATTTTTACAACAAATGCTCAAAATGGCTGCCTCGCTCAGTACTGAATGCATGAATTTCATGCTTGATTTTCAGCTCTTGTGAAAACGACTTATCAAAGCAGTAAACTTAACAATACTACAGATGTGATGTAGCCAGTATCCATTCCAATGGTGTCTGGATTTGTTGTGTGTACTGCATGGGAAACTATCTTACTTCTTGTCATAAACTATCTTGCAGAAACCATTATACTTATTTCAACGTAACTACCATTTACACATTTACAGAAACGTTCATTTACATGCGTGCGACTTAATGATCACTCTGTATATAATTGACATTTTATTATTTTTTTTATTGTACCTGTAGTAGGACGTTTCATCAGGACTGTTGTTGAACACCTGCAAGAACTGGGATCGACGCAGGTGATACATGAACTGAGGATAGAGAGTGAAGTTTTCCGGTAGACGGAAACTGTTCGGATCATCCTTACTGTATTCACCGAATCGCTGACACTGCAAAACAAAATTATTGTAAATTATTATTGTAATGTTTGAGCTTATATTAATTATCATGTGTACTATCCTGAAGTAAAGTAAATTCGTATGGCTTTTCGTGGTGGGGAGACCCTTACTATCCTGAACAATATAGTTTGTTAAAAATACTACAATTAATACAATAAATGAAACTTTCTTTGTGGTGGCAAAAGTTGATTTTTTTTTTTTTAGGATGAAGCCCACACAGGTCTGAGACCTGTGCGTAGGTAATGAGTTGGATGATGGTGATTTATGAGTTGGACCTACAGTTTTAGGTGGGTTCCGAACCACCGGGAAGTGATCTTACAGCAGAGAACAGTGTATTTTTTGCTGGCCAATCTAATCGGTCACCGTTACAAACAGGACCTACAAGTACGCAGCTTATCTATCTGATTGAACAGATACCTGATACCGGCTCGCGGCTATCACTTATTGTGGAAGGTATCCATAATGAATAATTAGACGAAATTGTCAAAACAACATTTAATAAAAAATATTGAGATACAGTCTCAATATTTAATAATATTGATAACTCAATATTTTTTAATAAATGTGGTTGTGAAAGCCAAAGATATAGAGCTTAGAAAATCTAAAATGATTGAGACGTTAAAAACTAATTGGATCCTACAATATAAGTTCAAATTATTTTATTATTTTGAATAAGACGAAATTGTCACAACCATATTTATTAAAAAATATTGAGAAACTAATTTCGGTTGTTATAACATTATCAATCTCAATCAAACCACCGAAATTTGGGTGGGTTTTGACCGGGTTTGATTGAGATTGATAATGGTATAACACCGAAACTAGTTTCTCAATATTTTTTAATAAATATGGTTGTGACTGTTTCGTCTTATTATTCATTATGGATACCTTCCACAATATTACCTTCGCCACTACAAAAAAAATGTATTATTTCTATTTTATTTATTACAAGAAACAATATCAATTATACAAATACAAAGATACAATTATACAAATGGTTTTGTCAAATAATGAGCATAATAATTATAATTATGTCATTTGAAAACAAACTTTCCTCAGGGCCTGATGACATCCCAATCACGGTTGTAAAGGTACAATACTGGGCCCACTGTTATTCATTTGCTACATTAAGGGGTTGCCCAGAGTTCTCCAAGAGCAGGCGGCAGTATGTCTCTATGCAGACGACGCAAATGTAATTTTCTCAGGAGATACAGTACAAAGTGTAGAAGCAG
Organism: Conomelus anceps; assembly: GCA_948455865.1. Classification (NCBI taxonomy): domain Eukaryota; kingdom Metazoa; phylum Arthropoda; class Insecta; order Hemiptera; family Delphacidae; genus Conomelus; species Conomelus anceps. Next base: position 861,753 of record OX418219.1, read on the forward strand.
CATCCGCGACTGGCCTTTCTTTTATGAATGATTTTCTGAATGACAGGAACCTCCTTTTAAATGGTAGGAAGTCAGTCGTAATTGCATTTTCGACGAATCAAAGGAAAAATGAATTATGTCCAGATGTCTTTATTGACAATGAATTGCTAGAAAGGGTAAATAGTACACGATTCCTGGGTCTAGAGATTGATAGTAATTTGCCATGGAATAGTCATGTTTCTCAGGTAGTGAAAAAAATCTCCCCTGGGCTGTATGCTCCAAGACAAATGTCGAATAAATGCAGCCCTCAAACTATGAAGACGCTCTACCACTCACTAATACACTCCCATTTGGCCTATGGTCTTTGCATTTATGGTAGCACAACCAAGAGCAATCTTGATAGAATTCTCATACAGCAAAAGAGGGCTCTAAGAATAATATTGAATCTGAAAAGAATGGACTCCGTAAAGCTAGTTTTTTCACAGCTCGGCATTCTCACAATTTATGGTCAATATGTATTTGACGTTATTATGCATGTTAGGAATTACTCAGTAGAAGAATTAAGAAATGAGACTCATGGCTATAATACCAGATTTGGGAGAATTACGGAGACACAGGTTGGAATTTTTCAAGAAAAGGACGCATTACATGGGAAGGAAATATTTCACAATGCTGCCTCTAGAATTGCACTCAATAGAGGATATTAAAAAATTAAGAATAAAGCTCAAGGAATATCTGGTATCATTATCTCTGTACTCCCTACAAGAGTTTACAGATCTGACTGAAGATTTATGACTGTTCTTTATTACCTTTTATGTTTTTTTAAATTTATATAAATATTGACACTGTTCTCAATGTATCTGTACATGATTATGAATAAAGATGTTTTCAATTCAATTCAATTACCAGTCGAATGAGCATGCGATCGGCCCATCGCATGACATCGGGTCCGTCGTCGGTTTCAGCGCGATGCACCACCATGCGAGCCATCAGGACGGCGCCCGCCTCCTGGTCGAAGCCAGCGCTGATGTGTGGCAAATTGGTACTCGCGTCTGCCCAACTGACAAAAAAACACACACTATTATCATCACGCACTTTATTAAATTAAATAGCTTGGCCTGCCTAAGATGGGAGTTAGGGGATGGATTTGATTTGATTTATTTATAGTCTGTACTAGGTCTTGACAGACCCATTGCACATTGAACGTAAATACAAAATTAGAATAAATTAAATTGAAGAAAAGAAAACCCACCCAGCACCAGGAAGTGATTTTACAGCAGAGAAAAGTGTCTTTTTTTGCTGGCCGATCTAATCGGTCACCGTTACAAACAGGTCCTACGAGAACGCAGCTTATCTCATCTGACTGAACAGATACCTGCTACGGCTCGCGGCTATCACTTCCCTTATCCTTTTTTCTCTTCTTGTTCCTGAATAGTAACTGTTTTTCAAATTTTTCATGTTTCTTGATAGCTGCTGTTTTCTTCTTTTTTTTCTTCTTGTTCTGCTGATTTGAAACTCAGATTGCATTTCACAAAAAAGAAGAATTGTTATGAATAAACTTTCATAGTTTAGATTTTTTGTTTATGTAATGATAAGAGTGACTTATTGAGTATATAATAAAATTTATTTGATTTTTATTTTGTATGATTTGAGTTTTATTACCTATGTTAAAAAAGTTATTATGCCATAAGACAATACATGAACTATCATGAAAACGACCCTCCTCACACAGAGACCTGTGTCTAGGTGAGGAGTATATTCATAGTTTGTCTATTATTTGTCTTCCTCTCACTTGTATCCTGTTTTCTTGAGAATGATAAAATTTATATATATATTTCATTTCAGTACAAGAACAGGAAGGAGTCTAGACCAATCAGAACCCACGATTTTTTCAAAACAGTGTTAAAATCAATCATCATCATCATCATTATCTATCACGGACTAGGCTTCTGGGGCCTGTTCCGGTGTCCACCTCTTTCTCGGTCTTCCAACGTCCCTTCTTCCGTCCTGTTTTAATTCCCATGCCTGAAATGGAAGTCGATTTGGAGGCATACGGAGCAGGTGATTGGTCCATTTCATTCGGTACTGTTTGATCACATCCGCCAAGGGTTGAACATTACATTGTCTCCTAATGTCTTCATTTCGTATGTGATCCAGTCGTGTGTATCCTTGCATGCTGCGCAGGAATTTCATTTCTGCAGCTTGAATGCGTGAATCATCATTTTTTGTTTTTGTCCATACCTCACTTCCATAAGTTAGCAAAGGAATAGCCATTGTCTTGTAAAATTAAATTTCTATTTCCTTTCTGGCTTTACCTTTCAAAGCACGATGGATAGTGCCACAAATCATATTGAATTTAGCTATCTTATGAGGTATGTCACATTCTCGATCAAAAGACACATCACAACCAAGATATTTGAAGTTATTCACCTGCTCTATAATGATGTTTTCGATTACTATCTTAGAACGTAGGGGCCACTTGCCTAAGAATGCCATAACCTTGGACTTCATACCCGAAATTTTCATATTGAAGTCTTTACTGACAAGCTGTAATTTGTGAATGGCCAGTTGCAGTTTGTCTTCACTCTCCTGTATTATTAGTGTCATCTGCAAACATAAGAGAGTTGAGAAATATTCCTGTCCCAATTTTGACACCCGAGTCTACTTTTTGTTGCCAATTACTCATCAGCTCGTCAAGATAAATATTGAATAACGTGGGTGATAACCTTGGACAGCCTTGTCTAACTCTTTTATTGATAGTCAACTCCCTCTCTGGTCCTCCACTTACTTTAAAATCAATAATATGCAATAGTCACATCAGCTGATTCAAACATTTTGAAATCAACTTAAATTTCATTTCAGAACCGAAAAACAGCAAACACGCATTCTAGTTTATGTTAGTTTTGGTGAGCTATCAAATTGTTTGGCATGCTAAATTAAACCGTTGATAAAATATTGTTTGCAACAATTAATTGTATTTTGCCCCTTAGTTACTCGTGAAATGTTTGGAACAAGTATTTTACTTGTGTCCCAACTTACATCTCTGGTAGCGCAATTGGTTGAAACGCTTGTCTGAGATAAGATAAGGCTCTGGCTGGCTTTGTTACCTGCAGCTTTGGGTTCGAATCTCATTCGGCTATGGATGTTCTCATCGTTCACCTCATTGGACTCATGTGGGCTTGGGCTTAATCCTCAGAAAAAAATATTGGAAAATCACTCCCGTTGTATAATAGCTTCATTATCCAATAGTTTTAATCAGCCGTGAATAGTCAGCTGTTTTGACATCATATATTAGTCATATATTTAGTTGATAATAGTTATTTATGTACTAGCTGGCCCGACGCGCGTTGCTGCGTTCTCATAAAAATTCTCCTTGATTTTATTATTCGCCACCTCCCGCTGTGGTTACATTTCAAATTAGGAAAGAAGTTAGTCCTAGGGCTCTTCCAGCTGATCATAGAGGCTTCGTTGTTTTCTTAATCACCACCTCTGAATGAAGAAACATTTCAAATTTAAACCTCCTACGACTATAAGGGTAGAAGCTAGGTTTTTTATTTTATTATTCGCCACCTCCCGCTGAGGCTGCATTTCAAATTTCTAGCTGCATTGGTTAACAGATGTCATCAACCTGGCATAATTACATTTCATCATACCCAGTCGTATGTTTCCTACATATTGCAAGGCTCCGACTGCTCGGTAGCCTACATGCAAAGTGCAAAGTCTTTTGCTGTTCAAAGACAGCGTAAATAACGCCGCTAAGGGGCTTGCCATATGATTAAAAACTGTTGACTTCTATCAGCTGTTCCTTTAAGCTATTTGGCCGGTGAGTTCAGTAGGCTAGGTCTATAAAATGGATTAATTAATAATAATTATTAGCTCCCCTATTAAAATTTATGGTCATAAACCGGGGATGGTTTTCACACAACATATTCCCAAAGTTTCATGCCGATCTGTCAAGTAGTTTTGAAGTCTATAGGGAACATACATACATAAAGACAGACATTCATTTTTATATATATAGATTAAGAGCGTGAAGCGCGACTTTATCGCTCGAGCCAAAACATTTACTGCGCGAGGCATAGCGGAGCGCAGTAATTTTACGAGAGCGATAAAGAAGTTTCACGCGCGAATTACATACAATAGTTTTACTACAACTGCAGTTCTGGATTCCAACACAATAAAATGCTTGTACTATGTAACATCACAGACTGTGCACGGATTTGGTTAGCGTTCTCCATTGTTGAGGTTATGTGAATTTCACGGATTCCGTGATCCACCAATGAGAAGACATCAAAATCAAAACAGAAGCGTAAAGAAAACAGCTGGCGAGCGTAAAGTACTTTACCGCTTGCGGAGCAGTAAAGAGGTATTTTACAATTAGTTTTCAGTACGTAAAGAACTACTTTACAAGCAGTTGTAGGAAAAGCTTTTTACAGTGTACAAGAGTTCCTTTCATATAAAAATTAAGCCTCGCCTCAACAAATTGATATAGTAATTATGGTAACTAATGTATAAGATAGTATAGTTGTTAATCTGACTTGTCTTATACTCCTTAACTGGAGTCTCCACGATGTAATCTACAAAAAAATCACTTTCTAATCTTTAATAATAAATTTATAATGTAGATAAATAAAATATTGACATATTAGAATTTTAGAGATTGAGATAAGGCATGAAAAAGAAGTAAAAAAGAAGCTTAAGTATTAGAAACAAAACTTTAGAATTCTTAAAAATTAAAAAAAAAAGCTCAACATTTATGGTGATTATTTGTAAATAATAAATGTGAAGAAACCTACTTCCGTGCTATGGTAGTGACACGTATCCTTCTCTGGCCACTGGAATGCTGGTATTGCGTTATAAATTGGATACACCCTCTACCTCCCTGTGGTATTGGTGCAGCGTGCTGCAAAAAAAAAAAATAATCAATCTTAATAATATTTGAATAGTAAACTAAAAATAGACAACCGACAGAATGTACAAAGGACAATTACAGATGAAGAACAACAGAGAAGATCAGTAATGAATACTGAGTTTGATTGGGATTGATAATGGTGTAACAACCGAAACTAGTTTCTCGAAGTTTTAATAAATGTGGTTGTGACAATTTCGTCTTATTATTCATTATGGATACCTTCCACAATATCACCTTCGCCATTACTAAGAAAGTTAGAGAAGATCAGAACGAATGAAAAACGAAGCCGAAAATCTAAACAAATAAAAATAAGATTAAAACCGAAAACAGATAAACGACAGACTGTACAAAAAAATTTTACAGATAAACAACAGAGAAGATCTGAAAAAGTACTGGACAATGCGGAAAGAGAACTCATCAAAGAGAACCAGGGAATGATAGACTTGACTGGTACAAAAAATGACTTAAAAGAAACTTTAAATGACTAAGGCATACTTTAAAGGAGACTGAAATGACTTAAAGGAGACTGAAATGACTTAAAGGAGACTGAAATGACTTAAAGGAGACTAAAATGACTTAAAGGAGACTAAAATGACTTAAAGGAGACTGAAATGACTTAAAGGAGACTGAAATGACTTAAAGGAGACTAAAATGACTTAAAGGAGACTAAAATGACTTAAAGGAGACTGAAATGACTTAAAGGAGACTGAAATGACTTAAAGGAGACTGAAAAGACTTAAAGGAGACTGAAATGACTTAAAGGAGACTAAAATGACTTAAAGGAGACTAAAATGACTTAAAGGAGACTGAAATGACTTAAAGGAGACTGAAATGACTTAAAGGAGACTAAAATGACTTAAAGGAGACTGAAATGACTTAAAGGAGACTGAAATGACTTAAAGGAGACTAAAATGACTTAAAGGAGACTAAAATGACTTAAAGGAGACTAAAATGACTTAAAGGAGACTAAAATGACTTAAAGGAGACTGAAATGACTTAAAGGAGACTAAAATGACTTAAAGGAGACTGAAATGACTTAAAGGAGACTAAAATGACTTAAAGGAGACTAAAATGACTTAAAGGAGACTAAAATGACTTAAAGGAGACTAAAATGACTTAAAGGAGACTGAAATGACTTAAAGGAGACTGAAATGACTTAAAGGAGACTGAAATGACTTAAAGGAGACTAAAATGACTTAAAGGAGACTGAAATGACTTAAAGGAGACTGAAATGACTTAAAGGAGACTAAAATGACTTAAAGGAGACTGAAATGACTTAAAGGAGATTGAAATGACTTAAAGGAGACTAAAATGACTTAAAGGAGACTAAAATGACTTAAAGGAGACTAAAATGACTTAAAGGAGACTGAAATGACTTAAAGGAGACTGAAATGACTTAAAGGAGACTGAAATGACTTAAAGGAGACTGAAATGACTTAAAGGAGACTGAAATGACTTAAAGGAGACTAAAATGACTTAAAGGAGACTGAAATTACTTAAAGGAGACTGAAATGACTTAAAGGAGACTGAAATGACTTAAAGGAGACTGAAATGACTTAAAGGAGACTGAAATGACTTAAAGGAGACTTTAATTGACTAAGGGAGACTTTAAAGGAGACTAAAATGATACTTATGACTTAAAGGAGACTTGAAATGACTTAAAGGAGGACCAGGAAATTATTAACACAAGTTGTCCAATGAGGTCGTAAAAGCAAAATAAATAAATAAAGATAAATAAATGAATCATTTGTTTATTTTATTTGAAATAAATAGGTTTTATAATCAAAATAAATAAATTAATAAATAAATGAAGATAAATCATTATCTTCATCATTTGATTAATCTATGTGAATACTATTTTGTTTATTTTATGTGATATAAATGGGTTTCATTATGCTGTGACACTCTGGAGAAGTCCCATTTCGCTAACAATATCTGCTAAACAAACGTCTACATGCTGTTCTCTGTCGACGAAACTCCAACTCTTGAAAATAAGGAAATGAAGAAGCTTAGGAAGAATAATGAGGAGGAGGAGGAGGACGACTGCTACTCTTGCGGTCACAGGTTCGATTCCCACTGTTCAGCCAGGCATAATCATAATTAGTAATTGAACAGTAATGTAGCAGACGTCGTCGAGGAAGGAAGCTAGTGCCGAGCGCTCCCTTATCTCTATTCAAGTTACAACTTGACTATTGTGCATTATGTTCAATTCGCTTTGTGAAGAGTGCTTACAGTAATAGCATTGTATTTATATCTTTCCAGTTTGAAACTGAACTGCATAATTTGATTTCTTCTCATTTATATATTCTACTTTTTCAATTTATTTTATTGAGTTTGTAGTGATTTTTGTGATCAAATATGTCGTCCAACTGTGTTGTGTGTAATTCAAAATGTGCATCGCGTACTTCGGTTCCTTGCAGTGACTGCAATAAGTTTTGTCATTTAAAATGCGTGAATATGTCCAAAGATGAGCTGGACTTTCTTGTAAGTGAAAAACAAATTTGGCGTTGTCCTCCGTGTGCTACATCAAGAAGATCAAGTATGCAAGCTGTGAGTGATGCCGAAAAAGGTAAGGCCAGTATTTCTCAAGTTATATTCATGTTAGAAGAAGCAAAGAATGACCGTATACGAATGGAGAAGGAAATGAACACTTCATTTGAGTTTTTACATAATTTAGTTAAGGAACAAAAGGAAACTTTAGATGCACAAGCCACGAAAATCAACGAGTATATAGCAGTTATTGACGATCTCAAACAGGTAAACGTTAATTTGTCTAAAAAGGTGAAAGATTTAGAACTTAAGTTGGATGAGAGTGAGCAGTATGCTAGATCAAATAACATAGAGATTCACGGTGTTCCTGAACAATTAAATGAAGATGTGTATGAGGTAGTCACTGGTGTTGCAGCCACTCTAGGTCTCACAATGGGTAGGGAAGCTATAGACGTGTGTCATCGGCTGGGTAAAAGGAGTGATTACGCTGGTCCATCAGCAATAATTGCGCGGTTCGTGAGGCGAGAAGATAAATCGAAAATATTGGAAAAAAGGCGAGCGTAATTTCAATACTAATGACATTGGTCTCTCTTGTGCAACGGCTCCTGTTTACATCAATGAAAACCTGTGCTTTGGAAGGAGGAGGGTGTTTGCGGCCGCCCGACAGGCGAAGAAGGAAAAGAACTATGCGTACTTATGGATCCGTAACGGAAAAATCCTAATGCGGAAAGAGTCATCTTCTCCCGTACGTGTGATTCTATCATTGGAGGACGTTTCCAAACTGTAAATATATGTTTTTTGCTGTCATTCAATTTGATTGTTTGCTCGAGTTTCAAGTGATAAAACATTTTTTTTCCAAATTAATCTTTCATATACTAGCTTCACGATGTTAAGTGATTAATGAGTTCATTGAGTGAAGATTCACTCATTTCTTATCAAGCTATGGATGACTCTTTTGTTTTGATGAACAAATTTCTTGCTGATACTTACGCTGATGGATTAATTATCATGAATCAGAACATAAGGAGCCTAAGAGAAAATTTCAATAATTTTTTAATACACTTAAACTCATTAGATAAACTACCAGATATTATAATTTTGTCAGAAATATGGGTGGAAACATCAGAAATAACCCGATTCATGATTAGTGGCTATAATCAATTTTCCAAATGTAATGATAATTATAGAGCTGGAGGAGTACTTATATATGTTTTACAAAAATACCCAACCGTTGAAGGTACTGTGGTTATGACGAGTGCTGATGCGGTCAATGTCAAGGTTAATGTGACTCCGGACTTTGCTATAAACTTTATCGCTATTTATAGATTACATGCTTATTCTGTTACTGATTTTTTAAATGAATTGAGTGGTGTTTTTGCCAGCGTAAAAGATGACAATGTTGTTTTTGCTGGCGATATCAATATATGCACTTTAAAATATTCCATTAATACCTTTGAATACCAGTCCTTGCTGGCTAGTTTTGGTTTTTATGAATTGATCAATAAGCCAACTCGTGTTGTTGGAAATAGTAGTAGTTGCTTAGATCATATTAATGTAAGGTCTAAACATAACCTTTTATTATTTGATTCAGATGTTGTGTCATCTGGTCGCAGTGATCACGATATTTCACTTTGTAGTATTAAACTAAATTTTCATGCAACTGATCATTCTGTGGATAAAATCAAAATAAATCGTAAGTTTATAAATTACGACCTGTTGAAAACAAATCTTCAATTGGTAGACTGGTCGTCTCTTTATTCAGAACGTGGTGTAAATAACGCGTTTAATACTTTTCTTGATGTACTAAATGTAAATATTGCTAAAGCTTCTGTATTGTTAAATTGTACAAATGACTATAAACACACCATTCTGAAACCTTGGATGACACCAGCGCTGTGTGAAAGGCAAATATACAGGAATAAATTATACAAAAAAGTAAAGAAACGAGCAGATGTAAGATTCCAGAATTATTTTAAAAGTTATTGTGACCGATTAAAAAAAGATATGGAATATAGAAAAGAACAATATTACTTGAAATTATTTAGTTTGAATAAAAATGATGTAAAAAAGCAATGGAAGACAATAAATGAAGTTTTGGGCAAAAAGAACAAAAAGAATAAAATTACAAAAATCAAATCAAGGGAAAACCCTAGTGTTATTGTGGAAGAGGAAATAAGCATTGCTGAGGAATTTAATAATTTTTTTGTTGGTGTTAGTGAGCAGTTAAAACGTAAATTAGATCCGCCAAATGCTGATATAAATAATGAGTATAATTCACTGTTCAAATTGAAACATAATATAAATTTCTTTGAAACTAGTGCTTCTGAAGTAGAATCTATGATAAGTTCATTGCAACCAAATAAATCCTCAGGGTTTGACGAAATATCTGCTTCTATTATTAAAGAGATTAGTAGTATAATTTCACCTATACTCTCTTATCTTATCAATTATAGTTTCATTAATGGAATTTTTCCGGACATACTCAAGGTTGCTGTTGTGATTCCTCTGTTCAAAAAGGGGGATGTTAGAGATTTGAATAATTATAGACCAATATCATTGCTCAGTGTTTTTTCTAAATTTTTTGAAAAGGCCATTAAAAAACGATGTGTGGATTTCTTAAAACTTAATGGTTTTTTCTCTGAAAAGCAATTTGGTTTTCTGGAGGGGAAATCCACTGAAGATGCGTTATTGAACTTTTGTACAGACTTATATGAGGGTTTCAATAATAAGTTGAGTGTAGGTGGTCTCTTTATAGATATAACTAAGGCTTTTGACACTGTTGATCACAGTATGCTGCTTAACGTCATGTGGTTTGCAGGCTTTAGGGGTTTTTCTTGGAGATTTTTTAGAAGTTATTTGGATAACAGAGTTCAATGTGTAAGAATTAATGATGATGTATTTAGTTCTTTTAAACCAATTATTTGTGGTGTTCCACAAGGATCGGTCCTTGGACCTATTCTTTTTCTAATATTTATTAATAGTCTCAGTTGTGGACCTTTTAGAGGATCACTTACTAGTTTTGCTGATGACACTGCGCTATGTTACAACTCTCAATCTGCTTTGGAATTGGAAAGGGATGTTCAGTATGATCTTGATTTATTAAAAATATGGTTTTCCTTCAATAAGTTATCTCTTAGTAGCAAAACTAAATTCATTCATTTTTCTTTGAAGGATAAAATTTCTGATATCAAAGCTTTGTATTATAAATGTAATATTTGTTTAATGGCTGATGTTGGAATTCTCTATAATCTGAACTGCCATAATTGTATGAATATCGAACAAGTTGATAAAATTAAATATTTAGGCGTTTATATTGATAAAAATTGTAATTGGAATGAACATGTTAGGTCTATTAACCAATATATGATATCAGCTGTAAGAACTTTCTATTATTTAAGAAACATATGCCCTGTAAACGTATTAAGGTTAATTTATTTCTCTATTGTTCAAAGTAAGCTTAAATATGGTTTAACTTGTTGGGGAGGTATTTATTTTGCAAATATCAATTCACTTATTGTAGCACAAAAGAAAATTATTAGAATAATGGTGCGTGTTCAAAGAACTGAGCACACTATGACTTTTTTCAGACAATTTAGCCAGTGGCGTACCGATAATGGAGCGAGTGGAGCAGTCGCTCCAGGGTGCAAGGCTGTGAGGGGCGCCCCGTTCTTTAGAGAAAATTGCTTTTTACTTACAAAAAATGTATTAATATAATGAAGGCCAAAAGAGTAAAATGTAACACAATTTAAAAAAAAATCGCATGTATACATTGCTGTGCATTACTAAAGGGAACATTCATGTCAAATTTAAAAGAAATCGGTTCACGCGTTCAGCCGTAAATGCGTTACAAACAGACAGAATGCAAAACGGTCGAGTCAAAAGAAGCAAATAGTCGAAAGTACCAAGCCAAAACAATTTAAATTGGGTGACAAATAAAGGTATAACAATTTCAAGTAATTGAATGAAGACTTTGAACTTATTCTGGAAAAATAAATCCACAAGAAGTTAACAGGTTTTTATATTAACAAGAACTGAAATACACCACTTTTGAATCCTATTTCCAAAATATAAGAAAATTTTTGTAAGAACGACAAAATGATAAAAAAATAACTGCAAATGAATTTATAGAAAAGAGAAAAAATCCAAAACAAGCTGTTTGGAAATTGATAAAAGCAGAATCTGGCCTGGCAAAAAATCATTCATTGGAGATTCGCATCTCTGACAAATAAGGTGTAGTAAGAGGCGGGAAAAAGCCGCTGATTCATTAAATGACCACTATATTAATATCAGCCCAATCGGGTGGTTGAGTGTAAAGACTGATTTTGGGGTGGGGGGGGGGGGGGGGCATCGAAAGACCCTTCCGCTCCAGGGCGCTTGAAACCTCGGTACGCCACTGAATTTAGCATCCTCCCTTTAAGATATCTATATGTGTTCAGAGTATTAAGAATTTTTTTTATTAGAGGAGGGAATGTGCAGAGTAATTCCAAAGTGTACTCTAGTCGTTTAAGGTTGCAAAATAAGGTTATTTTACTGAAAGCGAACATTGAAGCATTTTGTAGGTTTTATTCTTTCTGTGCTTTAAAATTTTTCAATCATCTACCTTTCAACGTTTCCTCAAGTTTAAATTTAATTATTTTTCTCAGAGAATTGAAGTCTTGGTTGTTTTTGCAAGATGATGTTGAATTCTTGTTTCGATAAGTTAAGTATTGTAGTTTTGATCTTACTTTATTGTCGTTTATGATTTGTTTGTAAAGGAACAGTTTATTTCTAAGTACTCTTTAATATTTTTTATGTATACATTTAAACATATTTATTCAAGGATAATTTTATACTTTTAGCTCGGCTCTAGGCTTTTCTTTCTTTTTTTAACGTGATGGTGCCTCAACACGATTTTTCAATGAGGTTACCTAACCACTTTTTCCCATTTTGTATTGTATCTATATGTTGTATTATTGTATTCTGGAAACTGTGTGTAAATAAATGAAAATGAAAAAAATGAAAATGAAATCATAATAATCGATATCAAATATAATAGGGAATAGAAGCAATCTTCATCTAGAAGCTTTAACTACAGCAATCCTGTAAATAAGAAATTGTTTCTATGTGGAAATGAATTTGTAATAATGTTTTTTTTTCTGACAAAACTCAAAATCAAATCAAAAATTATTTTATTTCCCAAAATAATTACAAAATGATACACAAGTAAAAAATAATTTGTAAGGAAACCCTCTACAAGACTATACGTCTGTGTGTAAGGGCGAGTTCAGAGACAGTCTTTTTTACATAATGTAGAATAATGATTTATACAGCTTGAGCAAATTATACAACTTAATTATATTTATTAAAAGCTATATTCAACAAATGTTATATTAATTAGAACTTATATTATATATTTAAGTGTTATTATAAACCCGCATGGACCGCGGTGCGCAGGTCCCCGGCAATTCCCAGATAAGAAAAAAAATACAGTAAAGTGTGGAAAGGAAAAAAAAGAAGAAAGGATTTGATGTGTAACTAATTTGTATTTAAATGTTCTACTCGACAAAATTTCCGTCTCTTAGAAAAGTACTCAAGAGGCCATCAAAATGCTCACTTGTGATCTCTGCAGCTATTGTACAACAAGTGACCCTTTTGGCGCTATAGAACAGATCGTTCAAGCTTCGGTTTCCTAGAGCGCGGATTTTTCTAAAAGTAAAATCACTTCCCAGTGGTTCGGAACCCATCTAAAACTGTAGGTCCAACTCATCAATCACCATCATCCAATTCTTTACCCACGCACAGGTCTCAGACCTATGTGGGCTTCATCCTCCGAAAAATAAAGAAAAGAAAATGACTAAATGGACAGCGGACGGGGCCACATACACTACAATATATAAACTCGATTTGCTTCCGAAATATAATTTATAATACTGTACTACAATATGATAATATATTCAATTAATCATATCTAAACTGTTATTATACTCATATATCTTTTTCCATACATAATCTGCTTCCAATAATTAGTTGGAAGTTAACCTACAATTTCCAACAAGACGCCATCTTGATCTGTCCAGCGAGTAGATGAGACATCGGGATGGTAACCTACAACACAACAACAGTGGACATACACTCAAGATGGATAGCTTCATCTCCAGCTTGTTTCCACTTTCTATTCTTTCTTTTTCGGAGAATGAAGCCCACATAGGTCTGAGACCTGTGCGTGGGTAATGAATTGGATGATGGCGATTGATGAGTTGGACCTACCGTTTTAAGTGGGTTCCAAACCACCGGGAAGTGATTTTAAAGCAGAGAACAGAATCATTTTTGCTGGCCAATCCAATCGGTCACCCTTACAAAGAGCGCCCAGGAGTTTCGTAGCTTATCTCTGATTGAACAGATACCTGCTACGGCACTAGGCTATCACTTCCCGTGATGGTAATAGGTTATCAGCCTAATATCTCGCGGTACAGATCAAGAACCAAGATGGCGTGTTGTTGAAAATTATAGGTTAACTTCCGTCTTATTATTATTATTTTTTTGAGGATGAAGCCCACATAGGTCTGAGACATGTGCGTGGGTAATGAGTTGAATGACGGTGATTGATGAGCTGGACCTACAGTTTTAGGTGGGTTCCGAACCACCGGGAAGTGATTTTACAGCAGAGAACAGTGTCTTGGAAGCAAATTATGTACGGAAAAAGATATATATGTATAATAGCAGGCTATATGTAATTAATCGAATATATTATCATTTTATATTATTATTAGCTATATTTCGAATGCAAATCAAGTTTATATATTTTAGTGTATGCGGCCCTTTCGTTCAAATCCGCTTTCAAGGAAACCGAGGCTTAACAAAACTCCTAAAAATTCAGATTTCTTTGTGGCTACGGCCACACGAGCGTTTTTCACGCAGTAATAGTAGCTTATTTTCCCGCTGCTTGAAATCCCGCTACGTGTATGGCCACACGTGCGTTTTTTCACGCGGTAAATGTAGCTTCTTTTCCATACCACAGCACAGTATTCGCGTGATTGCTGAATTTATTTTTCTTGTTTCAATATCAGTTTAAAAGATTATTAGGGGAAAACTATGGTTTTATTAGTCTCATATATTTTTTTACAAAATAAAAAAGTTTGTAATATTTTTTCAAAAATGCACCAACTGTGGAAAATAATTCGTGATGATGTAAATACTGATAAAAAATCAATTATCCTAAAAGTACTTCAAAAACATGTTTAAGGTTAACATTAAAAGCATAGTTCAATTCAAAACAAATTTTGTTGTTAACTAAAAGCAAATTTATTTGGGGATCCAGCAGACCCCGCGCGAGTACTGGCATCTCAAAGTTAGGCGCGAGTACTTGAGGGTTAAAGATGTTCAAAGTAAAACCATTGTTGTATTTTAAAAATAATTAAAAACATCTAATGAATTTTATTTTTTAGCATATTTTTTACATGTTTAAGATTGTTTTTTAATCATAAATAAAGTAAGATAACTCAACTATGTTCTCTTTAGTTTCTGTATTCATATCTTCCCACTGCTCTCCTACAACATTCTTGGAGATATTCATCCACGCAATCCTCCTTAGTTGCCGATTTTTTAAATTTTCATGTTTGTAGTCAGTCATAAACACAGGGGTTCTTCTGAGCCTCCAAAATAATTCTTTCACTATCTAGGTAATCAATCAATATCAGGCGAGGACTACTGACGCTGCGTGTTATTCCCGCTCGTGTGGCCAGGGATTGAGCATGAAATCAAGCGTCAAAAATAGACCGCAGCCTATTCTCCGGCGGGCGACCTTGAAGACGCGCCTGCCAAAACCTCCAGTAGCGGGAAAACACGCTGCGAGTGGCATACTCCATTACATTTTAATGCTGCTCATTTTTCTAGCGTGTTTTCGTGCTGCGTTTGAGCGTGGAAAACGCTCGTGTGGCCGCAGCCTTATTCCCGCTCGTGTGGCCAGGGACTGAGCATGAAATCAAGCGTCAAAAATAGACCGCAGCCTATTCTCCGGCGGGCGACCTTGAAGACGCGCCTGCCAAAACCTCCAGTAGCGGGAAAACACGCTGCGAGTGGCATACTCCATTACATTTTAATGCGGCTCATTTTTCTAGCGTGTTTTCATTCTGCGTTTGTGCGTGAAAAAACGCTCGTGCGGCCGCAGCCTTAAAGGGAACATAATATGAGTTTAAAAATCAAATCAGGGGTTCTTACCTGATTGACGACTTCAAAGAAGAACGCACAAGTGGTGTGGGGAGTGAATGCACACATTTTCCACTGCGAAGTGCCACCCAGTCCAATGTCGGTGTCCGATACACAGGAGCCCTTCACGTTCAGCGAAACACATGGTCCAATTGCTCCCATCACTGTGTAACAAACAATATTTCAATGAATTACATTCATTTACATTCCTATTTTAATCAAGAATTATTCAATAATATTATATAATGTACTCAGTGATCATTAGGCCTAAGTAGCGCACATGTAAATAAACGTTTCTGTAAATAATAGTTTTGTTGAATTAAGTATGATGGTTTTTGCAAGATAGCATCCCATGTAGTACCGGGAAGTGATAGCCGTGAGCCGTAGCTGGTATCTGTTCAATCAGATAGAGATAAGCTGCGTTCTCCTCGGCTATCCTTGTAAGGGTGACCGATTAGCTTTCTTTGTAGTGGCGAAGGTGATATTGTGGAAGGTATCCATAATGAATAAAAGACGAAGTTGTCACAAGCACATTTATTAAAACTTAGAGAAACTATTTTCGGTTGTTACACCATAGTAGGGCAGAGTAAGAGTTCCGTCACAGTTTTTCTTTAACCTGAAATTTAAGGTTAACCTAAGTCAACCCATTCAAACCTAACCTAACCTGAAATAGGTATAGCAATACCTTGCGGTATAGTTAAAGTCAAATCAACGCAGTCTATCCGATCCCTAAAATTCCCATTTTCACGTGGGTTCCGAACCACGAAAAAATTTGAACTTTTTAACCCGTGAAGGGAATTTCAATTTGAAGACGCCATCTTGTTCAGCCTTCCAAGGCAAATCAACGCAATCTATCCGATCCCCAAAATTCCCATTTTCACGGAAGCTAAAAATCACGAAAAATTTTGAACTTTTTAACCCCTGAAGGGAATTTTAATTTGAAGACACCATCTTGTTCAGCCTTCCAAGACACCCCAAATTCATGTATCAAATACAATTTTCCGATCACGATTAATTGGGGAAAAAATAATAATAAAATTTAACCTTGAATTTAAGGTTAACCCAACTATCCAAACCTGAAATAGCTAAGTCAAATTCGAATCAACGCAATCTATCCAATCTCCAAAATTCCCATTTTCACAGGAGCTAAAAATCACGAAAAAATTTAACGGCGATTAAATTTTAACGGTGGTTAAATTTTAACGGTGGTTTTAACCCTAGTTTTAACGGTAGTTTTAACGGTGGTTTTAATGGTGGTTATAGTGGAGATTAAACACCAACTGATTAGCCATCTTGTACCATCACTTACCCAGTGGTTCGGAACCCACCTAAACTAAAGTTTATTAGATGGTTCTTGTTCAAATTTCCAAGGCGATTCAATTTCATGTATCTATTTACATCCCATTTTTCCCTTTTTCTCTCATTTTTCCCCCCTCTCTCTCATTTTTCCCCCTTTCCACCCCAGTTTTTGGGTATAAATAGAGGTGCACAGGCAGAAAATTCTCACTCCTTTGGATCGAAGGAGTTATGTTAGTTCAGGCTGAAAATAGTCAACGAGCTATACTCCCACCAGAGATTTCTGGCTCATCCACGGAGACTAGTCGCTTCCTATTTTCAGATAGGGTCCCAAACACAACCAACTATCAAACAACAGAATCAAGCAATACCACAAAAAATTTTGTATATATAAAAATGGATAAAATAATTTCATCCACCTACTCATCACCAATCTGCCAACACAGCATCAACAAAAACTGCCTCTTTTTCATATGGAGCTCATTCAACACAATTGATGTAAAAATATTGTTTGAAAACCTTAAACCTCATATAATTGATATAATACTTGAAAATTCTGAAAAATTCCACCACAATATTAAATGGTATGTGAGTTTAACAGTTAAATTGAAAAAGATTTCTGCTGATAAAGAGTTGTATGTTGAACCAACATTCCATGGACAATCGAGGTCTGTAATCTCAGTCCATGAGAATCTTGATAAATTCAACATACAATGGGAGGAGGCAGAGGGAAAAATTATGGAAGGTTTAGATAAATTCATAAAGTTGGGGAGTGGTTGGACTATAGACATATTCAAACAATTTAATTTCAACATTGTAAGATACAGACCAATAAGTGGTTCTGGCTCATACATTCCTACTCCAGTTAAAATTATAAATAGAAAAGCTGTTATAAATGTGAAAAATGAAGATGATCTCTGCTTTGTCTGGTCCATCCTCTCCTATTTCAACACCAATAAGGAATATCGAGTATCTGCACTTAGAAATCTACAACATATGATTAATATTGAAAATTTATGCTTCCCACTAAAACTGCAACACATACCTAAATTTGAGAACCAAAACACAACAATAGCTGTTAATGTTATTGCATATGAAGAAGAGAAAGATATGTTCTATCCAGTCTTTGCATCCCAACACAGAAAAAGAGAGCATACAATCACACTGTTGTTGTTATCTAACAAAGAAGAACAAAAACACTACACTCTTGTTAAAAATCTATCAAGACTACTATCTCATCTAACAAAACATGATGGTAAAGAAGAAATTTGCCCCCATTGTTTTCAAAGATTCACTAATAAAAATGCAAAACAAAATTTAGAAAAACATATTGAATTGTGCTCAACACATGAAACACAATGCATTAAAATTCCACAACAAAATACTGTTTTAAAGTTCACAAATTTCTCCTACACCCTACCCACCCCCTTCACCATATACGCCGACTTTGAATGTTTAATCAAAGATGAAAAACATATACCATGTGGTTATGGATATGTAATAGTAAATGAAAGTGGATCAATTCATTATGGACCAAGGATAGTTAGAGCATCCAACCTGTCTGAATCATCAAATTTAATAGAAAAGTTTCTAGATGAATTAGATGAGCATGGAAATGAATTGAAAAAGCGATTGAAAATACAAGTGCCAATGCATATAACAGTAGAAGAAGAAAACAAATTTGAAATGATAGATGTGTGTTGCCTGTGTAATAAGAGCCTATTGTTTGATCGTGTGCGACACCACTCACATTCAACTGGAAAGTTTATTGGAGCTGCTCATCAATCGTGTAATCTTAATGCAAAACAGGTGGAGTTCATTCCTGTAATATTCCACAATTTCACCGGTTACGATTCACACTTCATTGTTCAATCACTCAATAAATATAAAAAGAGAATAAGTTGCTTAGCTAGGACAAGTGAAAAAATAATTTCAATAACACTAAATAACACTTTGAGATTTATCGATTCACTACAATTTCTGAATTCATCTCTTTCGAAATTGACAGAAAATATGTTATCAAATGCTTTCCAACTGATTTCAGCACATTTTCCAAATCATACAAATTTACTGTTGAAAAAACAAATCTACCCATACGAATATATGGATTGTTTCGAGAAATTCGAAGAAACACAATTACCTTCCCGGGAAAACTTTTACAACAAACTAACCGATTCAGATGTAAGTGAGACTGACTATCAAAATGCTATAACCGTTTGGAATGCGTTCAACTTGAAAAATCTTGGTCAATTTCACGATCTCTACCTGACCACCGATATACTCTTACTCGCCGATATATTTCAATCTTTCAGATCAACATTCCAGAAAACATACAGTCTTGATCCATCCCACTTTTATTCGCTACCACACTATTCGTGGAATGCAATGTTGAAAATGACCGGTATTGAACTTGAACTTTTGAGTGATCCAGATATGCACCTGTTTGTAGAGTCCGGTATTCGCGGGGGTTTAAGTGTAATCCCCAAACGATATGCAAAAGCCAACAACCAATATTTATCTACATATGATAAAAATTCCAAAACCACATTTATAATCTACTTAGATGCAAATAATTTATATGGTACAAGCATGAGTGAATCACTACCACACTCTGGATTCAAGTGGCTATCTAATGAGCAAATTCAAAATTTTGATGTTACAAAAATTTCAGATGAATCACACGTTGGCTACTTTTTAGAAGTCGATCTTGAATATCCAGAAAGTCTGCATGATATGCACAATCATTACCCCCTGGCACCAGTAAAAGCCACACCACCATCAGGCCGATATGAGAAATTGATTACAACTTTTGAAAATCGTAAAAATTATATTCTACACTACAAAAATTTGAAACTTTACATAAGATTAGGTTTGAAATTAACAAAAATTCACAGAGTGATGCAATTCAATCAATCAGCCTGGTTAGAGCAATTTATATCATTAAATACCGAATTGAGAAAGAATTCAAATAATGATTTTGATAGAGATCTATACAAGCTATGTTCTAACGCAATTTATGGAAAAACGTTGGAAAATGTAAGGAATCACAATGATTTTAGGATTATAACTGATGAAAAGCAACTTGATAAAGTGATTGCATATCCAAGAATGAAACACTGGTACAGATTTAACGATGATGTTGCTGGTGTATGTCTAAATAAGCTTGAGGTTCATCTGAATCGTCCCATTTATGTGGGTATGGCAATACTTGAGTCAAGTAAAGCAATAATGTACAAATTCCATTATGATGAAATTCTAAAAATGTATCCCAATGTTGAACTGCTAATGTCCGATACAGATAGTTTTATGTATCTGATTCAAACAAATGATATTTATAAAGATATTGAAAGAAATTTGGACTTATTTGACACATCTAATTATCCAAAAGACCATCAATGTTACAGCACAAAACATAAAAAACAACTAGGTAAATTTAAGGATGAGTGTGGTGGAAAAATAATTTCTGGGTTTGTTGGACTACAAGCTAAAATGTATGCAATTCGCATAGGTGATTCAGAAAAGAAGGTTGCAAAGGGAATTCCCAAGAGTGCAAATAGAAATCAATTGAGATTTGAAGATTATAAAGAATGTCTGTTTGATGTAAAACACAAAAATGTAACATCATCAGCAATTGAAAGTAAACTGCATCATGTCTATACTGTTCAACGTGAAAAACTAGCTCTTCAACCTCATGACGATAAACGTTTCATACTGCCAAACCAAATTGATACTCTAGCTTGGGGCCATAAAGATATTCCAATAAGAAAACGTAAAATTCGTGAGCAACCATCTCAAGGAAAAGTACAAAAACTTTAAAACCTGAAAACTTTAAAATATAAAGAAACTTTAAAACCTGAAAAACTTTAAAATAAAATAAAAATTTTTTTTTGCTTAAATAGGTCTGAGATCTAGAGTTTTAGGTGGGTTCCGAACCATTTGAAGTATTAATTTTAATTTTTTTTTCATTGTTGTACTACTGTGTAAAAAAAAATATCATGTAACTGTTATCGAATTAGTTTATATTGAAATGATAAATTGAAGAATTCATCTAAAAAATACAATCTATGTAAACCTGGGTGCGGGTACCTGCGTAGGTGTGGGTACCTATACCTAGATTAATGTATTTCCTATGTAGGTGTGTAGGTGTAGGTACCTATACCTAGATTAATGTATTTCCTATGTAGGTGTGTAGGTGTAGGTACCTATACCTAGATTAATGTATGTGGGTGTGTAGGTGCAGGTACCTATACCTAGATTAATGTGTGTATGTAGGTAAAAAAAAAATTATTTTTTATTATTTGATTTATACTTTTTTAAATTACTCTAATTATATATTATATTTATACTTTTTTTAAAATTACTATACTACTTTATTGTTTTGTTTTGTTAATATTATTTGTTTACATTACTTTTCTAACAATTCCACTCAATGGTGTATATTCATAGATATTTTCGTATATAATGAGACAGTATGCAGATGTATTTTCTGGGATATTTGCTGTTGTGTCAAATGAAAGTTTCACATCTAATGCACCCGATTTCAAAAGTTCACTTTGACGAGAACAGTCTATCACAATTAGTGGTGTTTTTTCAAATTTATCAAATGCTATTGATGTTCCCGAATCACTTTGTTTGTAGTAGGCGTGTTGAAAGGCGGCAAACATCTGATACAATGTATGTTTATTACCCATAATATTATCATAGGGAAAGTATTGTGCATTCAAATATAAGCGAACATTATTCAAATTACAAAAATCAAATTGAGATATATCGTTACGAAGGCTATTCTTTCTATTAGTTTGCAGTCCTAGTACAACAAATCTTGGTTTATCCATTTGTGATGCCGTCTTAACAGTCCACTGATGACTTGTGCTTTCTGGTAGGGTAGGATACTCGTGTAATTGCCATGATCTGAATGGAAGGCTAATTGGTTTATCATTGTGAGATAATTTCAGTAGATTAAGACGAATTGTGTCTGCTACATGTATGTAGGGTACTTTCCATTGTATTTTTGTTAGATTAATTTCGATTTTAGTACCAGCGGTGGTTTGAATTGCATTTAAATCAGATGAGGATCGAAGCAGAACCAATTCTTGTTTTACATTCAGAATAATTTTTCTATAATCTTCCATGAAACCTAACCACATTTCCAGTGGTACACAAAAGCTGAATTTCTTTTTATTTGCCCATCCATCTCGATTCCATCCCGCATTCTCCCATATACATTTATTTTGTGGAGTTTCGCACAAGAGGTTTTTCATTGTTGTTGTCATGCCAACATTACGTGTGCGGTCAACTTCGACTCCACCCACCTCATATCTAATCTCATCGAATAAATAGGCTATTCCATTGTTCACTAATACAAAGTCAACTTCAGTATTGTCTGCTTTTTGTACTTTAATATTACCCTCTATTAGAAGATAGCTTTTACATGGTAGAGTGTAGACATCCTGTTGATTTACATTGATACGAATTTCATCATTATTTTTGTATGTTTGTGATGCGTATGGTGTGTGAGTGTGATACTCGAATTGGGTTATACTCTCATCGAATTGTACTTTCTCACCAACATTGAATATTGAATCAATTTGCATACCATGAGGAATTTGGTGATTCATTGTTTATATTTTTATTATATACAAAAAAACCTAATCTTTGAAGTAGTTGTCTATTTTTAGGTGTAAGTAATTTCCTATCTGTTGCATCATGCTGTTGTGATTGATGATTTTTTGTAAATATTAGCATATTTTTTTATATATATGTAATTATACACTAACTGGTTTCTTTCTTACATGTAAGCGTACTGTTATTGTTTCTCCACGAAAGTTTACCACATTCCCGTCCTGATCGATTATATTTATACAAATTTGATTTATTGTGTTTGTATTGATTGGCATGTACACCACAGTTGTGGGTGATTCAATTATTTTATAACCAGGTGGTACAATTGTGTAAAACTCATGAATTGTGTGACCTTCACTGCCGTTATTGTACGAACCCTGTGCAATATTGCATTCTACACGTATACTATTTACACGCATTATATGAACCGGTTTTGTTGATATATGCCATTTATTTGCTAGTAATTTTTCATGTTGAAATCCAAGTATTGGACCAATGCTGTCCTTCATAGTTAGATCAATATCTTTATCTGCATACAGCTCACACTGTAGTGTATTGTTGTTGGCTTTGATTCTCAGTTGACTGCTTGTTAGTTTAAGATTATTTCGAATATAATTTAGAATATCCTCCAATTCGTATGATCCTTCTGGTATTTCCACCACACGTCCATCATACACAAACTTATTATTTACATTTGTTTCAATATTTGGAATTGTATTGTATGTGTACATGTTTACTAGACCCACTTCATAGTCAAAGCTATCCAATTCAACTGGTGGGAAGATTTCACTAACCAATGGATTCTCGTTTGCTGTTAGCGTAAACATAATCACTATATTTTTTATACAGCCACAATAGACACAGATGTCCGCATGAGTGCTCCATTTGCTGATATTTCTTGTAGTTGTATCGAACTCTTACACCCTGCATATATTTCATAAATTCAAGTGGTGGACTTAGATTACCAAAACTATCAAAATAGTCACATAGATTAGCGTTTTTGAAGTAGCACGTCCAATGAGTGCCCTCACCAATTTCATTATCCAGATTGATTATACCCAGTTCTAGGTGTTTGAGTGGTGTATTTGGTAGTTTATCTCTCATATAAATTCCACGTAACGGTAAGTCAAGCTGTTTTGCATACTTTACTATATCTACATTTGATAATGGGGATTTTTTTTTAAAATGGCTTTCAATGCACTCTCTACCTTCTTCTTCTTCTTTATACCACAACCTTTGTACGGTTTCAAATAGACACCTTTGCCAAGTTTCTTTCCTCCTCCACCAAATTTCACTTTTGCATTCATAAGATTTGTAACTAGATAGGCTGCTGCTCGTTCAGGAAGACTAGCATCGGCTGCTTTTACTCTTTCCCACGCGAGTGCTGCAAGTTTCCTATCAGCTTCCGTTCGATTTTGTGTTGGGTCACTATAGACTATATCATGCTCTCGACACGCTTCATCTAATCTATTTATTCCTTTATCTCCTCTTGCTAATCGTTTTTTCAAGTTTGTCGCGGGTCCACAGAATTCGTACCCGGGAATATGGAGCTCCATGGGCAGTAAATCAATTGCTTTATTAATTACGGAACCCAATATACCAGATCCCAACTTCTTTTTCATTGACCTCTTCTTTTTCGGAGTATTTTTTCTATTCATTTTTATATAGATAATTTTTCTCATACCATCTTTTAAATGAAGAATTATAGATGGAGAGATCCTTTACAGCCTCTCTATAGTTGGTAAGTAATTGTGAATCTGTCATGTGTTTCCACTGTTGTCTAATATCAATGTTTGGTAAGTAGAAATCTTTAACTGTATCTATTTGTTGTGCTAGAGTAATGGCGTTTTGAAACAAGTTTATCATCTCTTCTCTCTCCAAGTCCAGTGTCTCTTTTCTACTCAAATGTCGACCAAATTTATCAATAGTCATACTTGTTTTTATTATAATTCATGTTTGTAGATAAATTTACTCTCAAACCATGCTCTAAAAAACCATGGATTTTCAGTTTCCTCTGAATATTTTCTATACTGATCAAATAGGTTTGGATCTGTCATTGCTCGCCACTGATCAATGTTGTTGAGATCAACTCTTGGAAGGTGGTGTGCCGCAAGTGGTATCAATTGTAGGATATCAATTAAATTCTGCACCAATTGTTTCAATTCTTCATTGATATTTGCCTTTCTACTTGCATTCAAATGTCGCCCAAATTTATCAATAGTCATTTTTATAATACTAAATTACCACCTATAATGATACCGATTTCACGTAATTCTTCAATTATTGATGCAATTTCTGAATCATGACCGGTGTGTCCGGCAAGTTTTGAATTAATCAACAATTCCAATCTTTCACACAATTCATTTGGATTATCCCAATAGGTGTAGACGTTGCTCTTAGGTGAGGTTTCAATTTGCATATCATGTATTCCACTACCCAGTTTTTGTTCAACTCCTTTAACACGTTTAGGTGGAAATAAATCTTTAATTATGCGAGTGTATTTATAACTGGTATTTCTTTTCACACGTCCCAATGCATCAAGATGAACTCCAGTTAGTTCAAGTATACGTTTATAGTCGACAAGATCACCTTTCCTATAGATGAATGTATCTGGAATTGCTTTGAATAGCAGCTCTAGTAGACCATGTGTAAGCGGGAATGATTTATTACCATCAATAATGATTTTTTTATCATCAAACTTGATAACTTTCTTTCCAATTTGCCATTCATTGATTGTGGGATTAAAGTGAACTCCATACAGATTTTGACCTTTTGTTGTTCTCATAAAATTATCAATGTATTTACCTATACGATTTCTAGATGCAAATTTCCGACTAGACTCTCTACTGTCTCTTCTACTACTTTCATCTAAATTACTGGGAACATTGGAGGTGTCTAAATTAGAAGATTCTAAATTAGAAGATTCTAAATTACTGGGAACATTGGAGGTGTCTAAATTGGAAGAGTCTAAAAAACTGGGAACATTGGAAGAATCGAAAATGTTTGTTGTATCTAAATTAGAAGCATCTAAATTAGTGGTATCTAAATTAGTGGAGTCTAGAATGGGGTAGTCTTCCTCCTCCTCTACCTCCCCCTCCTCTTCCTCATCCTCCTCCTCCTCTTTCATTTCCTGTTTAACATCAAATAATTGTTGTTGTTTAAATTGATTCAATGATTCGGTAATGGGTTTATATTGTTTCTGTAAATTTTCTTCTTCACTAATTGCATCATATGATAATTCTCGATGTTTTCGACGTATAGAGTCACGCAACTGTTTTATATTATTTTTGATGGTTGTCAATTCTTTGAGATCCTTTTTCAATATCATTTTTATAATAGGATAAATTTATCAAACCCAACCCTGTATCTCCCATTATCCAGTGCACAATCTTTGTTTATGACTAGAAAATTATTATTATTCCATGCTTGAGCACACATTCTACTGAATTCATCTCTACTCAAATCTGGATATACATGATCGTGATATATGTGTTGTAGATTACGATTATCCTGTTTGAATATAACAATCAAATTACTGTTGTCTCTAATCAATTGTTTAGGAATACTAGAGTACGTTTGACAAATGTAGAAACTATCAATGTTTTTGTGTCTACCCATACTGAAATAGTCTCGAATATTCTGTTGTTTTTCCATACAAATATCATCGAAAATCATAACTGAATTGGGGTGTGCATCGTTTGGGTGTGGTATTTCTTCATTATGCTGGTACAGATTGAATCCAACCTCGGCTACTTGACTCATAATTTCCTTGAGAAGTTGATACTTGTCTTGCTGGTGAGATTTGGTGAATACATATAAATGTGAAAACTTGACACCATTCTCGGCAAATAATAAATTAAAAACAGTATTTGTTTTTCCAACATTGGACGGCCCACACACAATACATCTTACACTATTTGGTAGAAGCACACTGTGTCTTATTTGTTGTTTTTTATTTAAATACTTGTCAAAGTTAATCAGTGGCAATTTTGATTTGTGCTGTTTTAGCTTCATTTTTTTAATGTATTATTATCAATCCATGAATTGTATTTCGAATCAAAACCCAACCATTTCACATACAATTTATTACCTTTCTTCTTTAGCACTCTTTCAATAAGATACACATCTGGGTACTTGGTTTTCTTCATTTCATACTCATAGAATGCACCCTTAATAATTTTATTGTTATCGTCTTTGAGGTGATAGGTGAGGGGAATGCTTGGTAGTACATTGTGTACAGTGAAAATCTCATTAGTATAGTTTGGTAGGTATCCTTTATCAAATATTCGTTTGTAACGTGTGATTCGAACCTTATCGCCGATTTTAAACTTTTGCTTTTTAAGTTTGAAGGAACGCAGGGTCGCCTTATCAATATTCATTAGTACATACTTTTCATTTCCAGTATTCACTTCACTCGGTTTCATGCGAGTGGTTCGATGAACGGTGTTATTGTATTTGTCTAACAGTTTTGGGAGTAAATTCAACCATTTATAATTTCCCTGTACAGTGAATTCACGAAACATGTGCTCTTTCAGGGTCCTATTGAAACGTTCACAGATTGCCGCCTTCTTATTACTGAAAGTACTATAGTGATTGATATTGTACATTTTAAAGAGTTTTTGAACAGTAGCATTGTAGAACTCTTTACCGGCATCAGTTTGAAAATTCTTTATCTTATTCTGTTCAAGTATTGGTTTGAGGGCGTTTGCCACATCATTACCCGATTTACTTTTCAATGGTATTGCAAATGCAAATTTACTAAAACAATTTATTACTGTTAGTATGAATTTGAAATTTCTATTGATGGTACTGTAATTTGACATATCAACAAGATCGGCCTGGTACAGATCTGTTACGCCTTTGATTTCTGTACGACGTGTGGGAAAATTGTGTCTAACATTTGCATGTAATTCTTGAGCAAGTCCTTCTCTTGTATTCATTTTTTTTATACTAGAGTTAGATCTCCGCTATAACCACCGTTAAAACTACCGTTGAAACCAGCGTTAAACTGAGCCAGAAGCGGTACTGCTTTTAGTACAGATGACCGAAAAATTTTATTATTATTTTTCCCCAATTAATCGTGATCGAAAATTTGTATTTGATACATGAATTTGGGATGCCTTTGAAAGCCGAACAAGATGGGGTCTTCAAATTAAAATTCCCTTCACGGGCTAAAAAAGTTCAAATTTTTTCGTGATTTTTAGCTCCCATGAAAATGGGAATTTTCGAGATTGGATAGATTGCGTTCATTCAACTTGAACTTACCTATTTCAGGTTGAATTAGCTTTAATTGGATTGGTTAAGGTTAACCTTAAATTTAAGATTAGGTTAGACTCAGAAGTGGTACTGCTTTTAGTACAGACGACCCAAAAATTCTATTATTTTTTCCTCAATTAATCGTGATCGGAAAATGGTGTTTGATACATGAATTTGGGATGCCTTGGAAGGCTGAACAAGATGGCGTCTTCCAATTGAAATTCGCTCCAGGGGTTAAAAAGTTCAAAATTTTTCGTGGTTCGGAACCCACGTGAAAATGGGAATTTTAGGGATCGGATAGACTGCGTTGATTTGACTTTAACTATACCGCAAGGTATTGCTATACCTATTTCAGGTTAGGTTAGGTTTGAATGGGTTGACTTAGGTTAACCTTAAATTTCAGGTTAAAGAAAAACTGTGACGGAACTCTTACTCTGCCCTACTCACCATTATCAATCTCCATCAAACTCCCTGGATTCAATCAGACTCAGATTGAGATTGATAATGGTGTAACAACCGAAACTAGTTTCTCTAAGTTTTAATAAATGTGGTTGTGACAATTTCGTCTTTCATTCATTGTGACCGATTAGATTGGCCAGTAAAAAGACACTGTTCTCTGCTGTAAAATCACTTCCCGGTGTCGGAACCCACCTAAATCTATTGGTCCAACTCATCAATCGCCATCATCCAACTCATTACCCCAAGCACAGGTCTCAGACCTATGTGGGCTTCACATAAAAAAACCGACAACAAATCTCGACACCAGTGAAATGGATACGGACTACATCAAGTAGAGATGGGTCGTACTAGGTTTTTCTGATACTAAGTATTCCGAGTACTAGTACGTTCTAATACCTATTCCAAATACCTGTTCCAAAATACTAGGTAGTATTTTATATTAGCCAGTTCGCCAGAGTACACGAGTACAGAGAGTACACGTACAAGAGAGTATCGTACTGCGGTACTGGTACTGTTTCTCACGTTAAATACAGCACGAATCTTTATTACTCGTGTTAAAAACAGCACGAATCTAATTATTGAGTTGCTCTCAAATGTGCTGTAGCGAAATGAGACGCGGACGGCAAGACCTTGAGACGCTTGACTAACAAACTACTTTTTAGTACTCGTATACTCAAGTACTCAAGAAGTATTTCTACTGGAAAAGTACGCGCGTACGCCATACGCAACCAGACAATCTAGACGCATGCGCCTACAATCGAGTATAGTGAATAGAGAGAGAGAGCATGAGAGTGAGTGAGAAAGAAAGAGTGAGTAGTTGAATAGTTCTATAACGAGAAATGAGCTATTAATAGCTACTGTACAACTGCAAATTACAAAGCTCCACTCCCACTCCGTAAATTGGAGTGGGGACTTGAAGTCGCGTAGTTTACTAGCTTCTAGAAATACTCACAGATATCTGAGTATTTTGTTCTTCGAATACTAGGTGCTAGTCCGTACGTTCAAATACTCAGTAAAAATACCTGTTCCAGTAAATACGCCTCATCTCTAACATCAAGTATTGTTAAGTTTACTGCTTTGTTAACAAGTCGCTGGTTTCTCAAGAGCAGAAAATCAAACATGAAATTCAGTACTGAGTGAGGCAGCCATTTTGAGAATTTGTTGGAAAATTCATGAAATTTGTGGAGATTGTACTAATAATAAATTAATGTTTGTTAATATACTTAGTTTACTTTTTACTACCATTCAATTACCTTCTGATGTGCGCGACTTAATGACACCATTGAACCAACTGTTTATTTCACGAGAGCGTTTGGGCTATGCCTGTTGCACTCTTAAATTTTTTTACGCAAATAAATAAACTGTATTACAAACTTATTATTATGACTGTATTACCGAGAAAAATGTCTTTATCAACAAAAATAATTAATAGAATATTCATTACATTTTGCTTTCTCAACAAGAAACACAGTACGCTGAGTGCTGTGAAGCTCAGTCACGAGCAGTCAGCTGTAAAATCCATACGCATATCATTATTTCCTACACGAATTTATTAAATTTACAAATAGATAACTTACCTTTGAGCTCACGAGACGTTTTCACTTCCAGAACGCCGTTGAAGGCCATCTTAAAATCGCCCTTGGCATCTCGGATGATGACACTCTGGAATGACTGCTTGAATAGGGACGAATTGAACGAGTCACCCATAACCATGTGGCCACTGAAAGTAAATAAAACAATACAATTCAATACAGTTAAAAATAAATATGAAATTCTCAAAGCCATTAAGAAAAATCCTTAGCTTATGAAAGTTAAAACATTAAAAGCTATAAAACGCTATCAAAAGAATTCATTTATAGAATATTGAACCAGCATGTATGTATAGTACCATAGCCGATTTCGACTGTAGGTGACTCTTCAGACTTCAACATTATGTTTCGGTCCAAACAGCGTACTACGCAAACGAGGGGTGAGGTAGGTTGCGATTACTTCCCTCATTAAGCCAACAAAACTGTATCAGTATGCCAAGCCCACTGAAACAAATTCTAACGCTCTATGCTTAGAGGGTTAAGTGGAAGAGAGGGCCGGCTGCGCTCTAACTTCGCCCCCCCCCCCCCCCCCACGTAATAAATAAAGGCAGCCAATCTATTCTTATCGGTCTACTCTCACCTTTACACAAAAAGGCATACTAAAATAAACTTTTTATGGTAAATTGAACGACTTGCAGTCAATTTTAATTGAGAATAAATAATATTCTTACTCACTTCTGGCCAAACGTTTTCGAGTCATGGAGACTCATCTTCAAAGGCGTCCTAGATCCGGTTGTCAGTTTTTTTGGTTAGAAGAATTATTGTGGTTTTTGTAGAATCTGATCGTACAGTTTGTGTGATTCAAAATCTAACTGTTCATTAAGGATGTTTTGTTTATTGTGTGTGGTGTGTTTGTATATTTCAAATTGTTCCAAGGTATTGAGTACGTGTCCTTTGGATTTTATATGTAGAATGTGTGGGTTGGTAGTAATGTCAGTAAAAGTGTGTCCAGTTTGAATGATATTGTTTTTCGGAGGATGAAGCCCACATAGGTCTGAGACCTGTACGTGGGTAAAGAATTGGATGATGGTGATTGATGAGTTGGACCTACAGTTTAAGGTGGGTTCCGAACCAACAGGGAAGTGATTTTACAGCAGAGAACTGAGTCTTTTTTGCTGGCCAATCCAATCGGTCACACTTACAAAGAGCGCTCACGAGTTTCGTAGCTCATCTCTGATCGAATATGAACCTGCTACGGCACTAGGCTACCACTTCCCCGAAAAGTCGGCAAAAGTTGATTCGGTTTTTGTATTTAAGGCTTGTAAATGTTCTTTGTAACGTTGTTTGAATGCGCGACCTGTTTGGTAGAACAATGATGATAATAATTATTTCATGTAAACTGGTCGGTTCTTGGATACTGTGTTGTATCAGTTTATCATTCTTATCATCTGCTTGATAATGAATGATCTAAGACTGGGCATTCATTCCGATTTTCAGTACGACTTGTGGTCCAACCTCTAAAGTTGGATCTGATATTGGAACATGAATGGGCTTGTTGGATAGTTGGAAGCGTAGATGGACGACTCGGAACATCTAGAGGGACGACTGGAAGGTCCGACTTCCGACTGTCGACGGTGTTGGAGCGTGTGTGGGGGAGTCGGATCAAAGTCGTCCAACTTATCTCAGTCAGTGCTTGACCTTCGGGCAAGTTCGGGCTACATCGGGCAACTTCGGTTACATTTTTCGGCTCGAGAGCGATGTTCACAGCTGACTAGGAATAAAGTTGGATCGCTAGTCGGATAGCAAGTTGGAGCGCGAGTGGAGTCGAATATCCAACTAGCAGTCCTACTAAGTCGTACTGCAAATCGGAACGTGAGCGTATCGGAACGTACTGCAAATAGGAGCGTGAGTGGAGTCGACTATCAAACTAGCAGTCCTACAAAGTCGTACTGCAAATCGGAACGTGAATGTCCAGCTTAATTGAATGGACCGAAAAAACGGAATGGCGAACGGAGCCCGAAACATGCGGTCACGTTCCAAAAAGTTTTTGTAATCGTATTGCCAGAGGTCTGGTTGAATAGTGAATACGACCATTCTTTGTTACCACCTTCTAAGCTAGAAATAATTTGCCCTTTCCAAAATTAAACGTTTGCAAGCGAGTTCTGGGGCTCACTAGTATATATTAGATTATAAAAGCAGAAAGTGAGCACACTCACTCACCCAGTGGAATTGCAACACTGCTTCATCTCATGCAGGCCGGTCTGGTCCAGAGCACACGAATAGATATCGATGCAGTGGCCATTGGTGGCCGCTCGCACGGCCAGTGCGTCGTAGTGTTTGATGGCCTTCTTCATGTACTTGGCGTTGTCCTTGTGGATGTCGTGGTGCGACCTGATTGGCTCCTTCAGGTCGTCGTTCACCA
Source organism: Conomelus anceps (assembly GCA_948455865.1). Taxonomy (NCBI): domain Eukaryota; kingdom Metazoa; phylum Arthropoda; class Insecta; order Hemiptera; family Delphacidae; genus Conomelus; species Conomelus anceps. The sequence continues at coordinate 893,902 of OX418219.1, forward strand.
CCTGGCCGGGACCCTGCGAGCACGGCCCGCCCACAAACAGCATTATACGGCCTCCAGCGTTCGGGTAGGTGCACTGCAAAACAGATTTAATTAGATTAGAAAGGTGTTATTATAGAATTATGACAGGAACCATCATTTATCATCTACAGTATGTAAATCATCATATTGCAGTAGAATGAAGTGGAAGCAACAGGCTTTACAGCCCAAACCCGCTTACTCTTCTAAATTTCAATACAGAAATGTTCAAATATTTATTTTAAAAATATTAATAAATAGGAAATCATATTTTAACACAGAATTAAATACACTTAATAATTAAAGTAAACTACCGAGACTTTCTTAGTAATGGCGAAGGTGATATTGTGGAAGGTATCCATAATGAATAATAAGACGAAATTGTTACAACCACATTTATTAAAACTTCGAGAAACTAGTTTCGGTTGTTACACCATTATCAATCTCAATCAAACTGAAAACTGAAGTACAGAGAAGCCTTATATATACTGTGCATGGAATGATACTATTGGCTAAGAGGGAAAGAGGCTGACCTTAATCGGACGATTGGTTGTCAAGTCACGCCCCCTGGTGGGAGGAGTAACAAGCAAGTCCTCCCACCAGGGGGCGTGACTTGACAACCAATCACAACGTCCGATTAAGGTCAGCCTCTTTCCCTCTTAGCCAATAGTATCATTCCATGCACAGTATATATAAGACTTCTCTGTACTTCAGTTTTCAGTTTGATTGAGATTGATAATGGTGTAACAACCGAAACTAGTTTCTCGAAGCTTTAATAAATGTGGTTGTGACAATTTCGTCTTATTATTCATTAAACTACCGAGTGTTTGAATAAAGACGCAACCTTGGGACCAAATGACAGAAGTCATTCTGAGGTGAATTTTTTGTGTGCCAATCGATATTTAAGCAACATTTAATTCAATGTCAACTATTTGAGTCAATTGGAATGCACTAGTCGAGCATTAGTTCAATCACAGCAGTCGTTTCAATAAATTGAGTCAAATCGATTTTTTCAAGATGATTCTATTCTTGAGACCTTTAGAACCTTTAGACCTTAGATCATTAGACCTTATCCTGTCTGATATTTTCCTATAGGGCTCTTTGAATTATGAAGTTGATAGCAAAATTATTGTACAATATAATTGATTGACTTGGAACTCAAACGAAGTTTCAAAAGATTATTTAAAGTGAAGTAACAACGAAAATTTGAATGAAAGTCGTACAAATCTATTTCAAAGTTATGGCCATCAAATCCAAAATCTAACTTCCTAGCATTAGTACTAGATTGGATTTCAACCATGAGCATGTTGAATATGTTAAAGAATTATCCTCCCAAAAAGAAGATATCTCGGGAGTACCTAATTTCTCTTGTCTTAAGAGAATTAAGTTTAGTTTGAATTGTACTTTATTTTTAGAAGAGAAATAAAACATTTATTTATTTATATCCCATGGGTTGCCTCATTTTTGAAACACCCTGTATAATTAATATAAAAGGCTAACTAATGTATTTTTCTTCCAGCCATGGTTGCAGCAGAGATATAAAATAGATAAATTAGCAATAGAAAAAAAAAAAAAAAAAATTATCTAAAAGATTAAGACACACTCTGTGCGGGTGTTTTGCTAGATATGAGTTTTGAAAATATTGTAAATCTGGCATCACAATTTCCATGGCTTTGTTGCGCTTGTCTCGGGCCAGGACGAGATAAGTGCGATGGGTTAAGGAATAATTAGCACTAAGATAATAATAACTATAGGCTTGTAGTAATTTTACTGTTTTGCCTGTTGTGACCTTATAGCTGGAGAACTTAGAATTGATCAGTTGTCCAGATAGGCACCATTAAACTTCTATGGTTGCTATAAACATCATGAAGAATGAAAAATAAGACGAAATTGTCACAACCACATTTATTAAAACTTCGAGAAACTAGTTTCGGTTGTTACACCATTATCAATCTCAATCAAACTGAAAAACTGAAGTACAGAGAAGCCTTATATATACTATACATGAAATGATACTATTGGCTAAGAGGGAAAGAGGCTGACCTTAATCGGATGTTGTGATTGGTTGTCAAGTCACGCCCCCTGGTGGGAGGAGTAACAAGCAAAAATACGAGTCAAATCAATAACTAAACAATGTGAACATCAAGAAAGTAACAAAAAATTTGTAATAAGGCTAGAATTTAATCAAATTAAAATAAAAAATTCTTTCAAAAAATTAGAAGCTCACTGAAATGCAATCAAGGTCAACTGAGAAATACACATAAGAATTGCTTTTTAAAAATAGGCTGGAATTATAATGAAACCAAGTTAGTTGTATTGAATTGGTTAAAATAAATTTGGTCATTTAAATTAGTTATGGAATCGTTTTTTACCAACTTAGTTATCTCCAAAGCTTCTAAAATGTTCAATTGTCTGCCTTTGCCAATCAAATGCAGAAATTCAACATTTTCTTCAGCCTTGAACTTGTGTCCATTATTAATGAGATGTTCTGCAAAATTGCAAATTATTTTTCATTATGGATACCTTCCACAATATCACCTTCGCCATTACTAAGAAAGATAAACATCATATTTTGCTTTCGGTTTCACAAAAAAATACATATCTGCAGTTCTTAATATTATATTCTTACAATAGCATTTTTTTTTCTTCTTGACGCTTCCAATGTGTGCAAAACATGAAAAAGCCAAAATAATTTGGGTGAGCAGCATTTGAATTTATTACTACCTTTAATTTTGTTTCAGTCTTAAAGCAGTTATCCGTCATTCAAAAATATTCAATAATTGGTCGAATCTTTGGTGTATTATGCAACTATTGCATTGTAGAAATACACTATAGATAGACTACTTATACTTCATTTCAATCGAAAGACTACATCGCTCCTTTTGCAATTAGTCAACGCTTGACATATAGTACGCTAATACTGAGTTCTTTTTATCAATGTGTTTATAAATCGATATTAAAACCTATCACACAAATATTATTTCATTCTAAGAAACATAAAACCAAGATTATTGTAATGTGTGACTCAGAACCATGCAATGGCAATAATAAATTAATGACGGTTAAAAATGAATGATAACATTGAATGGCCTTTCCACAACCAAAACCCTTCACAAAAGCATGACCAATATTATCATTCATGCGAGAACTAGAACAATTTTTTTTTTTTTTTGAGGATGATGCCCACATAGGTCTGATACCTGTGCGTAGGTAATGAGTTGGATGATGGTGATTTATGAGTTGGACCTACAGTTTTAGGTGGGTTCCGAACTTTGATTTTGAGCTATTATTTGGACAATATTGTTCAGAAAATAACACCATAGTTTTACTACACATATTTTATTAATATATGCCTACACTTGAATTAAATAGATATACGTATTCTCATTCTCAGTTTAATGTTAGTTCAACTTAACTAAGATTAAACTCAGCTCCGTATTATCAATGCAATTTCACAAGTCGTTTAAACTAAGGTTTAAGTAAACTCAGTTCAATTATTTATGTTGGCAATAGTGCCAATATTATCTGCTCATATGATCAAATGCGAAAAATAAAAATGTAATGCTATATTTGTCTCATAAATTGTTTATTTAGATTCGGAAATAGGTTAATAAGTGAGTTTTCTGTTCGGTTCTGAATTGATAATGGTTGATGTTATCACAAAGCGTTTGAAAAATCTAGCAATATTGATGATGCAGAGGCAGTTGGATCAATAAATTCAACGTTAATTTTTATTCACATTGTTTTACACCTTATCTAACCTGGATGAATTTTACAAAATATTTTCAGCATAAATACAATTTCTTTACTGCTGTTCAAACTGTGATTTTATTGAAAACATAAACTCCGGGTATAATTTAATTCCTGGATTTCTTGTTCCATGACGAACTGCGCTGTTAATATTAACTTTTCATGTGAATTCAACGACTTGCAGTAAAATATTCATTAAGAATAGGTAGAATTTACTTACTCTGTAGGCCGAGCGCTTTCGAATCTTTGAGATCCATTTTTGAGGCCTCTGAAAATGGATCTCAGATTCGAAAGCGCTCGGTTTACAGAGTAAGTAAATTCTACCTATTGTTGATGAATATTTGACTGCAAGTCGTTGAATTCACATAAAAAGTTAAGTATAATTTAACTCTGTAAATTGACATTATGTAACTTTTTGATTTTAGCTCTTGAAGTTTCACTAATATTCATATTAAAGATGATTGATTTTATGATTCTCAACGCATTCAATTCCCAAGAAACATGGTGCATGATTTTTGATTCTATGACTTCCACATTGTTCAATAAACCTGCATTCAAGTCGCAGTAAAAACAAGGTGCATTGCTTTCTAAAAAAATGGATTTTCACCTCAACTATGTCTTGTATGAGCAGAGGTGAAAGAAAATAGATCATAGGACTGTGTCATAACAAAATACAAACTAATGTGACTAGCACTTGTAAAGCTACAATTTTAATTTTTTATTTTTCAACATGAGTGGCTTTTAGCATAATACAAACTAAAACTAGGAAAAATATTTTTTTCAATTTTTCACTTGTAAATTTTGATTTTTGTATTTTGTTACGCTACAGGTCCCAGATTTAATGATGATAAAAATGCAGGCACTCAAGAGAAAATATAGCGGCAATTATTAGAGCGAGGATACGTAAAAATAAAGTTTATAATTTGACACTTTTGACACATTTCGCTTGTGCAAAGTGTAACAATTGCAACCCAATACCAACTCATCATCACCGAGAACATAAAAATGCATTTACCATTGAAGCATTATTTTTATTTGTCGGGTCAAGCCCAAGAGTGACCTGAATAGAAATAACAGAAATAATTCAAATATTATGTTTTATCGAATAAATGAGATAGATAGCATGTCGATAATTATGGTTTCTGAAATATTCAAGGCAGAATTGAAGCTTGAATGGATTATTTCAAGAGAATAATTCAAAGTTTGGAGTACCGTAGTAAAGATAACAGAAATAATTCAAATGTATTTTCTATTGAATTAATTGTATGGACACCATACTAAAAATTACGGTTTTTGAAATATTCAAGGCAGAATTGAAGTTTGAATCAAGCTTACAAAATTAAATCTTATTTCAAATAAAAAATTCAATGTTTGGCGCTGTAAAGATGACAGAAATATTTCAATTTTTTTATTGAATTAATTAGAAGGACATCATTCAAGATATTCAAGACTCACATTACATTCCCCTACTCATAAAATGTCTGTACATAATTCTTTTATATTTCTGTATATCTGAAATATCTACTTCTTCGCCTTTAAGATAGTTTTCATTCCATCTGAGACTGTTAAGATTTTGTGGTTCACTTGAAAGCATACCATCGAGATTAGCCACTCCTAAGAATCATATTTACACAAAAAATAATTTATATTACAAAATACAATCAAATATTTACATAGGAAATGAAATAATTATACAGAAAATAAAATATTTACAAAGAACATCAAATATTCACTTGGAAAATCAAATATTTACATAGAAAACAAAATATTTACATAAAAAACAAAATATTTACACAGAAAATAAAATGTTTACATAGAAAATAAAATATTTACATATTTAGTGTAATTAAGCCCCAATTGTGGCGCACGTTCGCCACTGGAGTATAAGGATTTTAGGAATGTCAAAATTTCACAATAATTTACTTGATAGAGAATTGTATGTTTGAAAATTGATAAGTGATGAAATAATTACCTCTAGGAGACCGACAGCAATAGATAAGGCGACTCCAGTGGAGCGAAGAGGCCTCTTGCCCTGAGCAACGTTCCATGGATCTCTTTGCAGCTCTCCCAGCAGATCAGTGAGACTCATATCGCATTTACCCACAGGCTGCAGAAATCTGCAAATAAAAATAAGTCATTAAATTATTATTAAGAATGATTCACAAGAATAAAGCACGTAATTATAAAAATATTAATAATAAATTATTAATAATTTTAAAAAATACTACAATCCTATCAAAGAAAATAATTAGAAAAGAAAGAAATAGGATAAGAAATAAAGAGAAAAAAGCAATGTTGTACAACTTAAAAATAAATATTGATGGTCGTTCGGGCTGTTCTGTGAACAGTAGACCTCACAACCAAGAATAAGGGTGCTTGCACAGAGGAACATGCTCCATGTACTCAATGATAATCACCATAGAAAAATTAAAAACAGTCATCAGACCTAACCCTTAATTCAGTTCGCCTAATCTATTTCATGTCTGTTTTTCCCAAAAGGTCACTCTGTATCACATCAACAAGGCTGTGTTTTCACGACCCGTTAATACTCCATCTGGTAGTGAATAGAGCGCATGCGCGAACTGTGTAGCGAAGCCATGGCCACTGTTTGCTTGCATAAAACAACAAAAAACTAACCTTTCTATACTTAATACAGTATCCCGCATAAGTATAGAAAGGTTAGTTGGTTAGGTTTTTGTTGTTTTATGCAGACCAACAGTTCGCGCATGCGCTCTATTTCCTACCAATTGGAGGATGAACGGGTCGTGTGTTTTCTATTTGCGAGACAGCTGATTGCTAAAATTAGATTTCAGATGTCTGATGAATGAGTTTATAAAACAATATTAATTAAATTTGTATATCATTTACAAATGCGAAACGGTCGACTTGAAACAGAGACCTCTCTTCGTTCTGTCAATGATATATTTTGTTCTGTTATTTATTTTTTACAATAGCATAATCAACCTTCTAAATTAAAATTGTAAAAGTCAGATTATGGAGGAGAAAATATACAGGAAACCACGATGAAATAAGTAATTTAAAGAAATACATGGTGATCGTAAAGTCGCGCAACCCAAAATGATAACAGTCTTAGAAAGTTGAAATATTTTTGTTTCTTTAATTTCAAAGTTTATGATACAACTTACTTAATTACAAATTCATAATTAGTGCTGGAAATGTCCACCATGATTTGCATCAACGTATTTTCTTACATTGCAAGCAACCTTTTTCAATGTAGCAGTACTGATAATTTGATATACAGTCTTCAATGTTTTTTCTGAGTTCATGAAGTGTATGCGGGTTGTTTGTGTACACATCTTTCAAATAGCCCCACAAATAAAAATCAGGAGGACTCAGACAGATCAGACCGCACTCAGAAGAGAAGGCCACAAACCACAAGAAATTATTGAATGATAAGCTGTTCATGCGTAAAAGACTTTGCGACTCAAAATGAACAAACCAACTGCTGTCTGGCTAACTGTCGCCCGGTGGCATGATCTAGCAGTGCTGCCACATATTGTATAAATAAACGAAAAATTCCCATATTGAAATCATACTTTACAAATTTACCTTTCATTCCTACACGGACTTAAACATTGGGTTGCGCGACTTTACGATCACTCTGTATGTGTGATAAAATTGTCAAATTAAACAAAATATCTCTAAAGGCAATGAATTAACAAAAGGTAGCAATGACTTCAATAAACGAATTAGTCTTCCAATGGACCAAAGGTTAAGAGCAGATCATGATTTCAGTTCCCAAATTTACAAAGGAGGCTAACGAAGTACAGTTGAAAAGTTGGTGGAGGAATGAGACATTTTAAAATCAATGAGTGGGTTATTATTTCATCCAACTTTGTAACACATCACTTCGTCTATCACCTAGGCTTAAAATACTTCAATAAGTTTCCTTTGTACATTAAATAAATAAATATATCTGTGATTGATGTTTGTGAAACAGACAACTGTATAGCACATGGAAAAAATAAAAATGATTATGATATACCTATTGACAGGCGCAGTAGGCGGCCCGCCAGGAATGCGCTGTTGCATGGGCTGCGGAGCGGCGGCCATCTTGCCAATGCCGAGCATGTCCTGTATCTGTTTGGCGTTGAGGTCTTTGACGCCGCGGAACACATAGCTCTTAGAGCAGCCGTCGCAGCCCAGCTCGTGCACTTGCACCATTTTGCCGAACGTAATCAGACCGATGAGAGCATTGGGCGGCAACAGTGACAGCGACATCTGCAGTGAATCCTTCAAAGCTCCCAGCTCTTCATCGTCCAGACAGGTGTCCACAACTAGCAAGAAGATCGGTGGCATTGATTGGGCTCTCTGTGAATACAACGAGAAATTATTAATAGAAAAACAAATATGCAGAGTGATCATTAAGTAGCGCACATGTAAATAAACGTTTCTATAAATAGTAGTTTCGTTGAATTAAGGGGAGTTGAACAGAAAACAATTTTTTTTTTTCACTTTTTTTGTTTTCTATTTCATTTTATAGTACATCTTTTCTTGAACATTTTGATGTAATTTTCAACTATTTAAGATGATTGGAAATATTTTTTTTTAATTCTTGAAAACCCATCTGCTTCCTATTTTGAACAATTGCATGTCTGATTTCAGCTGACTGCAATTTCATCTAAGTTACAGCAATATACAGCTGCTAAGTTTGTAATTGCCGCTCATTGATAAAATCGATCTCACAATCAATCTTAGATAGTCGATTCATATAGTCGACTGCTCATTCTTTTTGAATTGTTTTGATTCTCGATTTCCAATCAGTGTTTGTTGTGCTGTTTCCATAGAGAAAAGAGGTTAGGAGTTCGAATCGGTTCTTATTCAGTTTTTATCGGCTCTATCGGGTTTTCTTCTATCCAGTACAGTATTTCATTTATTAAAAATATACTGAGGGCTAAAAAGTGGTGTGAAAAGAGAAAATTCACAGGTATAATGTATGTGAAGTTTGATAAACCAAATGCGAGTACCTTACTCGAGAGAATTTTGAACAATTGGATCCAGGACCTCCTACTAGTGCTTCAAAGAGAAAAATTTACTGGTCTCCCACAGTACAATGATTTTCTAGGGACAGACTCAAATATTATTATTATTATTTCAATAAATACTTTGTGAACAATGATACAGTACAGTGGAGATGAACATTATATATGCACCTGGTGCATTTTGAATGGAAATATATTCTCGTAGTTCCAAACATTTCTTTTGTTTTCTTGTGTTTCCCAGAAATCTATATTTTTTACCTTTAGGTACCATTATTTCAAGAACTAGAAGAGATAATCGTTCAAAATTTTAGTATGTTATCAATCCTGATGTATTCTATCTATGGTGAACAAATTATTCAATTTGGTTTAGAAAAACATTTTTTTTAAATAAAATTAAAACTTTTTTTGGGGGGAAAAAATTGGTTTTGGAAAACAAATTTTATTTACTTACATTTTTGAACTAGCTGTATAATTGGTTCATTGTAGTCTCTCCAAGAATGTGGGAGTAACCTCTAAAAATTTCATCTCTCTAGGGTCAATAGTTCTTGAGAAAAATGTTCCTAAAGTTGATTAATTTAACATGGGCGGAATAGGACTGTTCAACTCCCCTTAAGTAGGATGATTCCTGCAAATGGCATCCCATATAGTACCGACAATAAATCTAGACACCATTGAAATGAAATAAAATAGACTATTTAGGAAAATGTATTGATTAAGACTGATATTGTTTCAAAATTGTGTATACATATTTCTTTATAATTTTGTGAATAAAAAGCTATACTGGTTGTTTCAAAAAGGGCTTTACAACTTTGAAAATTCATATAAATTTATTCAATAAAGGCACAGTGCTGGTTTCAGTGTTGTTTGAAAGGGAAACACATCAAGTTCTGACTCGCGTTGTTAGCTAGTGCAGAATCGCACCGTCACAAGCGCTAGCGGCAGTTGCGTCAAAGATGGCTACCTTCACTGGAACCGAGCGTGCTTGCTGTGGTTTTGGTTTGAAGAATCAAAGTCGGCAACAAACGTTCAGCGTAATTTCCATACCAAGTACGCTAAAGATGCTCCTAGTAGGCCTACAATTTATGAGTGGCATAAATGTTTTGTAGAAACAGGCTGTTCGGTAAGACATAAGAAAACGTCAGGTCGTCCGAGCACATCTGACGAAGTCGTTGAACAAGTGAGACAAAGTTTTGTGAACAGCCCTACAAAATCGACCTGGCGTGCATCTCGCGAGCTACAAGTCCCACACATGACTGTTTGGCGTATGTTGAAGACGTTTGCATTTAAAACCATGCAAATTTACGATTTTACAAGCAATTAAAGACACTGATAACATTGCCCATAAGAACTTCTGTGTGGATATGTTAAATTGAGTGGATAAGGATGGCCATTTCTTGGACAACATAATCTTTTCTGACAAGTCGACTTTTCACTTGCGTGGCAAGGTTAACACACAAAAAACTTGTGTTTTCCTTTCAAACAACACTAAAACCAGCACTGTTTACATTTATATGAGTTTTCAAAGTTGTAAAGTCCTTTTTGAAACACCCGGTATAGCTTTTTATTCACAAAATTATAAAAAAAATGTATACACAATTTAGAAACAATATCAGTCTTAATCAATACATTAATACTAAATACTCTATTTATAATATTGAATGCTGTTACTGTGAATAAAACCAAGTAAGACATCCCAAGGCCTGGCCTGTGTGGGATGGGTATCAGTGGTTCCATTTTTATTTTTATTTTAATGGATAACAGGAAAGATACTACAGAGACGGTATCATTATTCTACAATATAAAAAATAAAGAATTTAATAAAAAAGCATTTACGTGAAAAAGCAGATAGATAGATTCAAATATATTATCACTTCCCGGTGGTTCGGAACCCACCTAAAACTGTAGGTCCAACTCATCAATCACCATCATCCAACTCATTACCCACGCACAGGTCTCAGACTTATATGGGCTTCATCCTCAAAAAAAAAATTAATTAATAAGTTACACATTCTTCATAAATATAGGCTACACAAATACTGGCTACATAAAGTCTGTAGTATTGTTGAGTTTACTGCTATGATAGCAAGTTGTTTTTTCAAGAGCAGAAAATCAAGCATGAAATTCAAGCATTTAGTACAGAGTGAGACATCTATTTTGAGCATTTACTCTAAAACTATTCATTATAGTATCAAGGCGAAGTGCCAGGTCTGCAGAACGTGATTATGAATCTTATACAGCAAATATTACATTTTGATTTCTAAGAAAATGCAGATCGTTAGGGAGGGTTGTTAATATATTTTGAAATTACTCACTGTAATAATGTACTCGATTGTTGAAAATGAAGGAATCAATTCTGCTGGTTGATGTTGTTCTGATATTGCCGCATACTGAGGAGGAAACTGAAAAATGAACAAGAAAAATAATTAGATCAAATTTAATACAATCAATATCAATAAAATGGAAGTAATTAAAAAAATTACCTATAAAATAGTTGTATTTCAATAAGTAGAATACATCATTAAATCATCAATCAACAACAATTTATGAATTTGATTAAACATTAGAGAAAAGAACAAAGTCAACAGAAGAATGAGCTAATTTAGAGACAACAGGAAAATACAAAATGCCAAAGTAATTCTTAAAAATATATACAAAAAGTAATTATTATATTCTAAATAGTGGAAGAAATATTTATTCATTCATCCCGGATTAAAAACATTCGAATGTAAAAGAAACAACAGACGTTTTATAATTTGCTTAGAGAATTAAATTATAAATTGACTAGCAGGTTGCCCGATTCAATTGAATCTTAATTTCTGGACATACGAGATATGATATTTTTCTGGATATATTAATATATATTATTATTATATACAGATATATTTATATATATTATTAAATAAATATATTTCTGGATATATTTATATATAGATTATTATTTTGAGCTATATTTCTGGAAAAGGTATGAAGAAAATTATTAAATTTGTAGATTGAATTAAAGTCAATTTTTCTTATCTTTCTTCTTGTTTATCTCCTTCGTTATCTTCTTCTCTTTTCCTTGTATTTCTTCTTTATAACTTCATTTTTCTCTTTCATCTATGAGCTACTGTAGACGCATTGGAGGAGGATAGGAGGAAGACAAAGAAGAAGAAAGAGAAACATAAGGAAAAGGAATGAAGAAGTGAGACAACAAAAAAGAGACTATTAAATTATATGTCATGTTCTAAACTGGATTAGATTCTTATTTTTTTTTTTTTTTTTTGAGGTTGAAGCCCACATAGGTCTAAGACCTGTTCGTGGGTAATGAGTTGGATGATGGTGATTTATGAGTTGGACCTACAGTTTTAGGTGGGTTCCGAACCACCGGGAAGTGATTTTCAGCAGAGAACAGTGTCTTTTTTGCTGGCCAATCTAATCGGTCACCGTTTCAAACAGGACCTACGAGAACGCAGCTTATCTATCTGATTGAACAGATACCTGCTACGGCTCGCGGCTATCACTTCCCCCTTTCCCCCTTTCATCTCATAAGTTGTGTAAATGCAACAGAGGTCTACCAAACAGTGACATGCCAACATAGATACAAGCTTATACATCATTCATACAATTAATACATGTCAGTCTACGCAATACAATCTGCATACATAAAAGACGAATACCCAACATTTCAATAAGTTCGTCAGTTTTATATGATGAGATAACAGCTTAATCTACCACTCAACAATTTTCCCATTTGTTCTAAACAATTCTTTAAATCTGATGGAAGCTAATTAAAGATTTCTATTCCCATATACCAAGGGCCTCTACCCACTAGATCAAATCTTATTCTTGTAAGTTGAAAATCGAGCTCGCTCCTTCTTGTTGGGTAGCTGTGGGAATGCCTTGATCCCTCGATACGTGACCCATTTTTATTAAATCAATAATAAGTGATAGCCAAGTGCCGTAGCAGGTATCTGTTCAACCAGAGATAAACTACGAAACTCCTGGGCCATCTTTGTAAGGGTGACCGATTGGATTGACCAGCAAAAACGACTCTGGTCTCTGCTGTACAATTACTTCTCGGTGGTTCGGAACCCACCTAAAACTGTAGGTCCAACTCACCATTATCCAATTCATTAGCCACGCACAGGTAACCTCAGAAAAAAAACCACCTGGATATAACGAACAATTAAATCAGGCAGCCTGTTAGTATTGTAGCGAATATGAAATTGGAGAGAATAGAGAGAAAGAAGAAACAGTGGTTCTCGGTGTTATCTGCTATGTAAATGTTTACTTCTAAGCAATTAATTACTCTGCTTTTGACACTTTTATGGTATAAACTTGAAAAAAAAAACACTTTTAAATGGAAATTAACTCACGTTATGGCGTGACGGCCGTTTCTACACCCACAGAGTGTACTGTGGGTCGTCTGACGATGCTCTAGACAACAGAGCGAAACGGCCGTCACGCCATAACGTGAGTTAATTTCCATTTAAGTGTTTTTTTTTTTCAAGTTTATATTACATATTAGTGGAAACAAGATGGATCTTCAACATCATAACTTTTATGGTGTTCACTTTTTACTTTGTAGAATGTTCTAGTTGTTTGATTAGACATTAATGGAATCTTATCGAATATTGTGGAAAGTGCGAGTTTAACAGTATTGTAAAATATTAGCAGTATTGTAAAAACGGCATACTTACTGGATTCCTCTGAAAGCAAAAGTTGCACACCCATAGTTTGGCTCGATAGTCAACCTGACACAATGGATTCAATATTGCACGGCAGGTGTTCCTTGTACACAAAACTGGATCGTACTGTACTGGCGGTAAATCTGTAATGAAAAAATAATCAAACATTACTTAACAAATGAATAAAAATAACCAAACAATAAAATTCAAATAATATCGTGTGACCTAGCTGGCTCAGGTCCAGTGTCAGAGTTCTCAGGTTGCACCTAAACAAAGTTCAGGGCCTCTGATATGACTTTACGACTGTTTTTAGGCAGCTGGGACCGAACAATATTACTAAGTAGAGACAGACATAATTTTATTTGTACTAATAAAATAAATAATTGTACAAATAAAAGTCTCATTAGTACAATGAAACAAAAAATAGACCTCTATAGTTCAGCCATCACATTCTTTGAAAAATCCCGTTTCTCAGTCGTTCAGTAAATAATACAGTAGCCATTGATTCAATAGCGGCCCGAAGGCTTGTTTCACACATACCCGGTGTTGTTTACCGGCAGCGTATGGCACATATTATGAAAACTGGAATTTTTTCTGCATATGAGAGATGTAAATAAGACACATTATTTTATTTATTTATTGAGACAACAGGTAACACCTTATATGTCTCCTTGAGAAGCACATATGTATGTAATGTTTGCTGAGGCCGATAAGTTTAGATGAATCTCTTGTGATGAAGCATAAACAATGATCATATTTATCACTAGCTATTGTGCCCGTCCTTCGTACGGATTATGTTAAGAGATAAGACTTGTTTCGGATTTTTTGATAGCAACGATCATGAAGTTGTTAGCAGCTTAGTAAACAACTTAGAACGTAAACAATTCAGTGACAGTTATCAGAGAGAATATTTGAGAACAGCTGATTGATATTATCATAATAAATCACGTGATTTGTTGTTATGTGCTAGATTTTTTTTTGTGCTAGATTCAATTCAATTTATTTTCAACATACACAATCTCACAAGAATATTCCAAAATACAAAACAGTAGAATATAAGATACAAATCAACAAATTTATTTGTTCACTAGAAATACATTAGAATGTATTTGAATATATGAAATAAAATATTCCGAAAATTGCGTTTTTTGTTTTGCTAATTATATTTCCTACATAAAATACTGTCCTTCCTACCCCGTGAACAAATTGTGCAATCCATGATTGGAAGAAAAATTTAGTAAAAGCTAGCATAAGCATAAAGCTTGTGCGCTAGCAGTGAGTTGAATATTTTTTTTTACACTTATACTAATCTATCAATACCTAACTTATGATGACCTAAATTATTGTGAAATAAGAAACTCATTTGTTTCCCTCTAATCAGGAATACTTGCAATATCATATTTTTGTGACCAATCATTTTTATTATCCTAATTTTTAACATCATTATTATTGTTATCTTTATTGTTATTATTATTTTTTTTATGTCAATAGCAGATTTCAGTGCCCAATTTTTTTATATTTTTTTTATTATTATTCTTTTTATTATTTTTGTTATTGTTATTTTTGCAACCAAAATAAGGAAGAACGCAAAAAAAATGATAAAGACATGTACAATAAACAATTTTACATAAATTATATAATAAGGAATCTATAGATGATATGAATCTTTGTTACTTAATGTGGTAATAAAACTTAGAAGAAATGTATCCAAAATCGCACAATACTTGGTTTTTAAACGTTTATTATTCTGTTAAAAAAAAGTTAATTTAGTTTTTATAGCTAAAGACATTGTCAAAAAAGTTTTCAATACTGATAAATAACTTAAATCTCGATCGATGCTCTCGTTTATCAGGAGAAGGCCGCGTAAAATGCCTTCAGAGCCGTGACAGACAGACAGAAATTGATATAAGACTTGTTTCGGCTTCTTTAATGTATAAAACGTAAAAATAACCAAAAAATATATTAATTCTGATAAATGTACAGACAAAACTCTAATTTTATTTATATAGATAAAAATGTATACCATATAGGCTATCATAAGAGTATTATCATATAATTACAAAAAGTGTGAAGCGCTCCATACTGCATATGATACAATAACCCTACCGCTGGGTAAACGAAACCGATTACCCGACTGTTGGGCAAGTGTGAAACAAGCCTTAGAGCCTTATTATACAGAACCACTTCAGTCGCGGTCGCGCTCCATCATTAATGACAAATTATACCAACCGGGTAAATTTGATTAAAAAATCAGCTGAAGGATTTAAAAAAGTGTATGCATTGAAATTGTTGAGTTCGGTCATACAGTCAGCTGGTGTAATTAAGCCTTAAATTGCGGCACGCAACCGCGACTGAAGTGGCTCTGTATAATAGGGCTCTTAGAGCCGCTATTGAAAATACTTTACTGGCCAATTTAACTCTTACTTATTCGTGAGATAGCTATTTCGCATTGTGGTAATTCTTCCTCGGACTTTGCTGGAGGTCTACTGGAACAGGTTTTGAAAATTGGGGTTTTGGTTGGTGGTGAGGTGGGTGGTGGTGGTGGGTGGATGAGAAGGCGGGAAATTTGGAATTATGTCAAACAGGGTGTGTGAAGTGAATTGGAGTTGTTAATTTTAATTGAGTCGGGCTGTAGATTTGTGTTTTAATAAAGCAAGGTCATATTTCTCTAATACGGTTAGTTATCCGCTTGTTTAACAGAATAATTGAGATTGACGATCAAACATTTGATTGAGATTGATAATAGTAGGCTATACTAACCTATAACAACAGAAACTAGTCAGTATTTTTTAATAAATGTGGTTGTGACAATTTCGTCTTATTATTCATTAATTATACAGCCCACAATATCACCTTCGCCACTACAAAGAGAATGCAATATATCTAAAGTAGTGTTGATGTCTACATAAGTGTGGTTTGTTAAAATTATGTGATCTGCTAAGGTGGAATGGGTGTTTGGGGTGTGATGGCTCTTATGTATTCTTTAAATCTGGCGTAAATGTCCTGCCTGTTTGTCCAATGAAGAACTTCTTGCACTCATTACATTTCAATCTATATATTCCTGGTATGTTGTGTTTGTCTGAGGGTGAAGGAGTTTTTTGTGTAAGTTAGTTGTTCTGTATGCTATTTTATATTTGAGTTTCTTGAAGGATGATGCTATTTTGTGGGTGTTAGTGTTGAGGTATGTGAGTGTGATGCATGAATTGGGGTTGTCAATTTCATTTGTAATGAATAATAGACTAAATTGTCAAAACCACATTTATTAAAACTTTGAGAAACTAGTTTCGGTTGCTACACCATTATCAATCTCAATCAAACTCTTGATTTTGAGTTTGATTGAGATTGATAATGGTGTAACAACCGAAACTAGTTTCTCAAAGTTTTAATAAATCTGGTTGAGACAATTTCGTCTTATTATTCATTATGGATACCTTCCACAATGTCACCTTCGCCACTACAAAGAAAATTTCATTTGTATTATCTATGATGTTCGATTTTGTTTTTTTGAACACTGTCAATGAGGGTGTGTTTGTAGCCATTTTTTTAGCGTTATGGTATTCAATTCACCATTAATTTCACAAATAACTACAATTAAATGCAAATAGAATAGCTCTCTCTCAATTTATACAGGTCGTGTCAAGAATGGACGAATCTTTCTCCAAACTTCACAATTTCATGTAATTGCATCACTTAGATTGTCATTACCGGAGCTTACATCATTAATATCATACTAATATCATTGTAGGTACATAGCATATAATTTATTTTCAACTTAATATGCAAAATTAGTAAATTTACTTGAGTAAAGAAAGATAATCTAATAATCTACTCGAATCCTCTTCTGCACTTGTCAAAGCTATCATTGACACTGATACTATTGAAAAAATGAAAAGAAATAAATAAAGGACTTTATTGAAAATTTATATTATACGCTATAACAGTAACATAAATTTGTATATTGTCGGCAATTCTCCATGGCAAAGCGCCGTCTGGAGGAGTTGTTGGATATATATTACATTTACATACAAATACAACATAAATTATGATTTGAGCCAATCGACAATTACGGTAATGACAGAAAGATCTTTAATTTCATTAAAATGAAAATAGCTGGGTCGGAGGAAAGACTAGAAGGAAGACAGAGTCGGTAGACCGGGTCTCCCTGGCTAATGGCGGCCTCAGGCTGGGTTTTCCTAGCTCCGCACTTTTTGCGTAGCGCACTGCCCACCAGCATTGCCAGACGGAAACTAAAGAATTGTGGGGATTTGGCTTGTAATTATCATATGTAACAATTGAACGTTTGGTAATTTTGTGTTGGGTTGTAAATTGTGCAGTGGCGAGGCGTGGAATCCTTCACCGGTCATCGCAGAGGGGTTCTCCCACCACCACCCAAAGGGGTCCAAGGGCCCCAGGAAAATGTTTAAAAATTCGAGGCAAATTGGTGACTTTTGAAGCTTTTTGAGCATCTGAAATCTCTCCTCTGACTGGCCTAACTCACATTCAAAGGCAGAGAACTAAAAAGTATTTTCTCCAATCAATTACACCTCTTGTATAATGTATATCTTCCCCACTACCATAGACCAACGATGGATAATATAGGAAAAACACAAAAAACCGACATAATGGGGACTGATATGATGCACTCACTCGATCTAATTGAGGGCATATATTTGAAAATCAAGATAAATTTAACCATCCAATGAATAATAAATGGTATAATAAAAACTGACCAAATACTAAAAATCGAAAGAAGTCATTAGGACATGCATAAACAAAAGTTACCAAAAAGACGGTGCCTGGAGAATCACTGCAAATGAAATAGTTTACGACTTTACAGTGATATAAAAAGCGCCAATTATCAGCGTCATGAAGAAACGAAGAATTCCCCATTTCTTCCATATACAGTACATAACAGAATTTAAATGGATGCCCGATAACAGAACCTTGAAACAATTAGTCATAAGGAATATTAATAGAAAAACCTAAGGAATTTATGTTTCGAAAACTCTAAAGGATCTTCAAGAAATTGGTCTAAAATCAAAAATGCTCCAGATAAAGTAAAAATTAACAAAATTTTACAAACAAATAAGTTTAGCATTGAACGACTAGAAAGACAAAGGAGAATGGAGGTTGCAGATGAGATCAGAAAGCAACGATCTGATAGGATGAAGGAATATTGGAGAAAGAAGTTGGAATCTAAAGCTGACACAAAGAAGCAGAAGAGACTGAAATATTGATTAAAGTAGTCCTATGTGGCCTTAAAATCATAAAAAATTGGTATAATAATAAATCACGCTCTAAAAATATGAAAATGATTAACTAACTTGCAAAACAATAATTATTGTAAAAGGTGAATGCATATGCGAAATGCCCGTTGTTTCCACAACGCTGTAACTGAAGCTGAGTGTTGACTGGGGAGTTGGGGAGGACTAGAATGAGGAGGCAGCTACCGAAAACCCACAACAGTGGCCGAGAACGCACGAAGCCTTATTCATCGCAGCCGGTTGCGATGTATCATGAGCATTATTTGAATGGTTTGGAAACACAAGGCAGGGGGCTCCGAGCCGGGGACTGGAGTGATTCGCAAGCCTTTTGCGCTTCATACCCATATTGAGCGTGTACTCGTCATATTCCTTTTGGTTTTTGATACAATTTTCACAGCTTTTGAACATATTTCTGGACTTTGAAGCCTAAAAATGTCTATTATTTAAGAGTTGAGATTATTTCAATATTAGCCGTCCAATTTCTCTACTCATCGCTGGATCAAACGATGACTGGACGCCTCGCCACTGAAATTGTGCTGTGTATGACTGTGTCTGTCGGCTGTCGCTGTGGACTTTGTGTAGATTTTTCCAAGATTATTGTTGACAAATATTGAAGGTACATATTTCAATTTAATCGAGGAGAAAACTTACCAGGCCGCTCTTTCAATGGTTGGTAAAGGCACCCAACTGGCACAACAAGCCTTGTGGCCTCCAAACGACTAGAAGGCCACACATTCCATGTGAAACGGACGCCATCTCTCTCCTCATTCTGCAGAATGAACTCTTCATAGGTCGTCATATTTCACGGCGAAGACGCTGGGAAAAGTAAAATAATACTATTTAGATACTTACATATTATATTCAACAAGCCGCTATTCAACAAGCTTAACCTAACCTCGCTAGATCGTGACGTCCCGTTAATGGGAATGTTCTGAAGATTGCTTGTGTTAGAGCATTACATTATTGAATTCAATATCTAGGAATTCACGATCTAGCGAGGTTAGGTTAAGCTTGTTGAATAGTGACATCCGTATAATACGTAAGTACCTAGATTTACATTAAAACAGAATAATAAAAAAGAACACGATTTTCTGATAACTCAGTTCTTGGGAAGCATAAAAATTAAATGGGTTGTTTGTAGCCAGAAACAGTAGGTACAGAAACTAAAAAAGATTGATAATAATTTTCAATTAAGACAAATCTGAAGAAATAAGCTACTGCATTGCCAGATGCATATGTGTTAAGTTCATAGCTAATTCATAAAGTCCTTATCAACGTTCTAACTTTGAGAAGAACGTTACAATAGATTTTATCCAATAGGTTAGGTACGGTAGTAATACGAAAAACGGCTATTCTTAATGCACACGATTTCATATAGGCCAGTATATGATAGGGAATATTTAGTTTGAAATTAGATCTGAAGAATCTGAATTCAAATAATAAGATTTTACCCAAAACTAAAATAGCAAATTCAGTAACATCCTTCACTGTATAAACTTTGTGGGACTGATATGATGACAGAAATTGTTTATGAATGATGCTTCATAAAATAAGGGATGTAGAGCTTAGAATATTGTCGAATAAATCACAAGTAGAAACTGATGAAACCATTAAAACTGTAGGCTACTCGAAAATAGAGTAATGTAATAAACGTATCCGAATGATCAGAACAACCTCCAATTAATTTTTAATCAATCAGGAATGAACTCTTGAGCAAGCTAACATAATTATATTATATTCACACTAGAAAATTATTTATAAAATATATACTTACTGGAAAAACACGTCTATAACCTTGCACTTGCCACTATGTGACTACGACGACTGGTGGAAGAGCTGGAACAGACACGTCATATTATTTGAACAGCTGATAGGTAACAGCCCAGTATTGCCAGGCGAACTACTGCTAAAAGTTGCAATTTATAGGCTCGAAATTACCGTACGTTTACTGTACACATGAAATTCAATTTAGAACATCGTATGTTTAGTAGTATTATTTTTCAATCCCAAGATATTTCAAAGATTAACTTTCATTAAAATGGATATTTATTCATTTTTTACGAATATCTCTTTTAGAGAGCACGCTTAATCAGTTTCTTCGCCCATGCTTCTTTCATTTATCTATTTATTTTTAAAAAAATAAAAACTTAAAAAACACTTTTAAGTGGAAATTATGTCTTACGTTATGGCGTGACGGCCGTTTCACTCTGTTGTCAAGAGCATCGACAGAAGCGGCCGTCACGCCATAACGTGAGTCATAATTTCCGCTTAAAAGTTAATTTTAAGTTTTTATTATATTAGTGGAAACAAGATGGATCTTCAACATCATAGTTTATTCTTATTTTTATTTATTCATTACCAGTAATTAATTTATTCATAGATTTTCCCTATGATAAATCTCACAGTAGCCCCATACACAAGTAAATTCGGCTTAAATCATATCTAATGCAAAAAATATTGTATTTTCTCCAAAAATTTTTGGAGTGATTGACTTTATTATTATTTGAAGTCCCTATAAAAAATCAAACAGCCGAATAGATGCCTACTTGAGAGAAAATCAAATAATTGAAATTAACAGTACCAATCACTTGGTGCCATAAGGAAATTGGGAACAGAAAGAAAGGTGATTCATAAAAGTCTATAGTGAGAGACCACAAAAATTAGTAGCAGATTGATCTACTAAATTTGGGTGTCCCTAACTTCGCCAGTCGCCAGAGCCTTGTGGGCCGCAGTCACTGATAGTAACCCAACGCCAGGGAACATCTCAACACTGTCTCCAGTCAGAGATGACACCAAAATGAGGACACCCAGGACGTACGTTTTTTTTATTGCTGATGATGCCCACATGAGTCCGAGACTTGTGTGTGGGTAATGAGGTGAATGATAACATATTGATGCCAGATGGAGGAGCGGGATTTGAACCCATGACCGCTGAAACGACAGCAAGTTGAAGTTGTGACGCCCCAACCAACTGCGCTAAGCGGTCCGCCCGCGAGGTGGATTTTGCTCCTAACTACAACCCTTTAACGGAGGGAAGTAGTGTTGAAGTTGAGAGGCAATCCCTGGGGTACCTCCAGAGATCACCTCTGTCCTGCGGTCAAGTGTTGATGAGAAGGATATTCTTGAATATCCTCTTCCAAGAATGGACATTTATATGTTCGAACTTCGCCGTTTCATGTAGATACATCATCAAATTGCATCTTATACTGTATTCATATCGTTGATTAATTCTTTAGTTTAGATTTGTAAAATTCATAGAACAATAATTACAGTACTTATATATTTTTAATATCATTATCTAGAATCTAAGACTGTGCATTTTGTAATCTACATGAATAGAGTAAATAATCTAATCTAATCTAATCTAATCTGCCAACCAAACAGCATCCTCTGACTACATCTTCTATTAAAAAATAATAATTTTTTTCGGAGGATGAAGCCCACATAGGTCTGAAACCTGTGCGTGGATAATGGATTGGATGATGTGATTGATTTGAAAAGGATATATTATATATCAATCTCATTCGCTGGGTTTTCTGCAGTACGCCTCTGACACAACAAAACCACCCAAATACACAACAAATAGACATCAAAAGCTATTCTACAAACTCACACCCTAGCAAAACAATAGAACCCCTCTCGAAAAAAATACCCCCTCCAACAAACAATACCACCCTCCGGCAACAATAACCCCCTCTCTAACCACCAAGAAGAGAACGTCATCAATTACACCAGAAGAGCAGAACTTCAGATGTCATTCATGATGAACAAAAAGAGCCTCTCTAAATTCTCCATCGGCATGTACAGCAGAGAACCCATATGTGTCAACCGTTTACCTAAAGAATTAATTAGTGGTAGAGCCCTCTTATTTGCTGACGATACATCACTCATTTTCAGCAATTCCATTCTAGATAATTTAGAAATAAGTGCCCATATAGGTGTGCAGTCCATTGTCCAATTTTTAAATCAGTTGAATTTAACTATAAATAGTAAAAGAATGCCAATACCTTCAATTCAAAAACAAACATAATCTAAATGAAGATAGGGCTATAAACGTGTTTGTAAACGATAATCAATTAGACCAGGAAGAAAAAATTGCATTTCTAGGAGTTATATTGGATAGACGATTGACCTGGACTCCATACATTGAGAAAATATGCTGTAAAATTTCATCTGGGGTATTTGTCCTGCGACAGCTCGCTAGATTGAATGACAAAAAGTTACTTTTAGCTTACCATGGGCTCTTACTGTCACATATTAGGTATGCTATCTTAGTATGGGGTAATTCATCAAAACAAAATCTTGATAGGGTGTTTAAGATCCAAAAGAAAGCGGTTAGGTGTATAGAAAGAGTAAATAGATTAGATTCATGTAGGCCATTGTTCAAGAGACTTGGTCTCCTAACTGTACCCTGCTTATATGTGTATGAAGCTACTCTATATGTAAAAATGAATGATATTAACCAAAATCTTGATGTACATGATTATAATACAAGAAGCCGAGGAGATTATCACTTGGTGAGTCACAATAGTAGCTTATTCAAACAAAAACCTAGTTATATTGGTAGGAAATTCTACAACAAGCTACCGCAGTTTTTGAAGAGTCTTGAAAATATAGAAATATTTAAAAAACAATTGAAGAAATATTTAGTTGATAAAGCTTTTTATAGTGTACAAGAGTTCCTTTCACATCAAAATTAAGCCTCACCTCAACTAATTGAAGTAATTATGGTATCTAGTGTATAGTATTGTTGATCTGACTTGTCTTATATTCCTTAACTGGAGTCTCCAAGACGCAATCTACAAAAAAAAAAAGATTTTTAAAATTCATACAAAAGAAAAAATAATTTTGAATAAATCATAACATTTAAAAAAACTGAATGTTCTCTATCTATTTAACAATAAAATATTATTAAAAGTAGAAAGAAATTAAATTAAATGTCGATCATTCAATTTAATAAACTAAGAAAGATGGAAAAGCCCACCTGAATATGTGCTGGTCTTGCTTCTTCCTTCTTCTGCCCTTGTCATCCCGTATTTTTATTATTATTATTTATTTTATTTTTTTAAAGATTATGCCTTGAAGATTCCAGACATGGAGTACAAGGCAAGTCAATACAAACTCCTGGATTTCTTGTTCCATGACGAACTGCGTTGTTAATATTAACTTTTCATGTGAATTCAACGACTTGTAGTCAAAAGTTTATTAAAATAAGAAGTATTTCACTTACTCTGTAGGCCGAACGTTTTCGAGTTGTTAAAACCCATCTTCAAGGCATCCTAAATATCGATGTTGGTTTGTTAGTTAGAAGAACTGTGGTTTCTGTATAATGTGGTCGAAAAGTTTGTGTGATTTAAAATTTAACTGTTCGTTGAGGATGTTTTGTTTATTGTGTGTGGTGTGTTTGTATATTTCAAATTGTTCCAAGGTGTTGAGTTCGTGTCCTATAGATTTTATATGTAGAATGTGTAAGTTGGTAGTGATGTCAGTAAACGTGTGTCCAGTTTGAATGATATGGTCTGCAAAAGTCGATTCTGTTTTTGTATGTAAAGCTTGTAAATGTTCCTTTGTAGCGTTGTTTGAATGCGCGGCCTGTTTGTCCTATGTAAAATTTGTTACAGTCAGTGCAGTTCAGTTTGTAGATCCCTAGGATTTGAAATTTACAAACACACCACACACAATAAACAAAACATCCTCAATGAACAATTACATTTATTTAATCGATTACAATAAACCAACATCGATACGGTATTTAGGATGCCTAGAAGATGGGTTTTAACAAACCTAAATACCTATCCTAAATACCGTATCGATGTTGGTTTGTTGGTTAGAAGAACTGTGGTTTCTGTATAATGTGGTCAAAAAGTTTGTGCGATTTAAAATGTAATTGTTCATTGAGGATGTTTTGTTTACTGTGTGTGGTGTGTTTGTAAATTTCAAATCCTAGGGATCTACAAACTGAACTGCACTGACTGTAACAAATTTTACATAGGACAAACAGGCCGCGCATTCAAACAACGCTACAAAGGAACATTTACAAGCTTTACATACAAAAACAGAATCGACTTTTGCAGACCATATCATTCAAACTGGACACACTTTTACTGACATCACTACCAACTTACACATTCTATATGTAAAATCTATAGGACACGAACTCAACACCTTGGAACAATTTGAAATATACAAACACACCACACACAATAAACAAAACATCCTCAATGAACAATTACATTTTAAATCGCACACACTTTTTGACCACATACAAAAACCACAGTTCTTCTAACCAACAAACCAACATCGAAATTTAGAGTGCCTTGAAGATGGGTTTTAACAACTCGAAAACGTTCGGCCTACAGAGTAAGTGAAATACTACTTATTTTAATAAAATTTTGACTGCAAGTCGTTGAATTCACTTTAAAAGTTAATCAATACAAACAGTATTCACACATTACATTATTATAGTCACCATCGATAAAATTACAAGAGTTGAAACTAGAAATTATTCTTAAATTATCATAGAAATCATTATCAACTAGATATATCTTTAATTGTTTTAAGTGGGAGCTGAAATGTTTTAACAATGATTACTACAAGGTAAAATCAATGACATGAAATACACAATAAAACAATTAAATGAAGTAACAGAGAACTGCATGCCCTACCTAGTAGTGGATTGTACAAACTGGGTTTCAAAATTATGTCTTGAAGACTCCAGACTTGAAGTATTAAACAGTATTCACAAATTACAATTGTCACAATCGATAAAATTACAAAAGTTGAGACTTTAATTAATCTGAAGGGGTCCCTTGTACACTATAGAAACTTTATCAAATAAATATATTTTCATTGTTTAAATTTAAATGGAAACTGATTTTTTTGCAATTATTAATATGGTAAATCGTTTGGTAAATCAATAACATAAGAAACACAATATGACAAAGAATTGTAACAACATAAATATATACCAATTACAAGTACAATATAAAAATTTGCTAAAAAATATATGTTTAATTCCCAACATATGG
This sequence comes from Conomelus anceps, assembly GCA_948455865.1. Lineage (NCBI taxonomy): Eukaryota > Metazoa > Arthropoda > Insecta > Hemiptera > Delphacidae > Conomelus > Conomelus anceps. The sequence continues at coordinate 919,629 of OX418219.1, forward strand.
TACTTAGAAAAACGTTCCAGTAAAAACCTGATATCTGCGTTCCAGAATTTGTGCATAACTCCTTCCCCACCTGTAAAGAAGCAAGAAAAATTGATTATTTCAACATTAAACAAAAATTATTGCATTTCAATTCAGATTAAAAAATATATGATGCCAATGAACTACTGAAACTGTGTATTGGTAGCCTACTAATGTTTATGTTTAATTTCTTATATAAAATTGATAAAAATATTTTTAAGAATATTATTCTTTCATTTTCAACAATAATAACAATATGGTATTATTTTTTCAAGTAACTATTCAGCTCGCTGTTTGTCTGGATCATCAAATTTATTTATTCATTTATTACAAATAATATAATAAATAAATACCAAGCTTCAAACAATTATTCTATTCACATAAGCTACTGCTATAATTATATCTCACCAGAATATGAACAAGAAATCCAAAAATATCTCACCAGTTTTAGTTTTGGAGTTTTCATCCTCTTTGATAGCAATTAGATGGAACACTTCTGCTGGAAAATTAGCCTGGAAAACAATCAAAGATATTAGAAATTTTCTAGGCATAAATTCCACTAATTAGTTTTAAAATACATCATTTCATTTTCAATTCAAATATCAAGAATAGTCTAGAATTGGATAGTATTTATAAAAAAAGCCAAGTCAATTACTGGATTTATTATCTCATTTATTGATGGAGATCCAGAATCATCACTCATGTAGTTAGAAACATTCAATTATTACTGCCTTGAAATGTTGGGCTGTAAATACATGTGAATTCGGCTTAAATCCTATCTAATGCAGATATGAGAGGAATAATTGTATTTTTTACAACATTATTTCGGGTAATTTAAAGCATTTCAAGGCCCGCTACAACTTCATATTGACTCTTAGGTGAGTTATTATTAAATAAATAGTTCCTGGATTTCTTGTTTCATGACGAACTGCGTTGTTAATATTAACTTTTTAGGTGAATTCAACCGTAAATAGTTCCAACCTTTATAATTATGTAATCATACAGTGGCCATATACAGGGTGGGGGAAATGTTTGGAAACGGCTTAATATTTCATATACAAAGGTGATTTTGCGGTAGGTATGATTGAGGATCCTACTCAAATTGAAAATACTATTTTACTGTGACTTTAAAAATCTGGTCCGCCATCTTGGAACCGCCATTTTGAATGTAACTTTTTTTTTTAAATAGGAAGGGGGTCATGCGATACATGATTTCAATACAGAATTTCAAGACAAAATGAATGCCGAAAACCGCACATCGATATGTCAACCCGTTTCGGAGATATTTACATTATTAATCGATACCATGAAAAGCAGAAATGAAATAAATAAGTACATTAAAATCTTACCTATCAAACTTTTTGTTAATAGTGTTTGCTAATAAACATTAAAACCCAATTATTTTAATAAATGTTCAAACTGTTTTCCTTCAGCTGTTTGACAATGTGCTAATCTTAAATAATAGCCATCAAGCACATTTTGAATCATTTCGCGTGGAATTCTGTTAGCCACTTCAGTTATACATTCTCTCAGTTCATTAATTGTTGCTGGTTTCTTTTTGTACACATTGTCTTTCATGTAGCCCCAAAAGAAATAATCAAGTGGAGAGAGGTCAGGTGACCTAGCGGGCCACTCTATTGCACCTCTACGACCTATCCAGCGTTGGGGAAATGTTTGGTTCAATATATCCCGCACTCCTAATGCATAATGAGGGGGCGCCCCATCTTGTTGAAACCACAAGTTATGTAACTCTTATCCGTTGATGTTCTGGATGGCTGGAACGATCAAATTTATTAACATGTTCTCGTAAATGGCACCTGTTAAATTATTCTCGATAATAAATGGTCCTACAATGTGACCATTTACCATACCAGCCCATACGTTTAATTTTTCAGGATACTGTGTATGACCCTCCTTCATCCAGTATGGGTTGACATCGGTCCAGAAACGATAGTTTTGCTTATTTACATTGCCGTTAAGCATGAACGTAGCTTCATCCGAAAATACTACATTATTAAAGAAGTTTGGATCATTGTCATACTTGTTCATCATTATGTCACAAAACTCTACCCGGCGGTCGAAATCATCCTCATTCAGTTCTTGTAATACATGAAGCTTAAACGGATGGAAATGAGATTCCTTAAGAACTTTTCTGACAGAACGAGTAGACATACCATGTTCCTTGGCAACGCTTCTAGTTGATGTATGCGGATCTTCAACAAATGATTGCATTACCTCTAAAGATTTTTCATTGTTGGTGGCAGTATTTGTTCTTCCAGTGCGAGCACGATCAGTCACTTTGCCCGTTTCTTGAAACCGCTTTACTGTCTTAAAAACAACACTTTTACTAATTGGATTTCTGTTGGGAAATGTTTCGTTAAATAAATCAGAAACTTCTTGGTAAGACCGTACTCTATCTCCATAGCCGCGCATCATTAACAAAGTTATTCTCTCGGTTTCATTTAAAAATGCCATTGCGAACGACTTTAAACACACTCACTACTTCATGATTGAAAAAGAATTCATTAAATCAGTTGGATTATTACAGATGATTTTAGGTTGATATCATGATTATTGTTGATATTATGATATCCAGAGTCAGATGTTCATCACGCGAAATGATTCAAAATGTGCGGTTTCATTTAAAAATGCCATTGCGAACGACTTTAAACACACTCACTACTTCATGATTGAAAAAGAATTCATTAAATCAGTTGGATTATTACAGATGATTTTAGGTTGATATCATGATTATTGTTGATATTATGATATCCAGAGTCAGATGTTCATCACGCGAAATGATTCAAAATGTGCTTGATGGCTATTATTTAAGATTAGCACATTGTCAAACAGCTGAAGGAAAACAGTTTGAACATTTATTAAAATAATTGGGTTTTAATGTTTATTAGCAAACACTATTAACAAAAAGTTTGATAGGTAAGATTTTAATGTACTTATTTATTTCATTTCTGCTTTTGATGGTATCGATTAATAATGTAAATATCTCCGAAACGGGTTGACATATCGATGTGCGGTTTTCGGCATTCATTTTGTCTTAAAATTCCGTATTGAAATCATGTATCGCATGACCCCCTTCCTATTTAAAAAAAAAAGTTACATTCAAAATGGCGGTTCCAAGATGGCGGACCAGATTTTTAAAGTCACAGTAAAATAGTATTTTCAATTTGAGTAGGATCCTCAATCATACCTACCGCAAAATCACCTTTGTATATGAAATATTAAGCCGTTTCCAAACATTTCCCCCACCCTGTATAGTCATGTAAATTTGGCTTAAATTCTATCTAATGCAGATGCGAAAGGCATTGTATTTTCACCAGCATTATTTTGTGTAATTGAGAGTATTTCAAGCTCTAAACATTTCCAAAATATCCTCAATGCGACTTATTAGAAAGCTTATTGAATCATACTGAATTCATGTAAATTCTGCTTAAATCCTATCTAATGCAAACTGGAAGACTATTGTATTTTTACCAACATTATTCCAAGTAATTAAGAGTACTTGAAGGCTCACTATATCTCCAAAATACTCTCAAAGCGACTTATTTAATCTTTTTTTTTGTAAATTACGTCTTGGAGACTCCAGTTAAGTATAAGACAAGTCAGATTAACAATAATACAATCTTATACACTATAGTTACCATAATTACTATATTAATTAGTTGAGGTGAGGCTTAATTTTGATGTGAAAGGAACTCTTGTACACTATAAAAAGCTTTATCAACTAAATACTTTTAAATATTTCTATATTTTACGACTTTTTAAAAACGGCGGTAGCTTGTTGTAGAGTTTCCAACCAATATAACTAGGTTTTTGTGCGAATAAGCTGCTATTGTGACTCACCATGTGATAATCTCCTGGGCTTCTTGTATTATAATCGTTTACTAAATAGCTTCTTCCCTGTATTACATCATACAGCAGCCCTATACATATAAATTCGGCTTAAGTCAAATCTAATGCTTACTCAAGAATTGCATTTTTATCAACATTTTATTCTGGGTTATTGAGATTATCACGAGTATTTCTAAACAACTAATACACACATACTGAGTGTACTGTGGGTCGTCTGACGATGCTCTAGACAACAGAGCGAAACGGCCGTCACGCCATAACGTGAGTTAATTTCCATTTAAAAGTGGTTTTTTTAAGTTTAGATTACATATTAGTGGAAACAAGATGGATCTTCAACATCATAAGAGTATTTCAATACCCACTACATCTTCAAAATAGGCTCAAATTGACTTATTAAATAAATAGCATTTTATTTATTTATTTATCTATTTATTACGAAACACAATCAAGTAAAGATACAACAGGCACAGCCCACTACTGCTTTCTTTACAAATTTTCAATTAAAACATCCAAATTTCAGGTTACGTTTAAGTTCAACTAGAAATTTCACTTTGAAGTGCAATTCCTGATTCTTTCCAAAACTTGAATATTAATTTAAAAGTTCACTTTGAAAACGAAGCACTAAAACTGTTCAATAACCCAAAGAAAGTGAATATAATTTTGAATTTAGTTCGAGATTTTGGATTATTCGTTTGTTTCATTTCTAATATTTTAATCAAGTATAATAACAAGTGATTAGTAAGTAAATTATGAAATTGAATTTGTCAATTGAAAGAGTCTACTGGAACTCGTTAATCAGGTGCATTAGGCCGAATTCTTATACAATGGAGACAGAAGTAACGTCGTTGTATTTTAACAACATCATTCAACCTTGTTGCAGGTATTTCAAGGCCTAGTACCTGAACATAATAGCCTCAAAGCAAGTTATTAAATAAATAGCATTTCTCCATTGATAGGGCCTACTGGAGCTCAATAAACGGTGGAATTGGCCTTATTCCTATATAGTGGAGACATAAAGGAGTGTTGTATTTGAAGTTTTTCGAGGCCTAGTATATTCCTGGATTTCATGTTCCATGACGAACTGCGTTGTTAATATTAACTTTGTTAACGTTGTTAATATTATTATGCATGTCGTTAAATTTCACATGAAAAGTGCCTAGTATATTTTTACTCACTTATACTCTGGAGGAATTTATTGAATCAATCAATGAATACAATGTATTTGTATATAAAATCACAAAAGAACTTCAAATAAAACAATATTAACTCTTAACAATAACATATAAACCATAAATAACAGCTTGAATTATTGTAGCGAATATGAAATTGGAGTGAATATAGAGAGAAAGAAGAAAACAGTGGTTCTTGGCGTTATCTGCTGTGTAAATGTTTACTTTTAAGCAATTATTTACTCTGCTTTTGACACTTTTATTGTGTTTACTTGGTGATTTGTAGAATGTTCTAGTTGTTTGATTAGAAATTAATGGAGTGTTATCGAATATTGTGGAAAGTTCGAGTTTCCTTGATTTATTTATTTAGAAGTTGGTAGAGAAATCTAGAGATTCTCAATTATGATAAAGTATATAAATAGAGGAAGTCTCTTGTAAATGAGTTCAGTCTTGTTTGTAATTCGTCGTGATAAACAAGTGTGACAGTTAAGTATAAGGGGTATAAGGGGTAAAGAGCTTAAATGGATTCAATCTTACTTGACAGGTCGTAAGCAGTATGTAAATATTGGACATTTTAGTGATAATAAACTAAATGATATTAAATCTGATGTAAGGTATATGAACTACTCTGTACCTCAGGTAACCGTCTTGGGCCCATTTCTGTTCATATGCTACTTGGGGGGGTTACCTAAATATGTTCATGACTTAATAAATGTAGATAGCAAGTTTTGTATGTATGCTGACGATATTAGTCTGTGCATAGCAGATAGAGACATAAATAGTATTAAAACTAAATGTAATGACTCCATATTGCTTTTGAAGAATTGTCTAACTGAAAAAAATCTATTACTTAATAACGACAAAACTACTATAGTGCAGTTCTCCTGTAGATGTCCTGCCGAAAAACAGGTAGACATTATGAAAAATCAAACTAAAACAAAATTTTTAGGTCTACATCTGGATAGCACGCTCAATTGGACAGATAATGTGCAGAAAATTTGCGGGAAATTGAGTTCAGGGATTTTTGCACTTAGACGGCTAGCTCCGATTTGTAATCTAATAACTTTAAAATCGGTGTATTTTGCAACAATCCATTCACATATTTCTTATGGTATTGAGATATACGGAGGAACTAGTGACACAAATCTGAACAAATTACTACACCTTCAAAAAGAAGCAATAAGGAGAATTTTTAACTTAAATAGTGAACAGTCATGCAGAATACTTTTTAAAGATCTGGACTTTATGACAGTGTACAGCCTCTATATATACAGCACAGTGCTATATGTAAAAAATAATGAATCAAGATTCCCAAGGCAACGGGACTTACATAATTACAACACTAGAAACAGGGATACATTCTTAATTAAGGAACATAAAAAAGAAAAATTCAAACAAAGTCCGTCTTATATAGGAATAAAATTTATGGGTTATCTACCAAGTGGTATTAGAGATGAAAGGGATAATAACAGATTTAAAAATAAACTTATGAAGTACCTGATAGAATTAGTTTGTTATAATTATGATGAATTTTATAATGCTAGACGATGATTGTATTATATATATATTATATATTTTTTATATTCAATGACGCATTCATGTACATAATTAATGTATGTGTTGAATAAAGAGTTTGATTGATTGATTGATTAAGTAGTTCAGTTGTTGTTCTACGTTGATAAGTGGCAGTAGTAACAGTCTCCATTAATACAGACAGTGTAATCCCGTTGGCGCTATTACAAACCATCTAATGAACTTTTGTTGTCTGTAGTGATAATTCTTTTGACAGTTCTATAGTGATTATTCTTTTACCTATTACTGTATTATGGACTTGTGTTACATAAGTTAATTGTTCTTCCTCGACGAGTCTTTTTGAATATTATTGAACAGTTTATTGTACAGTTATTATTTAATACTAGATCGGCCTTTTGACATTTAGTGATTGATTTTTGTACAGTTTATTGAAAACTCATTATCAGTTGAACAATATCGTTTTATCTGTTTTCAATTGCTTATTTTTCTGTAAGACATTACTGATCAGTGAGTGTTGTGATTATTTGTGTAAATAAAGTGCGAGTGATAAATTTAAGTGTTGCCAGCGTTACTTTAGACATAGAACCCGTAACAATATGAAAATGTTTGTTAATGTTTGGAATGCATTTCAACTCCTACAGTAAAGAAAATCTTTACTGCCCAGTATCATTGCTTGATGATGCTTCTCTTTAGAAGCGAAATGCATCCCTCCAGTATAAAAGTAAGTAAAAATCATTATTTAAATAGAAACACAGTGTCAGTTTGGTTGATTGGGAGAAAATACTTTATATTCTTAACTCCGTCTAATAAAGAATTTTTTCATTTCATTTTTTCAGTGTTGGTAATAGATTGTTCATCACGTATTTCGTCATGGAAAACATCACAGAGTTGTTGTTGTTGTTGTTGTTGTTGTTGTGAATATTCATTTCCATGAACTACAGTATAACTATTCATATGTAAAAACTTTCTGTGCAGAACTGACCTTTTTGAGTCGAGACGGACGTGTTTCGAACTATGTAGTTCTTCCTCGGCGCTTGGATGCAGACCAAGAGTTATATTCAAATTCAATGTAAGACCAATTACTTCTTGAATTTCATTACCTATCCATAATGATCAGATTTGTTAATATTAACTTTTTATGGTAAATTTAATGATGAAGTCATCTGACTGCAAGTCGTTAAATTTACCATAAAGACTTAATACTTATAAGTTTATACTTGTAGAGGTGCAAGCAGAGGTATATATTTACGGGGGAAAGCAGTACAATACAGTTAATGACAATATACAGTCAATAATTATTTCAATCAACTGCTACAAAATTATTCGTGCTTGCTAGAATTGCATAGAAATTTAGTAATAGAGACATAAAAACTTAGAATACACTTTCAAGTGGAAATTATGACTCACGTTATGGCGTGACGGCCGTTTCACTCTGTTGTCAGGATACCTTAAATCAGTGTACTGTGGGTCGTCTGACGATGCTCTTGACAACAGAGTGAAACGGCCGTCACGCCATAACGCAAGTCATAATTTCCACTTAAAAGTGTTCTTTAAGTTTTTATTATATTAGTGGAAACAAGATGGATCTTCAACATCATAATAGAGACAGCCATGGGCTAAAAGCCTGTTATTTCTTTACAATAAGTTGTATTTTGACTGTATCAATAAATAAATAATTACATAAATGAATGAACGGATAAATAAATAATATTAACTGAGAACTTATGGTCTATTTGTTACAATCAATAGACAATATAGTAAATTACAAGTTTTAAAACAAATTAGTTGCTGAAGCTCTCAGTACAAATAAATATGGAAAAACCCTTTCTTTCACTTGAGTTATTGTTATTAATCATGAGTTCAACTTACTATATTTATTCATGTTTGTAAAGAATAAATGTAGGCTATGTCTGTAAATTTGAAGTGAAATAAAAGCATATTCTATTCACACACTAACTCCCTCGCTCTCTATCGCAACAAACACACATAATCAAGAAAATAAAGAATCTTTATTGTTTGCGTTAAGCGTAGCTCCAAATTCAATTGTTCTTTGCATGTAACACAAAAAGACGACTCTTAAATACTCAGTATTCAGCACTCTTATCATCCATTAAAATCAAATTTTATTTTCCAAATTAAAAAATACAAAATAAGAAATGAGCTATCTTCATCATATAATTGCAACTGAATAAAATGAAGCAGAAAATTCTTAGACAATAACTAACTAAAGATAAGAATCAAGAATCAAGAATTTTATTAGCCGTAAAACACTATACATGCAATGGGCATCGTCAAGTTAACAGTCAGATACAACTTATACAGTAAAAAAAAAGAAACATTAATTGTTACAGAAACACTATATAATAGTCAAAAAGCATTGAATAACACTATCTTAGTTCAGTCTGTGAATCTAATGTCCATTGAGTTTTCATTTTGTAAATATTCCTCAATCGAGTAAAAAGCTTTTGCCGTCAGTCAGTCACCTATGACTTTACAAAACTTTTTTGTTGGCAACCATCTTACATTCGCCGGCAGTTTATTATACAGGATCTGTTGATAACTATATGGCTTTTTATAGACTTATTTAGCCTAACCCTAGGTCTAGCAATGTCATCTTTCTGCCTTGGATTATAGATACAACCATTCTTAATTTCACAGTTTCCATTGTGTACTATGTAGGAATATCATGTGATATTTAAGGAAATAATACCTGCAAAGGTGAAACCTGAACGCTTATTGAAACATGTGAATAGCCCATAGAAAAGGTGAAAAAGAAAACTTTACCGTATGTGAAGAAATTAAAAAACTGAAATTGATTAAAAAGAGAGGATAATATTGATTTAGAAACGATAAAAGAAGTTCTCGGAAAAAACAAAGAAAACAATATGATTTCCAGAAAACTACTACCTAACTTTATGTTTGTTTATAAGAAAGAATTTTCTCAAAAAATAGAAAAAATTAAATTAGTTTTAAGAACTATTGAAGCAGTCTGTCATTCAGTTTTTGTGAAACTATCAATCTATCCAGATCTGTCGCATTCTATTTATTTATTCTACTTACCCTGTGAATAAATTGTGCAATCCATGATTGGAAGAAGAATTTAGTAAAAGCTAACATAAGCATAAAGCTTGTGCGCTAGCAGTGAGTTGAATATTTTTTTTTACACTTATACTAATCTATCAATACCGAACTTATGATGACCTAAATTATTGTAAAATAAGAAACTCATTTGTTTCCCTCTAATCAGGAATACTTGCAATATCAGATTTTAGTGACCAATCATTTTTATTATCCTAATTTTTAACATCATTATTATTGTTATCTTTATTGTTATTATTATTATTATGTCAATAGCAGATTTCAGTGCCCATTTTTTTTTATTATTCTTTTTATTTTTATTATTTTTGTTATTGTTATTTTTGCAACCAAAATAAGGAAAAACGCAAAAAAATGATAAAGACATGTACAATAAACAATTTTACATAAATTATATAATAAGGAATCTATAGATGATTATGAATCTTTGTTACTTCACAGCAACTTCAAGATAAAACCATTAATATTATTTGATAATATTATTTATTTTGAAGAATGTATTCATCTTGATCCATTCATCTATTTCTCTTAGTAGAGTTGGCGTGATTTTATTATCAATAAACCTTTGTGGGACTAGGTTTATAATTTCACTACAAAAAAAAGTCATATTGATGTCTTGTCAAAGTCAGTCTAGGATTAGATTTTTGAAAAACGTTTGTTTGTGAAGGACGGGTGTTATAATTAAATAACTTACTGTTGAAAAATCAATAGGAATAAAATTGGCCAGTTTTACTGTTTGAAAAATCAATAAGAATAAGATTGGCCATTAATACTAGTACCGTAATACAGTGTGGCTGAACTCGTGACTATGTACCAGGTTCTTATGGAAGAATATCCGAGTCTTAAATTATTATCAGGCTGATGAAGCTTTTTTTCAGAAGTGAAATGCATTCCTCAAACATCTCCTATATATGAGAGTAAAACATTATATAAAAGTGAAATACAGTGTCAGTTTTAATATTAGATTATTCAAGTAATGTTGCCCTCCTTTTCTTTCCGTCAATATTCTCCTTCATCCTAACGCTTTGATTAATGCGGTTTTCTTCAGGAAAAGTATCAATTTTTGATTCTTCTGGGAAAAAAGTCTTCAAAATATAGAAATATTAAAAAAACAATTGAAAAAATATTTAGTTGATAAAGTATTTTTTATGGTGTACAAGAGTTCCTTTCACCTCAAAATTTGTTTTTTTTTATTGCTGATGATGCCCACATGAGTCCGAGACTTATGCGTGGGTAATGAGGTGTATGATTACACATACATGCCTGACGGTGGAGCGGGATCCGAACCCACGACCGCTTAAAGGACAGCAAGATGAAGTTGCGACGCCCCAACCAACTGCGCTAAGCGGCCCGTTATTTAGCCTTACCTCAACTAATTGATATAGTAATTATGGTAACTAGTGTATAAGATTGTATATTGTTGATCTGACTTGTCTTATACGTCTCCAAGACGTAATCTCGTAATCTACAAAAAAAAATTCAGTTTATTTCTTAGGCCTACCATACTCTATTTCGCAAATCGGTCATTGGTATGTTCTATTTGCAGAAAAATAATATATGTTCGGATATCTCTGGAATGATCATTTCTGACAAGATTCTCATTCAAATATTTCAGACCAGTGTGCCCCAGAATCAATGGTTGAGTTCATGGGAGCCTTATAATTTGCTGGTAACTAGAGCTGTTAAATGGCGTCTGATTGGTCTGTTCAAATTTTTAAGCGTTTATGAATTTGAATAGACCAATCAGACGCCACCGGCAACATTTACTGGTAAATGTAAAGGCTCTCATGAGCTCAACCAATTTGTAAATGAAACAGAGAGTGAAAAATTCGCTATTGCTACAGTTTTAACTAATCAAGTTCCTTTGTAATCAATGGAACATGGAACAACCAATGGAACATATCGATCATATGCCATCGAGCATAATAAATAAATCTTATAGCACAGTTGAATGTCCTTTGGAGTTTGATATGGAGTTTTCTGCTGTAAAATCATTTCCCGGTGGCCTAAAACTGTAGGTCCAACTCATCACCAATAGTAGTCAGCATGGGGAAAAATAAGCGCCAAAATTATTGTGATCAAACTGAAAAGTTTGTGGTTTCAAGCACTCAGTTCTGCTGAAAGATCTTCTCAATATTATTAGTTGCTTTCATACACAATAATAGATAATTATAATTGAGTGAATCTCTAATAGCTTCAATAGTAGTTACCATTTTGATATTTTATTGAAAAAAAAAATGCTTTTATTGCGGCTCTACTGCAAGGAAGTTTCAATGGACATTAATTTTTCACCTATAAAATTTACCGTTTTGGGATTCTATTTTTCCATTACATTTTTTTTTTCTGTAGATTACGTCTTGGAGACTCCAGTTAAGGAGTATAAGACAAGTCAGATCAACAATATTATACACTAGATACCATAATTACTTCAATTAGTTGAGGTGAGGCTTAATTTTGATGTGAAAGGAACTATTGTACACTATAAAAAGCTTTATCACCTAAATATTTCTTCAATTGTTTTTTAAATATTTCTATATTTTCAAGACTCTTCAAAAACTGCGGTAGCTTGTTGTAGAATTTCCTGATTTTAGATGGTTTAGGCCCATTATAAGTGAGGGAATTAGATAGCTGACAAGATTAGTAGAAATAAACTAAAATCAGGAAAACATTAATTTAATAAACCACATATTATATCCAGCTCTATTATTATTATTATTATTTTTTTGAATAAAGAAGAGTTTTTCTCATAAGACAGACTCTTCTTTTGAATTTAGCTGGTGTAGGCCTATAATAAGCGAAGAAATTGGATAGCTGACAAGATAAAGATACAAGAATAGAGAGCTGACATCAATAAAAAAGAAATTAGAATCAGAAAAAAAATTACCGTACATTATTAACCAATTACATTAACCACATGCAATAAGCTACATAATAATAAAGAAGTTTTTCTCACAAGACAATCCTCTACTTTAAGTGATACCCAATAATGTTCATCACCTCAATGTACACACATTATTATTATTATTTTTGAATAAGATAGTGGTTTTGTTGATGATCCTTTTTCTGGGAACGAGAAAATGTTTTTATCCCTGTAATTAATTAAAATATATATTACTGTATAAAAAATGAGAGAAGTTTTAAAATGAAAAAGGTACCTACTGCATGTAATTTATTGCCGTAGTCCTTATGATAATAAATTATTCGCAAAGCCATATCAGTCTTGGGAAATACAAATACTTGAAAAGCAGACTCTATTTATTGTAGCCTATGATATGTGACTAGAAATAAAATAGCTAGTATCAAGCAAAAGTTTTTTCTGATCCTAAAATTCCATACTGATGACTATCACTTATTAGTTTGTAGTGCAAACAAGAAAGTTTTAGTAAATTGTACAGAAAATTGTATGGCACCTTTTTTTTGAATGAACCTTCATTGAATAAAAAAAATAATCTACAAATTTATTGAACACTTTTACCCTCTATAATTAGGTACATTGATTAATAAAAGGTAGACCAGCATTATTTTAATATTTAATTCTTCATTTCTATAAATAATTTAAATTAAATTAAAAATAAAGTATTCAGTGTTATTGTTCCTCAACTTTCAAATCCGGGCAGGTTTCCCTCCTACTCCTACCACTACAGATTTTCCATGCGACAAGAAGATGATACCGATGATGATTGTATCATCATTTTGGATTGTGTCGTAGTTGTCGGTAATGCAAAAGTTTGAATGTATTCTAGATTTAAATTGTACATTATTCATGAATTAGTTGTTTGATTTGATTATTATTAATTTGTTAAGTGGTGTGGAATGGCTTAGATATGATTGAGAAGAGCGTATCAATAAGTCAAATCAATCTCCATAATTATGTACGGATCAAATGATGTTACAACAAATGAAGGTTATTATTGCATTCTAATAATTACTTGAGCTCGTTATGATTTCTTTTATTACAAGAGAATTTCTAAAGATAATCTTTGATTTCAAATTTACTTTTCTGAAATGTCTTTTTTATAGGTTATGTTCCATATGATTGTGTCATATTCACAGCTGTTTCTAATTGCTCCAAATAGGATAAGGTTTTATTTATGAAATTATTGTCAATGGCGGCGTGCTAGGCTTATCATTAATGTATTTATTTTATAGTTATTTTAGCTGTGTTTTGTTTTCTTCACTGAAACCGAAACAGATATACTGATGAATTCTTTTTGATACTTTTTTCTAGTCTCAATGACAGAAGAGCAAAACCAACTGAAATTATCGTTCAAGACGGATGAGCTAGTCAGAAGTGATTCAATAGTGTCGTTATCATCCTCAGGTGTTTCTGATACTGAAGCCTGTGTACCTGACGTGGCCTTTGTGGCAAGCTCTAGTAAAGGTTCAACCATAGATTCGCCAAGATCCAATCGAGAAAGCCAACCGCTTCTGGGGCGGATGGAGGCCGATATTCAATTCAATACATTTCCTGGTGAGTCATTTATAACCTTACTAACCTAACGAATGCACTTTGCAATGTGTTATGCAACTATCTAACCCCTCAACTCTCAAAACTTACTTAACACTTTGATTATATTTTCATCAATTGAAATAGCCTAACTTTCAATGACGTAATCCTATTAATACAACTCACTACAGCCCAAGTTACAGACTTTCTGATGAATCATCAATGCATTCAAATTCGTACTTCAATCTTGAATTTTTCAATTTCTTCCTTGAAGCTGGTTACGTAGGCAAGCAATAAGTGTGGGTAGCACATCAGAATAGTACTAGGTGTTCAAAAAAAAGCAAGTTATACTTTTCAATTTTTCATAAATTGAATCAATTTAACTAGCGTCAAGTTCCCATATTAACTTGCACCTAACCTAATAACATAATTATTCAAAAACAAATCAAACAATATCTTACTTGGTACTCCTGCATTAACAGGATTATTTATGTGCTATTCCTCATATTTTTTGAGTTAGGCTAGTTAGCATTTTTTGGAATAAGATAAACATACCAATTATCGTACCCTACACTTCTAACCTACAAAATAAGCGCCTGTTTCAAGTTTTCAACAGACTGTGATTTACACTAGATGATTTTCGCTGATTTTTGTCTTTAAAATAACATATCAAGTTTGATAATCGATGAAAAATTGCTAATTTTCATGCTAAAAATGAAAGGGATCGATAGTTGGTATTTTTATTCATGCTAATTACCCACATCAATCTATAAGTTACTTTCACCTTCATTTCGTAGCTTATTAACTGATCAAGGATCATGACGATTTTTGTTGAAAATAGATTCAGTTAAGTTAAGGCTAAGTTGATTATGCAATCTAATATGACAACTGACGCTGTATTCCTATTTAAGTTGTGATTTTACTCACGAAAACTGGAGTAATGTATTTCACTAGCTCACTTGTTTTGTGTAAACTTGCCCCCTTGGGCGTGAGCCTTCCGGCTAGTATTGTATTACCAGTAAAGCAAATTTAAAATTGATATTAAAATGTTGATAAAGAATGGAGAATAGCGGTAAGAAAGGAAATAACTTAATGATTATGTAACTTTCAAGATCATATGCTACGTATGCTAAAATGCTTCCATCTCTCGAAGACATTGTCAACCTGAAAATAAAAATTCTAGTAAAATAATAAATAAATCAATTTATAGAACAAATAAAAAAAATATATAAATAAAATTGCGAGCATGATTGTTGATAAATGACAATATGAGGAGACTAATATGATGCTGTAGGTTAGTTAGGTAGAGTCATTGAAATCTAAGATGAAACGTAGATATTTATAACTTGATCAATGTGTCTTTTAAAAAATAAACCAACCACCTTGAAAATATTTCAAAAAGAGAACCACCAATTGTAAAATATTTCCTATATGAATGAGATCGTGTACAAAATGGCAAATTAGTTTACCTACCAAATCATTGAAAGCACGAACGTATGCTATTAAAAACATTTCACACAAAATCATTCATTAATCATCATTGGTCGCTCAGTTAGCGCGCTGTGGGGGCGATCTTGATGATGAGTCACCCGC
This sequence comes from Conomelus anceps, assembly GCA_948455865.1. Classification (NCBI taxonomy): domain Eukaryota; kingdom Metazoa; phylum Arthropoda; class Insecta; order Hemiptera; family Delphacidae; genus Conomelus; species Conomelus anceps. Next base: position 935,355 of record OX418219.1, read on the forward strand.
GTTCGGGAGCGTGCTTTGGGTGACCGGCAGCTACAAAATGACGTTATTTGCGTTATTAAACTTTCCTAGCGGCTCGGAACCCACCTAAACCTGTAGGCCCATCATTCATAACATCATCTTATAATAATTTACCGAGTGGCTCGGAACCCACCTAAACCTGTACGTCCATCATTCATAACATCATCTTATAATAATTATTTAGGGGAAAGATATCCTGCGACGTAGCAGGTATCTGTTCAGTTAGATTAGATAAGCCACGCTCTCCTGTGTCCTCTGCAAGGGTGGCCGATTGGATTGGCCAGCATAAACGACTGTTCTCTGCTGTAAAATCACTTCCTGGTGGTTCGGAACCCACCAAAAACTAGGTTCAACTCATCCATCTCATTAGCCTTGCACAGGCATCAGACCTATATTTTATATTTTTATTTTCATCACTTTACATCATTTTTCTGCGAATACTCCCATTTGATAGGTGATTTGTCAAACAATTTCGTCCTTGTAAACAAATAAGAATTTTACAGTTGGAAGTAAAAAACAGTATCAGTCAATACAAATATATAATATAAACTTAAAAAAACCACTTTTGAATGGAAATTAACTCACGTTATGGCGTGACGGCCGTTTCGCTCTGTTGTCTAGAGCATCGTCAGACGACCCACAGTACACTCACTGTGTACTGTGGGTCGTCTGACGATGCTCTAGACAACAGAGCGAAACGGCCGTCACGCCATAACGTGAGTTAATTTCCATTTAAAAGTGTTTTTTTTTTTTAAGTTTATATTACATATTAGTGGAAACAAGATGGATCTTCAACATCACAATACAAATATGATATAAACAAAGTCATCAAGTCCTTAAGATAGAACAAATGCGAGCACCATCACTCTGTTCAGATTTCAGAGTGCATTGAAGTATGCCACGGAATGTGTGCTTCGAACGTTCTAATAAAAATTAAATAACAAAAAATGAAAATATATCTTAAATAGAATTGAGGTCTTGCGTGCAAAGGTCATTAACTCTTCACATTCTTTATTGAAGGTTTTTGAGGTCATCATTCATGGAAAGTTTCCACCATGTCAACATTGATTCTACAGACTTTCATTACATTGATGCCCGGTTTTTCAGTCATTCAGTAAATCATTAAGAAGCTATTGATTCAATAGGGCATCTCACACATAACCGGCGGCGTTGTTTACCCAGATGTATTTACATTGTATCATATGGAGCGCTTCACACTTACCCGATTTGTGAAATCATATGATACAATGTAACTATGCCGGGTCAACGGCACCGGCTACCCAACTGCCAGGTATGTGTTAAACAAGCCTTAGTGCCGCTACTGAATGGTTTACTGAGCGACTGAGAAATCGGGCATGAATCTGTTCGATCATTTTCTTCACCTTTCATTATTTTTTTTTAATATAAAAACTGGCTTGTCTGAGTTCGTAGGTAGGCCTGTTAATAATATTGAATATCAGAGTTACGTCACTGTTGGCTTCCTATTGATCGGGCTTGAATTACCGGTTCCATTCATTGTTTTGAGATCCAATTGCCGTCTACGATCTGTTGCTTGAATTTCTAGTTGCCGAGAACCAGATTGGACATTTTTTTAGCCTATCTATCTTGGAAGAAAACTCTTTCGATTTTTTCCCTTAAAGCCGGGTTTTCTCACTTTTTGCTGAGCGCAATATGCACCGGTGTTGCCAGAGGCAGGGTAAAGAATTGTAGGGGATTTAGCTTAAAATTTCCGTACGTTACAATTAAATATACAGTATTTACCGTGTGTAACAATCAAACGAACGGTAATTTCAAGTGAAATCCCCACAATTCTCTAGCTTGCGACTGGTAATACTGGTTCGCATGTATTTCTGCAAAAAGTGCTGAGCTAGAAAACCAGGCTTAAGTGAAAAACTTGAAAACACTTTTAAGTGGAAATTATATTAGTGGAAACAAGATGGATCTTCAACATCATAACATCTATTTATTTATTCATTCAACCAACATACAATCAATGTGAATACAACAGTTTATAGCCCCAAACTGCTTTTCACAAAATTTCAATTAAAATCTTAGGCTAGGTCTGTTTCACTAGAAATTTCACCTTGAAGCACAATAAATCACGAGTCTATTATAGAAAAAGAATATTTGAATATTAAGAATATACATTGTTCTTTCATCTTCATAACAGCTTGAAACATTGTGTCTCTTTTTATTTGCAAAAATGTTGGCAAACTAAATTTAATAAAAAAATTTAAATAGGCTGTTACTCCATTGTCATTGTCAAGGGAAGTGATAGCCGCGAGCCGTAGCAGGTATCTGTTCAATCAGATAGATAAGCTGCGTTCTCGTAGGTCCTGTTTGTAACGGTGACCGATTAGATTGGCCAGCAAAAAAGACACTGTTCTCTGCTGAAAATCACTTCCCGGTGGTTCGGAACCCACCTAAAACTGTAGGTCCAACTCATAAATCACCATCATCCAACTCATTACCCACGCACAGGTCTCAGACCTATGTGGGCTTCATCCTCAAAAAAAAAATCTTACTTCTACTGTAAGGGTGCTTGTACAGTAGAGCATCGACGATAATTTGCCAGATAACTGATTGCTATTCCTGCGTTTAAGGGTTCGATCCGTTCAGCCTGGCATATTTGTATCATAATTCACCTTATTATTCACGCATCATAAATAAATCATCATTATCGCAAAATGAAACACGTGCCGTGTAATGGAAGTATTCAGACCGCTCCAACATGTCATACGTCATTCCACAGCGTGTGTTTGATTTTGCGATGGTGATTATCCAGCATTGGATGCTTCCTAAGAGTCGTTATACACGAGATCACATCACCATAAATGCTTTAGATTCATTAATTTAAATAACATTTATTTTTTGCTTAATAAATAATACTGATGTTGTCTCAACCACTTTAATTATTAATAGTTTTCAAGTGAAAAATAACCGTTTTATTTATTTGGAATAAGGTTTTCAATGAATTTAAATTTTTAGTAAAAATTTGTTTACACAATATAGCCACATATAGTCATCATTTTTGAAGAGAGTAGTTTTTGACTTTGTTGTATCTTCACTTCAGTGTTATTTTGTCAATAAATTAATTAATAAATACAAGATTTTACTGTTTCAACTGCCAAATCATTTTTAGTCTCTATTTAAGCGGGGTTTAATTGAAAATCATGTGACAGTCAAAACTATAGCATCTCTTGGATTGTTAATTAAAGTGGTTGAGACAGCAAAAGTGTTATTCATTATGGATATCTACCACAATATCACCTATACTAAGAAGAAGTTTTCCTACAACTGCTCGTAAAATATTTCTTTACGTTTCTTTACTGAAAACTGATTGTAAAATACCTCTTTACTGCTCAGCGAGCGGTAAAGTCAGCTGACGAACGGAAAAAGTACTTTACCGCTCGCCAGCTGTGTTTGATGGCTTCTCATTGGTGGATCACGAAATCCGTGAAATTCTCATAACGTCAACAATGGCGGACGCTAACCAAATCCGCGCACGGTATGTGACGTTACAAACTACAATTTTTTATTGTGTTGGAATCCAGAACTGCAGTTGTAGGAAAAATATTGTATGTAATTCGCGCGTGAAGCTTCTTTATCGCTCTCGCAAAATTACTGAGCTCCGCTATGCGTCGCGCAGTAACTGTTTTGGCTCGAGCGATAAAGTCGCGCTTCACGCTCTTAATACATAAATAACTATCATTTCTTTTTTCTTTTGTATCGAAAATAGAGAAGAAGGAAGAGGAAATGGAAGAGAAGAAGAAGAAAAAGAGAAAAGAGATGAAGAAAAAGAAGAAGGAAAAAGGAGAAGAATGGGAAAGAGTAGAAGAAGTACTTCTAGAAAAAGTAGAAGAAGGTTGAGAAAAAGCCTATTAAATTGAATTTGTAAATTGGTTGTGTCATGCTTACATAGAAATACTTTCAACTAAATCGGGTAACATGCTAGTAGTTCATAATTTAATTCCCTTCGTTTTTAAATTTCAATGTTGAGCATAACAACATTAGTAAACAAACTGCAGTTTAACTAACAAGCTAATCAATTATTATTCATTATCCATAGACATTGAGCGATTGTCATAGACTTTTATCAAACGTTTCTCCTGCTATCTCTGGAAAGTAATTTCCATTCATAATGAATGCATGATAGCATATTTAACTAATTTTAGATCGTAACTATAGGGGAGAGGTTCTTCTGCTTGAACGTGGAATGTACTATACAAAAGAAATTAGAAAACAAATTTGGGCTTATATAAATTATTTGAATTGGGAATACAGTAAATTTTAATGTGAACAGTATACCTCACGCCCGAGAATGAGGGTGCTTGCACGGAGGAACATACTCGATGTACTCTATGATAGCCATCATCCCAAAATTAAACACAATCATCAGACCTAATCCTTGATTCAACTCGCATAATCTATTTCATGTCTGTTTTTATCACAAAAAATCACTGTATCACATTAACAAGGCTGCGTTTCTGTTTTCTAGATAGCTAATTGCTAAAATTAGATCTGAATTCACATTTTTGATCAATGAATTTATAGAACGATATTTATTCAATTTGCATAATTATCATTAACTTGGTAATCACTTGCTATTATACTTGATTTACATATTAGAAATTATTTGTTTCATTCAAACAAATATGTATTCTTCTGAATGGTAAATCAATTTATTTAAGGGAAGTGATAGCCGCGAGCCGTAGCAGGTTTCTGTTCAATCAGAGAGATAAGCTGCGTTCTCGTAGGTCCTGTTTGTAAGGGTGACCGATTAGATCGGCCAGCAAAAAAGACACTGTTCTCTGCTGTAAAATCACTTCCCGGTGGTTCGGAACCCACCTAAAGCTGTAGGTCCAACTCATCAATCACCATCATCCAACTCATTACCCACGCACAGGTCTAAGACCTATGTGGGCTTCATCCTAAAAAAATATATGAAGGCTCAACCAGTGGGGTCGGGGGGGGGGGGGGGGGGGGGGGGCTATCTTGAAATCTGATTCCAATTAGTCAATAAGACAGTGGTATTTGGCTTTTGCATGCTGTATAGTATAGATGGAATCAACGTTGTTAGAGTATTAGCTTGAACTTTGAACTGTATTGATTATTTCGATAGAGTTAATATTTGATTAGTTAATAATGTTAAAGTTGACATGTCTTCCTTTCCTATAGAGATCATTAAATATAGGTTTGGAAATTGACGACTTTAATGTCAACTATATTCTGATTGACTAGTTTTACTGACGTAAATCTAACCTACTAATCTAAATTGAATTGAAAGTAGCTTAATTTAAAGAAACTATTTTGGAATTGATGGAATAATAGATCTTATCATGCACTATATATCTATACTCGTTTTTAGTGTTATTTATGGCAATGTTATATTTCATATCAAATCAAATTTATTCCATTCAAAAATCATGATACATACATAATACAGACGTTGTATAAAGATTCATTTGAACCACTTAATTAGCCTATAACATGAAATATAATTAGTAAAGCTGGTCCTATGGAATCAACAAACATAGGCTATATTGCCTGTGCGTTCGCTGGGTTGCCATTTAAATTAAATTTGTGGACCAAAGACATTAATGAATTTTCAGGAAGAATGACTTTAAAAAGTGAATAAATACAACAAACATACAACACCACTAGTGGTGATATTCCAGGACACAATAGCGCTTTATCACGTGCTTTGATATTTTTTTGTCGAGATGGCCGGTTCTACAGAGCGGGGGGGGGGATGAACAGTACTTGGACGAAAGGTCAGTCAATGTGAGTCAGTCAGTAATGCAGTTGGTCAGTCAGCTAGTCGATTATTGAGTCAATTAGTCATTAACGTTGGAGCTGGTAGTTTGCTTTTATATGGGAATATGATTGCGTTGTTGCCATTTTTGTGTGTTTAAATTTGGCAATTATATTATGTTTTGTATGAATTACAGCTTGCTGGGCTACTGTGCAACTTGGCAGCACTGTACCCCCATATTGCAAGCTAAAGTTTGCACGGACTATAGTGTAGTCTTTTTTTATGACCTTGTTTTATTCATATATTGAAGCAATATTTGTTCATCAGTCAGTCTTCATCTTATTCAATACACAAATGTACTACCGGTATGCCTTTCTCAAAATCTTATGAACTATGAAATAATTGGTGCTAAGCAGTTTTGGACTTAAGTCTGTTGCACCTTCATATCCGTTGTAAATTTGTCACAATAAATAAATATCTGGCCACTGTCTCACCTAAATTAAATGTACCAATGAAAAACTGTACCAATAGATTGGATTTTTTACGGTCTTAATAGCTTTATGACTAACTTATTAGTTTACGAAAACTTAACTCTTAAATTTTGTTTATTTTCAGATGATCCCTCTTTCTCAGAAATAATTCGTCAAGCAGAAGCTGCAATCGATAATGGAATCTATCCAGAAAGAATTTACCAAGGGTCCAGTGGAAGCTATTTTGTGAAGAATCCTGCTGGAGTGAGTATTTTCTTTCTTGTGGAAAATTTTTTATCAAATTAAAACGAGTAAAAATAACAGGCTGACCAATAAATAGGTTGTAAAACTTTATTGAGATTTAGTTTCTACGGGAAGTGATAAGCTACGAGCCGTGCTAGGTATCTGTCCAGTCAGATAAGAAGACACAAACGCTCTGGATACACTTGTAATTGACTTGACAGCAAAAAAGGGCATGTTCTCTGTTGTAAATCACTTCCCGATGGTTCGGAAACCACCCCAAACTGTAGGTCCAACCCATCAATCATCACATTGCCCTCGCACAGGTCTCAATATGGGCTTCATCCTCAAAAAAATTGAGCTTATTACAAGGAGAAAATATTGAAAAAAAGTAAAATGCTATTAGGTAATCATACGAATTTAGGTAATCATTACGTAAACTTATTAGTTTACGAAAACTTAACTCTTAAATTTTGTTTTCCAAATTAAATATTATTCCAAATAACATACTTCATGGATCATCCAAGATGGAGATTTAAAGGACATAGATGAGCTTTGGACGTTATCAAGTAATTCGATTTGAATGAATAATAATAAATCAGAAGTGAAAAATAAGCAAAGTAAGTCTGATGTTTTCCATGACGAAATACTTGATGAACAACTAATATCAAAACTGACAGTGTATTTCTGTTTAAATTATTATTTATACTCACTTATACTGCATTTCGCTTCTAAAGAGAGAGGCTGATGAAGCTTCTATTTAGAAGTGAAATGCAAGGCTGATGAAGCTTCTCTTTAGAAGTGAAGTGCATCCCTCCAGTAGAAGTGAGTGAAAATCATAATTTAAATAGGAATGCAGGGGAGGCTCTGTTAATGCAGTTGGTTGAAGTGTTTGTCTGAGATAAGATAAGGCTCTAGCTGTAATTCGGGTCGTTTCGGGTGAATCTCCAACAGCACGTCCAATCACAGCCAAGCACTATACGGCCGAGTAGCTAAAGCGTTGCCAAGTTTCAGTGCTACTGATACCTGCATCGGCCTGGCCTTATCACTTCAGTTCTAAAACGTGTCGCACTTGTCACTCAGACTTTTCTGTCCCCTTAACTCAATTAGTATAATAGTAATAAAAAAAAAAATAATAATACTGTAGTAAAGTAAATTCGTATGGCTTTTCGTGGTGGGGAGACCCTTACGGGTAGTTCCACCTCGCCGCTTTTTTAACGACTGCTTTTTTTTATATGCAACCGGGACCGACGGCTTAACGTGTTATTATAATAGTGATAATAATAATGATAATAGTTTTAAAAATATAAATAATAACAGTAATTAAAGTAGTAATAATAATAGTAGAAAATATTTATAATAACAATAATAATTGCTGTTGAGTTTTATCTAGAATACCTAATAAATATTGCCATATTATTATTGCTGTAACATTGAGGAATTTTATGTGAATCTCGAATTAATTATTACGATTTAATTAATGGATTGAATATTGAGTTTCGTATTATTTACCGGAATTTTTTGTATTATTTGAATTTATTTGTGTATTTATTTTTTTATTTATTCAAGTTGATTGCCTGTGCAGCTAAAGTAACGTACGTTCTTATTAATTTTTATTGTTCATTAATTAATTATGATTTGATGTGATGTTCTGTCGAATTGCGGAATTAATTGGGTAGCCTAATCTTGGCTTGAAGGTTAAAAAGACTTTATCTATTTGAATGTTTTTGATATAGTTGTTTCTTCAGACATATTTTTTTGTACTGGACAATCTTTTCCTTGCATAATTGGGTTCATTAAATTTATTAAGTGGATAAGGCTGGTCACGTGTTCACCCGGCAGAGGCAAGTCGTCGACTGACTGACTGAACAACTTGGCAACAGTGTGCTGGATTTAGCCGACCAGTCCCGAACGATACCGAACACTGCCGAAGCACCACCAGTCTCCAATACTCTTTTACTTTTAATTCGACTTTAGATTGCTGTTCGGCACCCACCTAAAACTGTGGGTCCAACTCATCAATCCCCATCATCTAACTCCTTACCCTCGCACAAATCGCAGACCTATGTGGGTCTCATCATAAAAAAAGTACAAAATTGAATAACATAAAGTTTTCATTTATTTTTTTAAATTATTTATTGGATACAGAGTGTATGGAAGCATACAGGCCCAAAGCTGCTTCCTTGACAGAATTTTAATAAAATCATCTAGCTGTAGAACTAATAAATTATTAAAGATAGAGAATAGAGAAAAAACAAAAACTTCTTGCAAAATAAAAATAAAAATAGCAAAATAATAGCGTTTCTATGTATAATCAAGAGTGCGCTTATGAAACGATTAATTTTCTGTCTAAATTCTGTCAAGTTATCAGAAAACACGTTAATATTTCCACTATTATAATTGTGCAGTGTTGGTATTCGGTGTGTTCATTGGTGAAAAATATAATTATTTTCTGTGTGTGTTAAAAACGACTAATTTAATGTATTTTCAGAAAATAATCGGCGTATTCAAGCCGAAGGATGAAGAGCCTTACGGAAGATTGAATCCAAAATGGACGAAGTGGATGCACAAGCTGTGCTGTCCGTGCTGTTTCGGCCGCGCCTGCCTCATACCCAACCAGGGCTATCTGTCAGAGGCGGGTGCCAGTGTCGTCGACCAAAAGCTCCAGTTAAAAGTTGTTCCAAAGACAAAGGTACGAACCTTTCATTATTACTCTCTTAAGAAATCAATACAACGGACAATCCAAGGACCAGACGAATTATTTACATAAAATAAACCGGTAGTACGGGTTATCCAAGCACCGACGAATAAATTTCTTTGTAGTGGCGAAGTTGATGTTGTGGAAGGTATCCATAATGAATAATAATACTTGAAATTGTCTCAACCACTTTTATTGAAAACCGTGAGATACTAGTTTCGGTTGTTACACCATTATCAATCTCAAACAAGCTAAAACTAAAGTACAGTGTAGCTCATAATATGATATATATTATATACTATACACAAAATGATACTATTGGCTGAGGGTGAAAGTGCCTGTCATAGGGTGACCTTTATTGAAGGTCTGTGATTGGCTGAAGGCACAAACAAGTCACGCCCACTGGTGGGAGGAGCATCAAGGAATTATCAGTGTCAAAATCAAGAACCAAAAAGTATCAAACAAGAGCAATACACAAGTAGGCTATTATTGAACAATTTAAAAAATTAGAATAAAATAAAAAATGAAGCTAAATGAAATTCAGTCAAGGTCAACCGAGAAAAAACAAGAAAGTACCGTTATTAAAGAGTAGGCCAGAATAAATTATGATGAAACCAAGTTAATTGTATTGAATTGGTTTAAATAAATTTGATCATTTAAACTAGTACGGTATTGAAAACGTTTTATACCAATCTAGTTTTCTCCAAAGCTTCTTAAATGTTCAGTTGTCTGCCTTTGCCAATCAAATGCAGAAATTCAACATTCTCTTCAGCCTTGAAATTGTGTCCATTAGTAATGAGATGCTCTGCAAAATTTGAGTCTCCTTTTTGGATTTTCCCAAAGACCTTCAATGAAGGTCAGCCTATGAGAGGCACTTCCACCCTAAGCCAATAGTATCATTCTTTGTTTAGTATACATTAAGCTACTCTGTACTTTAGTTTTAGTTTGTTTGAGATTGATAATGGTGTAGCAACCGAAACTAGTTTCTCACGGTTTTCAATAAATTTGGTTGTGACAAGTTCAAGTCTCATTATTCATGACCCAACGAACTATTCACATGAAATAAACCGATACAACGGAGTATCCAAGGATCCGACAAATTTACATGAAATAATAATAAATTATTATCATCAGTTGTGCTGTTGAGCATAAGCACCATTCAACTTTTTTGATTTCTATATACATCATAGGCTTCCCGATTCACATTGGCAGTTCTTGAAAAAGAGTTTTTTTCTTCTCCTTGTTCAACAGATCCCATAATATATCATGCATCAGTGTTTACTCTCTGTTTTTTTTTCTAATTCAAGGATTTAAAAAAAATTAAGAAAAGATTTCAACATAAATTAAAATCAAAACATGAACGCATGCACTGTAAAAATAAAGTGGATGACTGGGCTAAGCATTAGTCTTCGTAATACTCTTCAATTGTTTTTTGTATTCGAAATGAACCAGCTGTCCAATGTTTTGATTTTCACTAGCCAAATTAACCTTTATGGAAATCTGTTTTACGTCATAATTATTTTTATATTCGACCCCCAACCTCCAAAATTACAATATCGATCTCACTTGTACTATGAGGAAGCTATATACCAAGTTTCAAAAGTCTGGAATCTTCCTTTCAAACGCTAGAGCACAAACGGACGGACGGAAAAAGCCGCGATTTAAGTAAGGCCCTGTCGGGTCCTCTATGATTATGCGGTGTGGAACTATGTTTATAAAGTTGGTTATTTATTATTTCAATCGTTATTTTTTATTTAAATAAATACCATAGAAAAATGAAATACCGGTGGTTCGGAACCCACCTAAAACTGTAGGTCTAACTCATAAATCACCATCATCCAACTCATTACCCACGCACAGACCTATGTGGGCTTCATCCTAAAAAAAAAATGATTTGTATTCAGAAAATGTGTAATGTTATATCCAAACTGTATTACGTGTAAATAATCAAGTAATTGTTTATTTTGCAGGTTGTGAAATTAGTCAGTGAAACGTTCAATTACCATAGGATTGATAGGAGAAAGTCTCAGGTTAAGGTGGCCATCAATGAACATTTTCCAAAATTGGGTCGCCGCTTCCATAGGCTGGGGCTTAGGCCAAAGGTAAGATGAAATGATAACAATAAAAATTCTGTTATAAGAATATTGTAGTTGAAATGGCTTGCTTGATTTGTTTGGAATGCGCAGTGTGTGAGAAAAGTGATTTTATAGTAGTTTTTATTTTTTTCAAACGACAATGTTTTCCCCTTTAAAGCATTCCCTTGGGCGGCAGCTACACACCGGTGGAGTCGCTGTTCCCACTCAATTATTTCCCAGTTATTCATTTTTCGTTTTTACTTCTCTTTTTTGCTACATAAATTTCAAGAGTTATGTTCTATCATTAGCAAATCTTTTTCTTTTTTCAATTAACCTTTATACTTTAATTAACCTTTATACTTTATAATTACTTTTATGTAATGTAATATATATTTTTGTTATATTTATTAGTGTTTGCCATAGGTCTTATTAGACCTGGCAACCTAAGATGTAATAAATAAATGATATCAAATATCAAGGTAGCAGCGCTGGAAGTCTTCAACTGGTCGGTCGCAGTCTGCTGAATCCTCTCCATAGTTCCAAAATGTCCATCATTGACATTTTGACCTCATAACGCATTACTGTTGTTATTTATTCACATTATTCAATTTATAACGAATTATTTCCATAATTTATATACTATGTATCATGCTCAGATGATCTCGGTATTTGAAATTGTTAGTTGACTCTGTTGGCTGCATTGTAATCTAGCTATCATTGCTCGAAAAAATGACCACTTTTAGAACAAATAATGGCTACTTTTATACTGAATGATGTGATGGATAGAAACCTAGTATTATAAAAGTGGAACAATCATTATGAATAAACTATTGTGCAACTTGAATTTGGTACTCGCTGTAAATGCGTTGCAAACAGACAAATGCGAAACGGTCGACTGGAAACAAGAGACCTCTCTTAGTTTGGTTAATTATTAACACTTACTTAATTGGCGATACTTATTTATGGGGAAGAGATAACCGTGAGCCGTAGCATTATCTGTTCAATCAGAGATAAGCTACGAAACTCCTGGGCCATCTTTGTAACGGTGACCGATTGGATTGACCAGCAAAAAAGACACTAACTAATGCACAACATAATTAAAAACACTATATATTTCTAAATTATTGAATTAATATAAGCTGCAATCCTCAATCTTTGTAACAAAGCGTTTCCAGTTACCGTAATATTATGTTCATATACGTTTTTCATTTTTTATGAATATAATCCGATTCTAAAGTATGATCTGTTACTCCTGAAACAAGCTGCATGGATCAGGTTATTAAACTTCCCCATTAGAATGTAGGTTTTCAAGAAATTACAATCTCCTTTCATTTCATTTCATAATCCATCATCCATTGACCACCTATAAAAGGGGCATGCGGATTCGTCAAAATTATTATTCACGTCTTTAAAAATTAAAAAAATAATTAAAAAAATAATAAGTAATAATAATAATAATAATCAATTTCAATACAAGGTTAGGAAAGAAAAGCCTCAGTTTCAGTACCCACAGTGTAGGATGACACGGATCTTATAGAAACGCAGGCTTCGAGTCGTGACTTTTTGTAAAACATACAGATGAATAAAACGGCACAAATAGAATCGAGGGTGAGGTCCAATTCATTTCCGTGTTTTACAAAAAGTCATCCTGTGTCAGTCAACATGCGTTTGTTACCATTTGTACCGAACCTGAAGGAATTATTGATTTTTATAATATGACATACTATAACATCGTAGGGAAGTGATAGCCGAGTACCGTAGCAGGTATCTGTTCAATCAGAGATAAGCTACGAAACTCGTGGGCCATCTTTGTAACGGTGACCGATTGGATTGAAAAACGACTCTGATCTCTGCTGTAAAATCACTTACCGGTTGTTTGTACCCAAAACTGTTGGTCCAACTCATCAATCACCATCATCCAACTCATTACCCACGAACAGGTCTCAGTCCTATGTGGGCTTCATCCTAACATTTTTTTTTGCCAAAAAAATTTCAATTCAATTCAATTTATTTATTGTCAGCAATACATAATAAGACATTCATTACATTCAAACAAAAATCACATCACTTCTTATCATAATAATGAATATCTACATAACAGGTGGGCTCATTCCAATTGTTCGTGGATGGCTACAAGGATGCGGAATTTTGGCTGCGACGCATGGAGCTGGAACCTCTCTCTCCCACGCTGCAGGTCCAGTTTCGGCTGCAGTTCGAGCGTATGGTCATTCTCGACTATATAATACGCAACACGGATCGCGGCAACGACAACTGGCTGATCAAGTACAACGCGTCGGTACGCGAGCGAACCAGTGCTTCCCCGATTGTAAATACTAACGCCAACGAAGCCGAAATGGAAGATGCCACGGTGAGTTGATCAGCAATATTATTATTTGTAAGCGGGTGACAACTAGCTTTGCTCTCTTAACCATGGAACTGGTTGTGGATGATATATTTATTAAAAATTAATGCAAAGATGCAGCGACCCAGTTGCTATTAATTCAATAGCGGTCCTAAGGCTTGTTTCACACATGCCAGGCTTCGGGCAACCGGTGCCGTTTACCCAGCTGTAGGGACATTGTCATAGACCAAGGTTAATTTTTTTTTGTAGATTACATCTTGGAGACTCCAGTTAAGGAGTATAAGACAAGTCAGATTAACATTAGTCATATACACTAGATACCATAATTAATTACTATATCAATTAGTTGAGGTGAGGGTGAGGCTTAAATTTGATGTGAAAGGAACTCTTGTACACTATAAAAAGCTTTATCAACTAAATATTTTTTCAATTGTTTTTTAAATATTTCTATATTTTCAAGACTCGTTAAAAACTGCGGTAGCTTGTTGTAGAATTTCCTACCAATATAACTAGGTTTTTGTTTGAATAAGCTACTATTGTGACTCACCAAGTGATAATCTCCTCGGCTTCTTGTATTATAATAATGTACGTCAAGATTTTGGTTAATATCATTCGTTTTTACATATAAAGTAGCTTCATACACATATAAGCAGGGTACAGTTAGGAAACCAAGTCTCTTGAACAACGGCCTACATGAATCCAATCTATTTACTCTTTCTATACACCTAACTGCTTTCTTTTGGATCTTAAACACCCTATCAAGATTTTGTTTTGATGAATTACCCCATACTAAGATAGCATACCTAATATGTGACATGGTAAGCTGTAAAAAGTTACTTTTTGTCATTCAATCTAGCGAGCTGTCGCAGGACAAATACCCCAGATGAAATTTTACAAAATATTTTCTCAATGTAATAGATATTTATCTATTAACCTTGGTCATAGACAGTATCTTAGTCTCTAGGGAGTGGTGGAGAATAATCGATAGTCAGCACCATCGATAGTTATCGATAGTCAGCACCATCGATAGTTATCGATAGTCAGCATCATCGATAGTTATCGATAGTCAACACCTTTACTATCGATAGTTCAACTTTATACAACAAAATGCAAAAAATACTGCATTGTATTTATAATTTTCTGTTAGCAAACCAAGTGTGATAAATCTAAAAAGCTTTATCAAATTGTAAAAAACCGGCAGAAAATATAATCCAGACTGCAGACTCCCCCTTCCACACACAGGCTTAGTGCTTAGTGTGAGTCGCATGTCTCATGTAATAACTTTCTTAGTAATGGCGAAACAGTTTTCAGTTTGATTGATATTGATAATGGTGTAACAACCGAAACTAGTTTCTCTAAGTTTTAATAAATGTGGTTGTGACAATTTCGTCTTATTTTTCATCACGTAATAATATAAATTGCATTATAAATTCAGGATTTATTTTATTTTATGATATATGCTGGATTTTTGTGATTTTATATTTTTGTATTCTTTTTCATGCGAATAAAAACGACTAAGAAGCCACATAATCATAACATAACCTAAGCACAATATGTACTGAACGTTATAAATAACACTATCGAAAACTATCGATTGTGCACTGCAAACTATCGATTTTTACCGATAGCCATAACGATCGATAGTTATCGATAGTACTATCGATTATTCTCCTTCACTATTTCTAGGTATAGGTTGGAGATTAAAATTGGATGTGCGATCTCTTTATCTGAAAACATAATTTTAGCATGAATAATATTTTTATAAAAAGGAATTCACAAATTATTAATCTTAATAATGTTGTGATCAGTAATTAGTTAATAGAGATATTTAGCGTGTATCATGGACTCTTTTTAGCTGTTTTTATGTGAAGTTTTAAATTTATAGCCTTTAAAAGTGAAATGAAACAAATCATTTTCTTCAGTGAATCTACATTTTTCTTGTGAACTAATCCTAAAGTTTTGGATAATGTAACCAAGTCAAAATTTACAGAGAGAGTAGTTATGCCCGGTTTCTCAGACGTTCATTAAATCACTCAGTAGCTTTTGATTCAATTGCGGCCCTAAGGATTGTTTCACAATCCATGCATAAGGTGTGTTTTTAGGTATCCGGTGTCGTTTACCCGGCATAAGTATATTGTATCATAATAGGATTTCAAAAAGTGTGAAGCGCTCCATAAGATACATCCTCTCAATAGATGTGTAAAAAAAACTGGTTACCTAACTGCGGGATATGTGTGAAACAATCCTTAGGCCGCAATTGAATCAAAAGCGACTGAGTGATTTAATGAACGTCTGAGAAACCGGGCATAAGAGTCCAAAACTGCTCTCTTTGTAAATTTTGACTTGGTTACATTATCCAAAACTTTAGGATTAGTTTACAAGAAAAATTTAGATTCACTGAAAAAATGATTTGTTTCCTTTCACTTTTGAGTGCTATCAATTTAAAAGCTAACACGAAACGGAACTCTATAAGTATAAAACATTTGAAAAGAGTTCATTATGGACGCTAAATCCTATCAACTTAATACTGATTACAAAATTATCAAGCTGTTCAATATCGAAATTCTTTCTTTATAAAATTACAATATTTGATAAAATTGTCAATGCTTGGAATTTTTGTCAAAGACCCTTATGTTTTCAAAAGAAAAAAAAAACAATAGTTTTGTGAAAGATTCAAGAGGTATTAATAAGGCATTCCTAATAACATTGACGCACTCAGACAAGTAACTAAAATATTGAATTTATTTAATAACTTGAAATTTTAATAAATTCTGCAAACTGAACCGCTTTCAATTCTTGTCACAGTTAAAATGTTTTCATCAACGATAGTGTCATGTTTCCATGCCCTGTGTTGGAGTGCAAAGCTAAGTGTCTGATATTATATTATGTATACGGTGTGTGTTTTTAGCCTGGGCTTTTCATGCTTGCATTTTGGGTTCGTTTATTGGGACTGCATTCTCGTTCTACCCATGTGACAGGTGCTTTGTGATGTTCACTCTCTTTCTAACCATTTCTCTGTGTGTTTGTGGTGATGTGAGTTGATTTATTTTCCTCCATTTAACTAAAGTTTGACACTAAATAACGTTTATAGTGGCAAATATACTGAGACTATACATAAATATGTTATACTAGTAGTTCTGTGAACAGTAGATCTCAAGTCCAAGGATAAGGAGGCTACTTGCACAAATTGAACACAATCATCAGACCTAACCCATGATTCAATTTGCTTATTCTATTTCATGTCTGTTTATGTCTGTTGAGGGTTAAGTGGCAGAGAGGGCCGACTGCGCCCTAACTTCGCCCTCCAAGTATAACAAATAAAGGCAGTCATTCTATTCTATTCTATTTTCCACAAAAAGTCACACTGTATTACGTCACCAAGACTGCGTTTCTATTTTCATCCAGCCTATACAATTGTGTTGTTCCATACGGCTGATTGCTCAAATCAGATTTCACATGTCTGATGAATAAATTCCTAGAAAATATTAATTCAATTTGTATAATAAATTATTATTTACTTAGTAATCACTTGCTATACTCATTTGAAATATTAGAAACGATTTGTTTCTTTCAAACAAATATGTTATTCTTATGAATGAGATATAACCCATGAGGTATAATATACTACTAGTTCTGGAAACATTAGACCTCACCTCGTTTATTAAATAGTGAGATACTAGTTTCGGTTATTGCACCGGTTATCAATCTCAATCATCTGGTCCACCATTCAAGATGGATCATACGAATGCTTGCACAGAGGAGCTATGTACTCAATGATAATCTCCATCGCAAAATGAATCACAAACCTCAGACCTAACCCTTGGTTCGATTTGCTTAGTCCATTTCATGTCTATCTTCCACAAACCGTCACTCTATCACTAAGACGGCGTTTCTATTTTCCATTCTGCTAATTGTTCAAATCAGATTAGATTTCACATTTATATTGATTGAATTTATATAGCAATATTAATTAAATTTGTATAATTATCATCTACTTAATAATCGCTTGTCGTTATAATTTGAATATTAGAAATGATTTGTTTCTCTCAAACAAATATGTTATTCTTATGAATGATAACTTAATTCATATGAAGGCTCAACCAGGTTGAGGGCTATCTTGAAATCTTAGTTCAATTCCATATGATGGAGAAGCTCATTAAAAAAATCATGTGCTTCCTATAGAAGAAGGCCTGAGTGCCCTTTCTTCTTTTCCTTTTTTATATCCTTTAAATGCATGCAAATTTTGAAAATCCTTATACATCGCTGGGCATTCCTTAAAGGTAAATCCATGCAAAATTTCATCGAATTTGGTTCAAACGTTTAGCCGAAAATGCGTTACGAGCAGACAGACAAACATACAAATGCAAAACGGAGACTTCTCTTTGCTCGGTCAATGAGATAGTGGTTAATATAAAAACACTAGGCCTGCACACAAATATATATAATATATATTCGAGAAAGTAATAAATATAGAAAATATTGAGTTCAAATTGGATGAAGCACAATACTGGTGCGAAATGGCCATCACACGAAAGTTATTATTCATATTCCAGTGTGAAAGTTATTGTTGTCAAACTTTAGTTTAATTTCTTTGCGGCTTCGTTCCTTTTAATTATTTAAACTCTGAAAATAATTCCAACTTGTTAGTCAACTAATTTTAATGCTGTCTTTTGCTTGGTTTTGGATCATGTTGTAATATTGAATGAATGTTTGAAAATTTAATGATTTCATGGACAAGAGCGTTCCCAAATAAACAGCAGTATAAAAGTCCAATTAAGATCTTAGCTGGTTTATTATTTACACAATCATCCATTTTTCACCGGATTTTTTAGCACCGGGTTTAAAGGGAAGTGATAGCCGTGAGTCGAAGCAGGTATCCGTTTAGTCAGATAAAGATAAGCTACGAACTCCTGGGTCCTCTTTGTAAGGGTGAACGATTTGATTGGCCAGCAAAAAAGACTCAATGTAGGTTTTAACTGGAAAAGCTTAGCTGCTCTACCGATCTCGCAGCTTGTCTAGCTAGATTTGACAAGGCTTCAAATGATTTATTTATGCAATTAGTATCAATCTAGCTCTATCTGTTTGAACGGGTCTCTAGAAATTTGGTATTTCAGGGAAACTAAAATACATATTGATGAATTTTACATTTATTCAATACTCTCTCCGTTTGAACGAATTTCATAGATCACTAGCCTAGAGCTGGGTAGGATCAGTGTAGGCTTCAGCTGGAAGAGGTCAACTCTTCGATTTCGCAGCTTGTCTAGCTAGATTTGACACTGTTCTAAGTGATATAGTTATGCAATTAGTATCACTATAGCTCTCTACGTTTGAACCGGTCCCTAGAAAACTAGTTAGTTGATGTTCGTTTTATTTCCGGTATTTTAGGAAATTTATAAATAATATTGATGAATTTTAAATTATATTTCGGTATGTGAAAGAAACTATGATATTGGTTGAGTTCCAAGTTCCTCACCGTTTACCGGTAAAAAGCATTTTACCGGAAACTAAAGCGTCTAATTGGTCTATTCAAATTGTTATCGTATATGAATTTGAATAGACCAATCAGACGCCTTAATTTCCAATAAAATTCCATTTACCGGTAAACGATTAGGCTCCCATGAACTCAACTAAAAAATAAATGTGAGTTCATAATATTTCACTCTGCTTACACACTTGATTTTTCAATATTTTTGCTTCTCATTCACCGCGTGAATTCATTAAAAGGCTGTATTATTGGTTTTTAATTATTTTTTAAAGTTTCCTGCTGTGAATACTATACTATTAAGCTATTAGAATTTTATCTATTGACGTGAGAGATTTTCCATCATAAATTTTAAATAGAATATAATAAAATATTCTATTAAAATTAAAATACTGTATTAGAATAAAATACGGCACTTTAGTAGAATTTTATACTGCATATTATTACGCCAAATCCATCTCACATGCTAGTTTTTATAGGCTACTTAGCATTATTTCTATTCAAGAAACAAACAATGTAATTTACAACAAACAAAATATTAATAGTTAAAGGGTACCTATAATCACAATTAGAAATCTCTAGATTCCACAAGAAAAACATTTGAAGTTTTCACGATTCAGCTGCCTTACCTTGTTAGGAAGTTTGTTTATAAATTTGTTGGACATTATTAATAGGACATGTTAGACATGTTAGACATGTTAGATTTGTTGGACATGTTAATAGGAATGTTTCCGGTTTTAAATTATCTACAAGAAGAAATATTGAAAGATCAACCTGATCTTATGGGAGAGGAATTTGTAACTTTGCGTTGCTAATTCCCATTTTTATTTTATGAGTTAGGTTCAAGGTACAAGGGGGGGGGGTCAGTTAGCGGGGACAGCACCACCACAACCCCAGATACTATTATGATGGGGGTGAAAAATAACCCCTTTAAGAACCATCGGGAAGTGATAGCAGAGTGCCGTAGCAGGTATCTGTTCAATCAGAGATAAGCTACGAAACTAATTTGTAATGGTGGCCGATTGGATTGGCCAGCAAAAAAGACTCTATTCTCTGCGTTAAAATCACTTCCCGGTGGTTCGGAACCCACCTAAAAATGTAGGTCGAACTCACCAATCACCATCATCCAATTCATTCTCATGCACAGGTCTCAGACCTATGTGGGCTTCATCCTCCGAAAAAAACCGCACGTTGAGCGTTTTTGGTCATAAATCCTCTCATTTTAACGTAAATTATGATTAAAATAGAATTATATCTAGTGCTTGAGAGCTTGAGTAAGGCCTTGCGTGTATCTAGTGATGCCTTGGCTTCAGTCATTGCCAATAGCCAATAGGAAAGTCTGTACTGGACCCGGGGATTCCCCCCCGTTGGCTGCGCTCCTGACCTTCAATGTAGCATCAATACGCTTAAATATAATCCTATCAATATTAAATGAAATAATGAAATTTATTCCTTCAAAACAGAACATTGTGGGAAGTGATAGCCGCGAGCCGTAGCAGGTATCTGTTCAATCAGATACAGATAAGCTGCGTTCTCGTAGGACCTGTTTGTAACGGTGACCGTTTAGATTGGCCAGCAAAAAAGACACTTCTCTGCTGTAAAATCACTTTCCGGTGGTTCGGAACCCACATAAAACTGTAGGTCCAACTCATCAAACACCATCATCCAACTCATTACCCACGCACAGGTCTCAGACTTATGTGGGCTTCATCCTCAAAAAAAAAAAAAAAAAAAAAAAATATTTTTCAACTAAATAACAGGAACTAGAGTTGACCACATTATCCAGTATTCGTGGTCAACTTGAAATTTAAAGAATAATAATTACAAAATAAAAGTACAAATTAAATTTGAGTCCAGCACTTATAAAAAACACTCGCACTCTATGACGCCTGCACAAGTAAAATTAAATAATAATACAGGATTACAAAGAACAACTTTTTGCTCCAGACAGCAGAGACAGTAATGCAATAAGAAAATAAGAAAATAATGGCAAGAGAAATACGTATTGTACAAAAAGGCAAAATTTAAATACATTGATTTATAAATCCCTAAATTACAGAAAAAATAGGCTACATTGTCAGTGTGTATAAAGCTTTCTTAAAAGATCGATGTAGCCTTTTAATGTGCATTAATCAATCAATTGATCAGTTAGGAACTGCATAATTTTTTGTTGCAGCAAAAAAAATGTTGAAAAAATCAAAAAGTCAAATTTACAGCCTTATCTAAAATACAGCTCCAGAACTCATTCGCAATTCTCACCACTGCACAGCTATGTGTGTGCCAGTACTGTATACAGCTTTCGCCACCAGTGCAGCCGTACTTCTTTTAGCACCAGTTCTTGTTCTTAATCCTCCGTCTAACAGTGAACCTGTCTGCATTTGTGTGTTGCCAACAGAAGGTTCCCCTAAAATCTAGAACATTCATTCAGTATTTGACATTTCTAACCACATC
This sequence comes from Conomelus anceps, assembly GCA_948455865.1. NCBI lineage: Eukaryota > Metazoa > Arthropoda > Insecta > Hemiptera > Delphacidae > Conomelus > Conomelus anceps. The sequence continues at coordinate 956,906 of OX418219.1, forward strand.
GCGAGCGAGGCCCGATGACACTAACAGCGTCGTCCAAGACGAGCCCATTGTACGTAAGCCGCCCGAAGCGTGGGTAGATGTAAGTGGCGATGCCAAAGACGATGACAATGTGTTCATGGAGAGTGCCGTCGATGAGGCGCCACCTGGTCGCCGTCCACAGTCTGACACGCCGCAGCATGAGACCCAAGACGCATGCGCAGAAATGCAAGTCTATACGGTGAGAGGTGCTCAACTTCTGTGATGTTTTGATTTGCTTTCAGTCATTTTCAAGTTTATGACAATTCATTTCGGTACTATAGTGGTGCGCCGTGGGCTAATGCCCTTATTATACAGAGCCACTGCAGTCGCTGTCACGTGCCACAAGGCTGTCACCGTGGCTTGCCACAGCAGTCGCCTGTGCAAGCCACTGCAGTTGCCCATGCAAGCCACAACTGCAGCGTGTCCACATTGTTCACATTTCACTTTTTTCAAAAATTCTGTTGACATTTAGCAATTTAATAGAAATAGACTAAAGTTGATAATTAATGTATAATCTGATACTAATAACCATATTTACACACATACTGTAACCACTTGAATATGTAACCATGAAAATGAAGTTTATTCTGCCTTTACAATTACAAACAAAATACAATATACAATTAATCTTTAACTCAGAATTATACTAGCAGCAGTTTTCTATAGGTGCAGCCTGTGACATTTATAATAGGTACATATTTTTATTATTGTGACAGTTACTATTAGAAGTTGAGTACAATTTTATGCGGCCATTGCGGTACAAGATATATATTAATGGTAGACAAATAACAGTACAAAAGATAGAAAGAACAGTGTCACATACAAAGGCATTTTAGTGGTTATTCAACATTTTTAGTTTTACTTTTGCTCTAGAGAGAAGAAACATATTATAATATAAAGACGTTATTTATATGTAGTATAATTGAAATTTACAAAGAAAGGAAACAATTATTATAAAAATAGCATTATAGTTATGCTCTTGCATTCTAAATTATTGAATTGCCAAGTTCAAGATGAAAAAATATTTAGTAAGAATACTATAAAAAATACAGTGTGATTTAATGAAATAGGAATAAAATAATTATACTTTAAGTATTTTAATTCAAGAAACTAATACATAATCATATTGACACCATAAAGATTGAAAATTATTATATTGTATCATAAAGTTGACGCATCAGGTAAGGAGAATATTACATATAAATTTTGTTGTAGCTATTTTACACTTCTACAAAGATTATTAGGATAAAATTTGTAAAAGATTATCGATTTCTTGTTGTTGGAATAATCTGAGCCATGTATGTAAAGGGCTACATAGCTCAGGTAGAATGAAATGATTGATTACTCATTGATTACAAACTTCGACGTTAAAACCAATGGTGACAATACCACTAACCAATATCAATGGCCAATGAGCATTTATTGACCAAACATAACCTCCAAATGATGTCAGTGAACGGTACTGTCATGGCCGACTGTAGGCAGCTGAAAATGTGGCTCTCGTAGGCGACTGGAGTAGCCCAGTATAATAAGCTTCATAGCAAACTATGGTTGGCTGCCAAGGCTTGTCAGTCACACGGGCTTGCCACTAGAAGCGAGGGTAGGCGACTCGAGTAGCCTATGGCCGCAACTAAAGTGGGCGTGGCCTAACCTGTGGCTCGTTATATAATAATCTCCATAGCCTATATATATTGCATGTATCGTTTCAAGTGGCTTGTCCAAGTATCTGTGGCGTGACGGTGGCTGCAGTGGCTCTTTAATAAGGACCTTAAGGTTTAAGTCAGTATTTGTAAAGCCTTTATTACGCGTGGTAAGACAGTGACCGAGCGAGTGATCAATTTTTGTAAAAGCCTGTTGTACAACATTAGGGCCATCAGTTGGTTATCACATATAAAATAGCTTTTTAGAACCCGGTGGTTCGGATTCCACCTAAAACTGTAGGTCCAACTCATCAATCGCCATCATCCAATTCATTACCCACGCACAGGTCTCATGCCTATTTGGGCTTCATACTCCGAAAAAAAGAACCGGCTTTTAAAAAAATTGACCACTCGTATACTGTATCGGCACGTGTAATTGGGTCTTCATAGTGCTTGGACTGTGGAGTTTCCATGATTTGATGATAAACACCATCGCGGAATCAAGCATGTGTACAATTCCATTCTGTAGGCGGAACATTAAATTATTGATACATATATAATTATTGAAAATAAACTTTACTAGTGAATTTAACACTTATACGTTTGATGGCCATTTCGCATTGTTGGATTGCTTCCTCAGACACGGCGGTAGGCCTACTGAATTGGGTTTGAAGACTGGGGTTATAGTTGTGGGTGGGGTGGATGTGAAGGCGCGGGATTTGGATTTGTGTAATCAAACATAGATGAGGTGAATTGCATAATTCCAGATCCAAATCTCCCGCCTTTTCATCCACCCACCTCACCCGCAACCATAACCTCAGTTTCCAAACGTGTTCAGTAGGCCTCTAGCCGCATTTGAGGAAGCATTACAACAATGCGAAATGGCCATCACACGAATAAGTAAGTGTTGAATTCACAGGTAAACTTTATTTTCAATAATTATGTCTAAAGACAGTAACGTCAGAAACCCCGAACTTATTCAGGTGTGACCTGATAACTCTGACACGATATTATTATTATCGATGTTTAAATATCAAGTGAAAATTTGATATGAAATTACAGCATCGAATCTATTGATTGCTCTTTAGTGTAATGATTAAAATAAATAAATGAGAATTTATTGAATCGATTTCATAAGTGAATGTAAAAATAACAAATGAGTTTAGTTACATGTATGATTCGTTGAAAAGTCAAATTCAAACAGTTTAATTTACAACTCATGACAGGTTAAATCAATTTCCACTTCAAATCAACTTGCTTTAGATTGTTTTAATGATTCTGTTTATTGTGAAAATTCCAGTGAAACATAGAACTAATCTTATATTTAGATTCTACGGGTGAAATTTTGTGAAGAAAGCAGTTTTGGGCAATAGCCTGTCGTATCTTAACATTGATTGTACTTTAGACATGATAAATAAATAGCTATAATAATACGTTAATAATAATAATAATAATAATAATAACTAGCTATTGTGCCTTCGTACGGATTATGTTTAGAAATAATACTAAATATGTTTCGGCTTTTTTGATAGCAACGATCATGAAGTTGTTAGCAGCTTAAGCTGCGTTTACACCAGAGTCTGTGACACATGTCAGCGACAAAAAGTCAGAGACTTTACAAAATCTTTTAAAATTTCTTGCGACATTGTGTCAGTGACATTTGTCAGCTACTGAAATACTGTGTCACAAACACGATTTTAGGTTTCCCATCGAGAGTCGGTAACGATCAAAGGACTGCCACTGACAACATGTCACAGACTCCTGTCGCAGTATATGTAAACGCTGTGGTGACTTTTGTCTGCGACAAAAGCCTCCTGTTTCGCGCGCCAAACACTCATACATGGAACACTCAGTACTGGTGGCGTAGCATTGCGGACAGGCTGTGAAATACACTATGTCACTATGTGAGATACAATATGTCACTGACCAAAACAAAAGTACAACATTATCTGTCAGTGACTTGTGTCGATGACTTGTGTTTGTGACAAAAATCTGTGACAAAAGTCAATGACAATTCTGTCACTGACTTTAGGTGTAAACCCAGCTTAGTAAACAACTTAGAACGTAAACAATTCAGTGACAGTTATCAGAGAGAATATTTGAGAACAGCTGATTGATATATCATGATAAATTAACGTGATTTGTTCTTATGTGGTAATAAAACTTAGAAGAAATTTATCCAAAATCGCACAATACTTGGTTTTTAAACGTTTATTATTCTGTTAAAAAAAAGGTTAATTTAGTTTTTTATAGCTAAAGACATTGTGAAAAAGGTTTTCAATACTGATAAATAACTTGAATCCCGATCGATGCTCTCGTTTTTCAGGAGAAGGCCGCGTAAAATGTATTCAAAATCGCACAATACTTGGTTTTTAAACGTTTATTACTCTGTTAAAAAATAAGTTAATTTAGTTTTTTATAGCTAAAGACATTGTCAATAAAGTTTTCAATACTGTTCAATAACTAAAATCCCGATCGATGCTCTCGTTTTTGAGGAGAAGGCCGCGTAAAATGCCTTTGGACCCGTGACAGACAGACAGAAATTGAGATAAGACTATTTTCGGCTTATTTAATGTATAAAACGTAAAAATATATAATTTTGATAAATCTACAGACAAAACTCTAATTTTATTTATATAGATAATAAAAAATTATAATAAATAGCTATAATAAATGAGTATCTTCAAGAAATTGGTCTGAAATCGAAAAAGCTCCAGATAAAATAAAAATTAGCATAATTTTACAAACAAATAAGTTGAACATTGAAAGACCAGAAAGACAAAAAGACAAACGACAATGGGATCAGAAAACAACGATCTGATAGGATGAAAGAATATTGGAGAAATTCATTAGAATATAAATTGATGCGAAGAGACTGAAATATTGACTGAATTGGTCTTTCTTATGTGGCCTCAAAATCCAAGATTTTTTTTTTTTTTTTTTTTTTTTTTTTTTGTAGATTACGTCTTGGAGACTCCAGTTAAGGAGTATAAGACAAGTCAGATCAACAATATTATACACTAGATACCATAATTACTTCAATTAGTTGAGGTGAGGCTTAATTTTGATGTGAAAGGAACTCTTGTACACTATAAAAAGCTTTATCAACTAAATATTTCTTCAATTGTTTTTTAAATATTTCTATATTTTCAAGACTCTTCAAAAACTGCGGTAGCTTGTTGTAGAATTTCCTACCAATATAACTAGGTTTTCGTTTGAATAAGCTACTATTGTGACTCACCAAGTGATAATCTCCTCGGCTTCTTGTATTATAATCATGTACATCAAGATTTTGGTTAATATCATTCGTTTTTACATATAAAGTAGCTTCATACACATATAAGCAGGGTACAGTTAGGAGACCAAGTCTCTTGAACAACGGCCTACATGAATCTAATCTATTTACTCTTTCTATACACCTAACCGCTTTCTTTTGGATCTTAAACACCCTATCAAGATTTTGTTTTGATGAATTACCCCATACTAAGATAGCATACCTAATATGTGACAGTATGCTATCTTAGTATGGGGTAATTCATCAAAACAAAATCTTGATAGGGTGTTTAAGATCCAAAAGAAAGCGGTTAGGTGTATAGAAAGAGTAAATGATAATAAATGAGTAGCCATTTTGATAATTCTTAACCACCTCCCTCAATCTTTTCCTCAGAGTGAGTAAAGTAATAAAGCCTACTGACAGTAATACTACTCTTGTCATATTATGTTGTTAGTGGAAGTGTTAGAAATTGTCTTTTCAATAAATCCAAGAGTAAATACACTCAATTGTCATTTTTATTCACCTGTGGAATGGGTTCAATAATGTATACCCATTCTGTATATATAGGTCTATACTATACAATATACGACATTTTTTTATGAAAGTTGAAAAACATTGTTTTGTATTGACAATTCTGTAAGGGCATTAATGAACCAACTTATTATTTAATTGAAACAGCATGTTAAAGTAGTTAAATTTATTGGTTTTAACAGCATGAAGTTATAACAGCATGAAGCCATGAAGAAGTTGGTTCTATGACTACACAATCATTTCTCATTATATAGCTTACTTACAACTTAATAACTTATTCCGTATTTATGAACTTACCTTACCTTGATCCTTCCTTAACCTAAGGTAGACTTGAAAAGCATTCACTCCAAAGGCTTTTCAAGTCTTCCTTGAAGTCTCAAGATAGGCTTAGAAATACTAGCCTAGTAGCGGAAATAGAATTTTCTTTATCTACGACCATGTCATAATGTATACATTACAGTTTCACAATTGATGTCAAAACAGCTGTCTTTTCGAAATGCTTTTTGAAACCCGTTGCATAATGAGCTCATTATAGTACAGGTTCTACATTATAACACAGGTTCTGGACCAATCAGAAGCATTTTTGATGGAATCAATATCGTAATTCAATATTGTGAAACTATCAGCTGATTTGATCAAACTGCTACACCAGCTGCTTTAATCTAACAATCTACTATAACTTCTCGTATTTGAGATGAGAGGTTAGGTATCTCTGACAGTCACAGGTAAAATGAAATTGTTTTAATTAAATGTATACTAGTGGTCGTAGATAAAATAGTGTATGCAACGATTTTATTTGGCCATTAAAGCACTCGTGAGATATTTATAACACTCGCATTCGCTTGTGTTATAACTTACATCTAACTCATGCTTTAATAAGGGTCAAAATAAAATCGTTGCATAAACTACTATTATCTACGACCACTAGTATACATTTAATTAAAACAATTTCATTTTACCTGTGACTGTCAGAGATACCTAACCTCTCATCTCAAATACGAGAAGTTATAGTAGATTGTTAGGTTAAAGCAGCTGGTGTAGCAGTTTGATCAAATCAGCTGATAGTTTCACAATATTGAATTACGATATTGATTCCATCAAAAATGCTTCTGATTGGTCCAGAACCCGTGTTATAATGTAGAACCTGTACTATAATGAGCTCATTATGCAACGGGTTTCAAAAAGCATTTCGAAAAGACAGCTGTTTTGGCATCAATTGTGAAACTGTAATGTATACTTTATGACATGGTCGTTTTGGACAGGTGTTTTGGCATCAATAATTGTGAAACTGTAATGTATACATTATGACATGGTCGTAGATAAACATTCTTTAGCAATAGACAACGTCACAATAATAATAATAATAATAATAATAATAATAATGAACAATATTCTAAAAGTATGTAAGAAAACTTGAAACATAACACAACACTTCATACACTAAAGATGGATCGAACCATAATTGATTTACAGGAATTCAGTGATTACATTGAAAGGATTTTTTGATAACCACTCTACAAGCTTATGCCTAAATATGGTAGTGGGATAATTTTTTACATTGCCTGATAACTAGTTGTAACACTTGATACCAACATAGCTTTTTATTGTTTTTGCCAATTTGTTTAAGGTGCATTACGGCGTTGAGTGAAGTAATTATATATGTCTAGTCTACGTTCTAGGTGTGACATATGATCAATTGTAGACAGTATAACTTTGAATATATATAAATATTTATTACTGTCATTATTTTCAACTTATTAAATAATGTCTACAGTGGGCATAAAAATCTCAACTAGAAATTATGTTTTTTTTTTAAAGTAGTAGCATACACTGTACATCACTACAGTTTCCCCACATTAGTATCCCATATTTTTTTGTAGATTACGTATTGGAAACTCCAGTTATGGAGTATAAGAAAAGTCAGATTAAGAATTATACTATCTTATACACTAGATACCATAATTACTATATTAATTAATTCAGGTGAATGACAGCAAACTGTGGAAAAAAGCGAAATAAGCTGATTTAAAAAGTTGTCAGTTACATGGTCCTTCAGATTTCTTAAAATATAGATAACTTGTGTTTCTAACTATCCAGATACCTTTTTTGAGACCCCCAGAAAGCATATCATCCAAATGAACAGCAAATACTCTGTTCTCTGCTGTAAAATCACTTCCCGGTGGTTCGGAACCCACCTAAAATTGTAGGTCCAACTCATCAATCACCATCATCCAATTCATTACCCACGCTCAGATCTCAGACATATGTGGGCTTTATCCTCCGAAAAAATGTATGTTTTTGCTATCATTAAATCATATTGATCAGTCTCTTTTTAATAGAGTAGTAATACATTATATCTAATCATGCTCCATCATATAATTTGATTAAACTTTGAATATTTTCAGTTTCACCCATTCATTAAAACTAATGAATTTCTTTCTTTTGATGTTGAAGATCCATCTTGTTTCCACTAATATGTAATATAAACTTAAAAAACACTTTTGAATGGAAATTAACTCACGTTATGGCGTGACGGCCGTTTTGCTCTGTTGTCTAGAGCATCGTCAGACGACCCACAGTACACTTTGGGTCGTCTGAAGATGCTCTAGACAACAGAGCGAAACGGCCGTCACGCCATAACGTGAGTTAATTTCTATTCAAAAGTGTTTTTTAAGTTTATATTTCTTTCTTTTCTTATATATTACTTTAAGACCGTGAATATCAAACCTACTATATTATCGGAATGTTTTCACAGGAATATTTCCATACTTTGTTAGGGAAAATTGGGGCTCACATTGGGTAAGCATGTAAAGTATGCAAGTTTGGAATTTTGCAGCGAATTGGAATAAGTTCTTCAAATTATTATTATTATTATTTATATTTGTGTATTCAAAGATTCATCCCATTGTTGCCTGAAACTCGTAATTTCGAGTGTATGTAACCTAGCATCCTTGATTAGTGTTGTTGAATGAGTTTTCTCAGTGAAGTGAATGGCATGTTTAGATTTTATATATATGTCATATATTATTTTCGGTGATAGTAAATGAGTTTTCTCAGAATTTTGAATCGAATTGGTAACAAACTTTGTGGTTTTGTACCCTAAAATTAAATATTTCATTACAGTGACTGATGAAATTGATCACTGCTAAGCGAATGTTTACATTTACAAGTGGGAAAGTGATATCTGTTCAGTTAGATAAGATAAGCAACGCCCTCTTTGTAAAGGACCAATTGCATTGACCCGTCAGGTTCTATGCTGTAAAATCACTTACTGGTGGTTCGGAACGCACCTAAAATTAAAGGTTCACCATGTCCCCCACAACATGGCTCAGACGGCGAGGTGCAACTACTCGTAAGGGTCTCCCCACCAATAAAAGCCATACACATATTTCTTTTACTGTCAAGTAACAGAGCAATATCCATCTTTTTCATGGTAGATATTCCAGCTTACTAAAATAGCTTATTAATGAATAGCGTTTTACTTTACATGAAAGTCCCATCCATTGAAAAACAACTTCATTCTGAAATAGCTTTGTCATTAAAATATTTGAAATATTAAACATTAAAATAGTTTTCTAATTTCTCATTTGTGTAACGTAACTCTTAGGCCCATATCATACAGAGCCACGTCTCTCGCTGTCGCGAGCCACAATTAAGGATAAATTACACCAGCCGTGTCAATTTGATTGAAAAATCAGCTGATGGTTCTAAACATGTTGATACCTTCATATACTGAGCTCGGTCAGATGCTCAGCTGATGTAATTTAGCTTATCAATGAATAGCCTTTTACTTTACATGAAAGTCCCATCCATTGAAAAACAACTTTATTCTGAAATAGCTTTGTCATTAAAATATTTGAAATATTAAACATTAAAATAGTTTTCTAATTTCTCATTTGTGTAACGTAACTCTTAGGCCCATATCATACAGAGCCACGTCTCTCGCTGTCGCGAGCCACAATTAAGGATAAATTACACCAGCCGTGTCAATTTGATTGAAAAATCAGCTGATGGTTCTAAACATGTTAATACCTTCATATACTGAGCTCGGTCAGATGCTCAGCTGATGTAATAAAACCTAAAAGAACACTTGAGTGGAAATATTGTGACTCACGTTATGGCGTGACGGCCGTTTCACTCTGATGTTAAGAGCTTCGTCAGACGACCCATAGTGCACTGATTCAAGGTATACCCTCAAGGGAATGTGGATCGTCTGACTATGCTCTCAACGTCAGACTGAAACGGTCGTCACGCATAACGTGAGTCACAATTTCCACTTGAAAGTGTTTTTAAGTTTTTATTATATATTAGTGGAAACAAGATGGATCTTCAACATCATAATTCTTAGAATACTTTCCATATCCTTAAGTATTAGTAAATTCTATTGAATACTGCATTTTCAAAAATTTGCAGCCGATCGGGCATTGCCACTAGCATTTTTTTAAATATATTTATATCATCCAGTGACCTCCTGGGGTATATGGACTAGTAATAGCGTTTTAAAAATAAATACTTTACTGTGTAATAGAGTTGGAGGAGTTAATATCAATTGCTTGATTCGGGGTGAAATGATCAACAAACTCACTTGTAGAATAAAAACAACATTTATGAAGGCCTTTTTTTAAATCAATTCTAAATCTGATTCAATGATTCAATGATTTTATTTAAGCCAAAATACAGTGTGGTACATAGGCCGAGTCACTTTACAAGATTAATAAACAAAATACAATAATCTGTCAAATACAGTACATACTAATTGTTTATATACATACATAGAAAGATATAAAAAAAGAAAATCATAAATTCTAAGTCAGAAATCATAAAACTAAATAGAATCAAATACAAGGTTGGATATACTACAATAATATGCACTATATATATATTTATATATCATGAATGGTCACTCCTCCCCCCTGATTTACAATGTATCCCTCACAGCCACTCAATTCAAAGAAATTGCTGATTTCATATAGAGGGGAATCCAAGAGCCAGTTTTTAACGGTCCTAGAAAATATTTTACTTGGCAAAGCTCGAACTCTCTCAGGTACATCTGTCAAGTTTCAATCTTTTGAGGCGGTCGGGCAAGACATTGTAGAGATTAATTCCCAAACTCTTAGCTCCGTTAGCATAAAGAGTCTCCTTGTTACATACAAATGTAATGTTTCCATTAAATAGTTCCTCCATCGTACAATGACTAACAATCTGGAGACATTCAAGGAGGCTACTCATTACTGATATTTTTATTATTTCAGGGGTTTTTAATTTTTTATCTATGGCTACATTATAGAGTAGACATGAAAGGTTAGAAATAAATTTCAATACAGCTTACTTCATTCCATGGATTATCAAAGTAGTGTCATAATGAACCAATTAAAACACTACTGTCACTTTTCAGTACAGGAGTTAAGACCAATCAGAACAGTAATTTCTTCAAAACAGTGTCGAAATCAATGTTATGCGTTAGTCACATTAGCTGATTTTGAAATCAGTTTGAATATTTTAATTCCAAAGCTAACAACAAACACGCATTCTAGGTTATTTTAGTTATCCAATCAGACTCCAGAATTTCTTCAAAACAGTGTCGAAATTAATGGTTATGCATTAATCACATCATCTGACTCAAACATGTTGAAATCAATTAGAATTTCAATTCAGAACCGAACAACAAACACGCTTTCTAGGTTATTTTGTTTTGTAGATTACGTCATGGAGACTCCAGTTAAGGAGTATAAGACAAGTCAGATTAACAGTTACTATCTTATACACTAGTTACCATAATCACCACATCAATTAGTTGAGGTGAGGCTTAATTTTGATGTGGAAGGAACTCTTGTACACTATAAAAAGCGTTAACTAAATAATTTTTCAATTGTTTTTTAAATATTTATATATTTTCAAGACTCTTTAAAAACTGCGGTAGCTTGTTATGTTAGTGTGGGTAAGGTATCTGATTGATTGATGAGTTAAATTAAATGTAATATATTGGTAATCATAGATAAAATGTGTGCAACGATTGTATTTTGAGTGCTTTTAAGCCACAAATGAGATGGAAGTTAGGAAACGAGTGAAGCGAGTGTCCCAAGCATTTCACGAGTAGTTTATAGACAAAATAAGGACACTCGCTTAACTCGTTTCCTAACTTACATCTCATTTGTGGCTTAAAAGCACTCAAAATCCAATCCGCTCAAATAAACTATCTAAACATAATAAACTATTATTTGGTTTGGCAGAGAAAACGGTTGAATGTATTGTGAAGTTGAAATAGCTATTTGTGTAACTAGAGTGCAAAATAGCGTTTTTCTGCATCGAGAGAAACAGTTTTTTCACGAGCCAAAGGCGAGTGATAAAAGTTTCTCTAGTGCAGAAACAATACTTTGCGCTTGTATTACACATTAAATTTTTCGTACAGTAATGTATAAAGTAATTTAAACAGAACAAAACAGGGCATACATAACCTGAAAATTCCTCACATAACCTATCTTCGAATCAAATCGATTTCATCAACAACAACTACAACAACTATTTCACAGCTGAAGCAGAGTAGCCAACCTATTTTTGAATGCAGAATAGGGAACCTGCGTATTACATGCTCACTATTTTGTGTTGTTAGGTTGCAAATGTGGAGTGCGGAAAAGTACTTTCCCGCACTGGAATTTACTTTCCCGCACTGGTGCAGGAATAGACTATTTTGCGTGCTACATTTAGTGCAAAAATAGGCACTTTTTCGGGTCACTGTAGGAAAAATAATGAATCTGGTGAGCAGGTCTTTGCAAACTTACAAATAACGACACTGAATCTGTGTAGAGATGCAATTTTGTGATGCATGTTAGAAAGAATGAAGCTATTTTTCAGAGACTGAAGATGTGGGATGCTTACTACACTCGTTACATCTCACTATTAAAACAACTGTTGCGTAAACTACAATTTGAAATGATGATTTCAGGAGTGGAACGTGGTTGATCGGCCTGAAGTGAGAATAGCAGCCATTGACAATGGACTGGCTTTTCCATTTAAGCACCCCGACTCATGGCGCGCCTATCCCTACCACTGGGCGTGGCTGTCCTATGCCAAAGTGCCCTTCAGTCAGGAGACCAAGGACCTCGTCCTGCCTCAGCTGTCCGACATGAACTTTGTCCAGGATCTGTGTGATGACCTCTATCACCTTTTCAAGGTAGCCAACTCAACTCACTTCTTACTAATTTTATTTATTTATTGTGACAAATTTACAACGAATGTGAAGGCGCAACAGACTCAAGTCCAAAACTGTTCCTTCCACAAATTTTGAATGTGTTACATTGTCCAAAACATTGAGGTTAACACAGACTAAAAATTTAAGATTTGCTAAAAACCTTTACTCAAAAAATAACAAAATGAATCTTCTCACTTAACCACTATTAATTTAAAAGTTCACTAAAAGTAAATTCGTATGGCTTTTCTTGGTGGGGAGTTCCACCTCGCCGTTTTTTTTTTAGACTGCTTTTTTTTATACAACCGGGACCGACGGCTTAAAAGTTCACTTGAAACGAAACATTAAAAACTGTTGAAAATAGTTTTGCTACAATCCTATAAAAAACTGTTGGTATAGTTTATGCTACAGTGACTATGTGGCCATTGGACGTCTCACTTCTGATTGGATAATTTGGCTAATCCGCAATTTGGTGTCCAAATCAAGTTTTGACTACAGTGACCGATTACAGGCAATGTAGTTTGTCGTATGGACCATATGATATCCCATTGTATTTATGCTGGAGGGAATGTAAATATTTACATGCATACTGTGTAGTCGGAGCCATGCAGTCACGTAAAAACATAATTAATAAAGAAATAATAAATAATAATCGCAACCTACCTCACCCCTCGTTCCCGTAGGTGTGCTGGATAGTATACACACTCACCTGTGCAGCAAGACCCTGTGTAAAGGTGAGAGTGGACTGTTTAGCATAGAGCTTCAGAATTTGTTTCGATACGCTTGGCATAGATACAACTCTGTTAGCTTAGTGAGGAAAGTAATCGCAACCTGCCTCACCCCTCGTTTGCATAGTACTGATCTTTGGATAATACATAATGTTCAAGTTTGAAAAGTCACCTACAGTTGAGAGTTCGGCTATGGTACTATACATGCATAGTTTATGCAAACTTGTATAATTCTCTCATCTTCAAAAACACTTTTACAGACAGACAGACAGACAAACAATTTTTATTTCAAACAATTCAATATACAAATCAATAAAACGTCAAGTACATACAAAATAATAAATCACCGAAAGGAGATCAGTATTTATGGCAACGAAATATATATAAATAAAATAAATATTCTAAATAAAAAATGATACTTTTGCTTTAAAAAAAAAATTCTTTCACATTCGTGAATTATGATAGAAGAAAGTGATTATGAGAGAAGAAAGAAGGAATTTAACATGTATGGTACTTGAGATGAAAGACAGGAAATTGGTCTGCATGGGCTAAAGCTTATGCGCAGACCAGAGTTGCTATATGTTATTTATTAGTAAGAAGTATTAGTAATCAAGCTACTCTTCTTCAAAATTTAAAACCCATATTTTTATAGGCATTTCCACAACCGTGTTTTATAGTCATTTCTACAAGTTTGTGAAATATCTCAATAATTATAGTAGTTACAGATTTGTAACATGTTTTTTTGCGATTTTTAGCTCCTTTTACATAAAATATGTTTATCTACGACCATGTCATAATGTTTACATTACAGTTTCACAATTGATGCCAAAACAGCTGTCTTTTTGAAATGCTTTTTGAAACCCGTTGCATAATGAGCTCATTATAGTACAGGTTCTACATTATAACACGGGTTCTGGACCAATCAGAAGCATTTTTGATGGAATCAATATCGTAATTCAATATTGTGAAACTATCAGCTGATTTGATCAAACTGCTACACCAGCTGCTTTAACCTAACAATCTACTATAACTTCTCGTATTTGAGATGAGAGGTTAGGTATCTCTGACAGTCACAGGTAAAATGAAATTGTTTTAATTAAATGTATACTAGTGGTCGTAGATAAAATAGTGTATGCAACGATTTTATTTGGCCATTAAAGCACTCGTGAGATATTTATAACAGTCGCATTTGCTCATGTTATAACTTACATCTAACTCGTGCCTTAATAAGGGTCAAAATAAAATCGTTGCATAAACTACTATTATAACACCCAAATGAAGGCTCTAAAGATTTCTTAATGCGTAAATTTGAGTCTGATCTCTCTAGGAGTCAAATCTGCAATAAAGTAGGAACTAAAACAACATAAAATAAAACAATTAAAATCTGTCAAATCGATAGGGATGGATGCCAACTTCAGCCATCTTTATTTCTGTAACAAAGCGTTTCTGAACCTATGTTTCTATGACGTTTTAGCTAATTTTTTGCTGTATAATCAGTTCTTGAAGTACAATCCGTTTTTACTTTTATTTTTTTTAAATTGAATATACAAAGGCAACTTATTGAAGTATTTTAACCTAGGTAATAGATGAAGTGATGTATTACAAAGTTGGATGAAATGGTTGGTGATGATGTTGTACTAAAGTTAAAACTAAATAGAACATATTAAACCAAAAAGAATCTAAAATAGAATAAGTATACAAATCAATATATAATTGGAAACGTCAAGATATAAATGATGCAAGAGCAAAACATTTATCACATAGGCTAATCCTCTCAATTCTACTTAAACATGAATGTTCCAAGCACAGAAAATATAACATATATTTCAACCTTACTGAAACAGTTGTACTGTAGTATTCATATAACTTTGCAGCGTGTAGCAGATGGGACATGCCACATATAAACCCAACATACTGCTGCCAAGTTATATGAAAACTACAGTATATATTTTTTAAAATTAATAGTGTTTTTTTGTTGTGTTGCAGCAAGACAAGGGCTTTGACAGACACCTGTTTGAGAAGCAGATGAGCGTAATGCGGGGCCAAATTCTGAACCTAACTCAAGCTCTAAAAGACAGCAAAAGTCCTGTGCAACTCGTACAGATGCCAGCTGTTGTTGTGGAAAGGTCAAAAGGTCATGTGGGCACCACATCGAGGTTCCGCTCGTTCAGTGACACGTTCACTCAGCGTTTCATGAACAAGAGTCCGTTCTTTTCGTGGTGCTGATGGTTCAAAATGGCAGAATACACACGAAAATGGTGGATCATATGGTTCAAAATGGCGGAATACACCCCAAAATGGTGGACTAAATGTGTAAAAATGGCGGAATACTCCTGAGAATGGTGGTCCACAAACCCCAAAATGGCGAGATGTAGGACCTCATGGTTCAAAATTGCGGAATACACCTCAAAATGGTGGACCTTGTTGTTCAAAATGGCGGAATACACCCGAAAATGGTGGACTATATGTTTGAAAATGGGAGAATCCACCAGTAACCGTTGGTTCAATAACCCCACTCTAAGCTGTGATGTTACCTACAGTGCTACTCAATTATAACTATTACAATATTATCCAACGATTCATATTATTTTTGTAAAGTTGTCAAGGTACTAGTTCCAGTCCTAAGTATAATAAAGGATGTTTTTTTAGAGGTATTGAACTTTGAAATAAATTTAAAAATGAATGAATTTATTGTTATAATGAATAATTGGCTTTATTTGAGAGATTATTTTCTGATATTCTATTTGAATAGGTAGATAAGTTTAAAATAAATTTGAAAATTAATTAATCGTGGTAATACAATGTAATTAACTTCATTTGAGTTACCATTTTCTCCAATTTTATTTGAATATGATATCAGAAATATGGCTTCCACAGCTAGCTTGTATGTAGTCTAAATGGGAGTTTCAATATTAAAGCATTTCTTGCAACATTCGGGGCCTTATATCGGCAATAACGCGGCGAATGTTATCGTACAAGTTGCCCAGTGGCTGGCCTAAGGCGTTCACCAGAACAAATTAAGACAGATAGACTAGCAACAATTTTAAATACAACTTTTGATGAGTGTTGCATTCACAAATGCAGCAAAAATCTCTTAAAAAATTGGACCTCCCGTTTAGACTTCATACAAACCACCTGTGATATGTCTAATAGGCTATTATATTCAAATAAAATGGCAGAAAACTATCTCTTAAATGAAGCCAATTACATTTCATTACTACGATTTATTCACTTTTTAATTTATTTTAAAGTTTTCTACCTTTTCAAATAGAATAGGAGAAAATTATCTCTCAAATGAAGTCAATTTAATTTCATTACTACGATTCATACATTTTTCAATTTATTTCTAGGCTGTATGCCTCTAAAAATACATCCTTTACATTGCATAAAATACTCAACATTCACATACATCACCAACAACATCATTAATTACTATAAAAAGCTCCTAAAAAGCAGCCCATAGCTTTAATCTACAAGTGTGCATTTCTTGATTGGTGATAATTACTTCTGAATACGTCAAGGTATGATCAAATTTTATTTATTCCAATATTTATTTTCGAATGCAGCAACTTTTTAATGTCATCAACTAATTTATTTCTCTGTTGCAAAATATATTTGTAGCTAGATTATTTTTTTAACTCAATATGTACGATATATATTTCCTGGATTTATTTAATTACTGTTTGAAAACAAGTCATCGCTTCATAATCACATTATTTTTGTCTATTTATTTAATATTTATTTGTTTGTAACTTTTTATTTTGTTTCTGAACGATTTTCAAGGCAAACATATCAGGTTTTATAATTAGCACTCAATTATTATACATTAATCTAGCGCTTGATTCTCAGTTCTAAAATACTAAAAGCTTTTGCGCGCTCTTGTTTGTTACTATTTGAAATATACTATGTTCAAAAAATGTATAATTTATTGGATTCCTGCTACTGAAATAAGTATAGTGCTAAGGACGGTATTACTCTGTCATGTTTAATCTGTGTGACATTAATCTGTGATGTTTTCCATGACGAAATACTTGATGAACTATCTAGATAGTAGCCTACATATAGCACATAAGCATATATAGCACATAGCCCATATAGCACACTAAGTATTTGAAACGTTTTAGATACATATTAATGGAACCTAAAAAGTACGTTCCATGAGATATGTGTCATAAATGTTTCTGATATGTATTGTTCAAGCATCAAATGATACGTATCTCTAGGTAGGTTTCGGAAATGTATTAAATACATTATCGTGAAACATACCCACAATGCTGTGCGATTGTGCTTTTGTGCATGCGCCCGTTTGCTCATTCTTACATTCTGAACTCATCAACTGGATCTGGATTATGAAGCCATAAGCAAAACGTGTCGATCACCGTGGTAATTAGCATACTGCATTAATTTGATCTGATGTAGAATTTATTTATTTTTCATACATGCACAAATCATGGCAATGATTGGGAGAGAAACAACCCAAAACTGTTCTCTCCCAAATTTCGATAGATAACACAGTCCAAACCAGGTTATGTTTTCACTCCAATTAACACAAAAGTTTTCAGTCCAAAAAAACAAGATACTAAAATTTTTAAATTTTGAGAGATTATTTAATAGATTAAAATGAAATAAAATGCACTTAAAAATCAATTATATAATCGATAATTGTTATATATTTGATATGTATCATTTATATATTTGAATTGTTGCACTAGTTGTTTATAGTTACATATTGGAAATATATTTGAGACGTACATTTGTTATATATTCGATACATATCATTTATATTTCAATGGAACGTTTCACAAAAGCGGACATTTTCACCTATCAGAAATGTTTCAGGGAGGTCTCAGATATGTTTTGAAACGTATCTGAAACATATCGTAAGTTTCAATGAAACATATTTAAGATATTTATGGAATGTTCCTGTGCTGTATTGGTAATATCAAAAATGACACTGTATTTCTATTAAAATATTATTTTCACTCACTCATACTGGTGATGATGGAGGGGAGCATTTCACTTCTGAAAAGAAGGCTGACGAAGCTTCTTTTCAGAAGTGAAATGCACCCCTCCAGCATCTCCAGTACAAGTGAGTAAAAATAATATTTTAATAGAAATACAGTGTCAGTTTTGGTATTAAACTATTACATTATGAATTTTTCATAAAAGATCTTATTCGAGAGTTGACAACCGCAAAAGATTGCGTTTGGATGGGTGACCGTGCTTCTATGACTTGATGTTATGAGCATTATTATCCCCGGAGGAATGGCCAACCTAAAAAATTAATCACATAACTGAGAAAAGACTAACAATATATTATAAAACAGAACCGAAGTACTGCTGCTATCAAATATTGACCGTTATACATATTATACAAAAGTATATTTATAAAGAAAAAGTATTTGAAACAATAGTGAACCTGAAACTATTATACACTTAAAATACATTGGAAAAATAGACATTACATGTGGATTATGATAACTTGAAAAGATATACATTACATTAAGTTGTTATAATCCAACCACAGACAAAAGAACCTTCAAAATATGAACTCTACTGCGCAGAGAGAGAGCACATTATGCAGTTTATCTCACTCGCTCACTAGAGTAGTGGAGGGGGTCAGTCAACGCTTGGCTGTCCTGCAGTGAACATAGGTAATAATAATGTATGAATTGAAAAGAACGCTCTGGTATGATGTCATCGGTCAAGCAAGTGAGTGAGAGGGCAATAAAACTGTCGCTCTCACTCGCACAAGAGTGGGAGCTGTGGGGGAGTGGTAACTACAGTGATACAATGCGCGAAGGTTCTTTTGTCTGTGGTTTAATTATAGGAGGTACTGCTGTAGTCTTTTGATAAATACATGACCAGAAGACTGCCTAGAGATGTCAAATGGCAGAGCATTAAACAGCCGGGGACCCCTAAAGGCAGAATGGTTGGCAGCAGCAGCTGTCAAACATCGAGGCTCCTTTACATTTTCTCTGACTTGACCACGAGTTGAATAACCATGAACAGGAGCAACTGGGAAATCTAAAGGTCTTTTAAATATGTACTCTAACATAATACAACACTTGTTCAACCATGATCTTTTGGACTGGAAAAATAAAAAAGATACCAAAAAAGAATTACTGCGTTGTTTGCTGGATTCTTAAAATGTAATATAAACTTAAAAAACTACTTTTAAATGGAAATTAACTCACGTTATGGCGTGACGGCCGTTTCGCTCTGTTGTCTAGAGCATCGTCAGACGACCCACAGTACGACCTACAGTGTACTGTGGGTCGTCTGACGATGCTCTAGACAACAGAGCGAAACGGCCGTCACGCCATAACGTGAGTTAATTTCCATTTAAAAGTAGTTTTTTCAAGTTTATATTACATATTAGTGGAAACAAGATGGAACATAATTCTTAAAATGTGTTACAGAACTTTGTGAATCACATGTTGTGATGCAAATACATAGACAAATGCAAAGACATATTATGTCTTTGTAAATCAGACTTGTTGGGTACCTAACTGGTCTTCTCAAGCATATTTTTACAATCTTCTTGTATTGTAGAACAAGTGGTTGCAAAATGGTAGATCCAGAACTTCCCCATCCAATACCATATTCTATTATAGAGGAAAAAGTGCCAAAAATACCATCCTTAACTGATCAAAGGTCAGCACATTTCTCAATAGAACAAGCCTATAAAGTGTTTTCTTTTATCTATTATAAATATAAGAAATATGAGGTTATTATCATATTAGCCATATTAGCTAATATGAGAAATATTAGCCATCTAATAACTATTAACTAATATCTATTAACATAAGTATAATATCTAATAACTATTAAACTATTATCTAATAACTTTTTTTTAGTCAGAGTATTTCTTCAAGAGATATCTCTTTCAAGTCTCGATTTTTAGCAGTCATTCGGACAAAACGGACAGGGCCAGAATAGACTACAATTGATGCTTTTGGTATAGGAATCTATATGGAGAGTATCAATTGTAGTGTATTCCGGCCCTGTCCACTGACCGTTTTGTCCGAATCCGCGTAGTTGGAAACCGATTGAAAGAGTAGAAAGGTATTTTCCAGGCAATAGAGGCGAAATTTTTTGGGAATTTTTTCAACTCATTGCAAAGAATAGTAAAACTTTATATCGTTGAACTGGTTTTATTTTGACGTATGCACTGAGCATTTTCTTTATTTATAAAAATGTATAAGAAAGTCAACCTAAAGAGATATCTAGACGAGTTTGTGCTACACTTTTTTTGCCAATTTTCAATCCGTGTACACACTACTCTACACCGAAAGCAAGTTAAGGTATTGGGTAGTGTACATCTGGCTTGAAAATGAGCGACAAAATGTATTACAAAACGCGTATTCCATAACCATCTCAAACTCGAGAACGGGTAGATGTAATTTAGTAAATTTAAAGGTCAATCACTAAATGACATTCGAGGTGCTATAGTTTTGACAGTCTCAAATGTAAATTAATTTAGTGGCTGTGACAAAATCTGTATTAATACATAGATACTTTCGCCAGTTTTGAGTGTTAATTTAGTGGTAATAGAATCTGTATTAATAGCTACCACAATATCACCATTTATTATTGACGATCCAATGTTACTAAGCCTTGCTTGTATTATGTGCTACTAACTGAATAATAATAAAAAAACCCATCTTCAATACTATAACTTGGCAGCAGTTGGGTTCAGATGTAGCAAGTCCTCCCATCTTCTACACGCTGCCAAGTTATTTGAATACTACAGTAAAAAGATTGAATCGAAAAAAAAGTTAGCACTAATGCAATCTAAGGATACCGTAGTTGGAATGGAAATTCCATGCAATGATTGCTTCGTTAAAACAAAACAAAAAACAATGTTTGACATCACTTCTATTAAATTATTAATAATTTTGAACATTATGAACCTGCAACTCCATAAATCAATGTATTTCTAAATAAACGCAAATAGAAATGCAGGCTTGATTACTTGACACTGTAAGACCGTTTGTGAAATACAGAAATGAATTACACCTTACCACTGTTGTTCTGTTTGCATAGTCGAATTCATTCATGAGTGGGACAAAAAATACACAGCGTCAAGAAATCACCAAGCCTTGAGATGAAAAGATATATTTTAAAAACATTTTTAATAGCAGACAGATTATGAGTCAAAGATATAAAATGAAAATATTGTGAAGCTACAAACAATATTATTTTCCAATATCAAAACTAACACTGTATTTCAATTTAAATAATGACTTTTACTCACTTATACTGGAGGGATGCATTCGCTTCCAAAGAGAAGCTTCATCAGCCTTTCTATTATAAAATATTATTGTTACTGCCAGTGGCGTAGCCAGGATTAGATTACGGGGGGGGGGGGGGGGCTCACCAGGGGGTGTGGGCAGTGGCCCAATGGGCCCCCCCTGGCTACGCCACTGGTTACTGCTATCTCTTGACTTATGAAGACTACTAACGCGTTAATTTTCTCTACAAAATAATAATCTAAAGATGAACTATTGTTTCTTCGCAATAATTTTAAAAGTAAATACCAAGTGAATTGGGTTGCGGGTGAAATGAGGTGAACGCTGTAGAAAGACTCAATAATTAAAAATACATTTATTACTTCACACTAAATTGATAATACAAGTTTATAATTATTTTGTTAATACTAAGTTTTTATTAGAAAATTTACAATTTCAATTTAAAAAACTTCTAATTTTCAACAGGTTTATCTTATGCGTTTCATAATTTGACTCTTGCTACTTTGATGCATCAAAAAGAGATTCTCAATGTTGATGAAAGTTGCAACTTTTATCCAAAAAACTTTTTATTCACAACGAATGCATAAAAAATATTTTGGCTCACATGAATGAATGATTCAGTGGTGGAATATTGAAATGTCAATAATAACTATTATAAAAGTTTAATTACATTTATATTATGAGCTTTTGAAACTTTTCGAAACCATTTTAATCTCAACTATACTATTACTCTTGGATGGATGATTGAAAAAATGGTTCGACTTTTTACATGAGTCTATTATTTATGGCTTCATTTGCACAATTTTTTTCAAAATACATTCACCCTCACATTTATAATTCCATATACATCAGGCAGTATTTGTATTGATATACAATCACATTTTCTAACATGCAACCTTTATACAAGAGTCTGTCGAGATTTTTGTCAATTCACAAAAATATTCCGTCGACTTCCATATTATACAAAAATAATGGTAATGAATTAATTAATGAACGATTAATGATGTACGGTGTTTAAAATTATATTATACTACTCACGCCTCCTCGTAGTACAGTAGGAACAATTAGTCTGGGCGCATGGCCGTTTGGTAGTCAGCCATGGCGAGGGGAGTGTTTATCGCTCATTTCTAAAAACATGTGGCCCGTGCGACGCTGCAGATGTCTTCAAGGTCAACTAGTCAACTTTTAACAGGACGGCTAGTAGTGAAACCAGAGCCACGCGCCCAGACTAATTGTTCCTACTGTACAAGATAACAAGTTTTATTAATGGATTTCTGTGGATACACTCATAATATTGTTGGTTAGATAGATAAAACTTAATATGTAATGGAAAAATAGGCTATAATATTGTACTAGTTGTAAAGTAGACGTATAGGTGGATCGCCACGAGAATGGTATCACCTAACATGTATTCTTAAGGGGTTCAATGACATTCAGTGGCTATCTACCTATACCATTTCACTAATTCTGAAACAGGACATCCGAACACTTGAAATCGTTTAAAATTAAAAATAAAGCAATATCTTAGAAAAATTTCCTCACTAAAATCATGCGCTTTATGCTCCAAGTACTACCCCATTATCGATTTAGTTATACAACATAATTCATATTAACTTCCTGGATTTCTTGTTCCATGACGAACTGCGTTGTTAATATTAACTTTTAATGTGAATCTAACGACTTTTTATTTGACTGCAAGTCGTTAAATTTACATAAAAAGTTCATATTAACGTTTTGTTGTAAATTTAACGACTTGCAGTCAGTTTTATATTGTCAAGGCCTTGTAGATGAGATTCAATACCTCGAAAACGTTCGGCCGAATGTGAGTACATTTATTATATATTCACAATATAAAACTAACTGCAAGTCGTTAAATTTACAAAAAAAGTTCATATTAACAACGCAGATCGTTATGGAAATCCAAGAACATAATTCATGTCTTACGTAGCCGGTAGATATTATAAATACGGTAACAAATTCAACTTATTTAAGAAAGTGCTACAATTTTCATTAAATTTCAAAATGGTTTAGAATATTTTGTGGAAAAATATTTTCATATTATAAATTTCATAATGTATTCAAAACATTAAGGAAGATGTTACAATTTCCATTAAACTGAAAATATCAACAGGATAATAATTCTAAAACTCCCTTCAAAACTGTTATAAAATTGCGCCAAAGACTTCAATTCCTCATATTTTATTCAATATTTCTCACAATTTTTTGGCTTGCAACCCACCAATGGTTGTTGGGATTGTTTGCGACTCATTTGGTGAGTCCACACAAAGCCTAGTGACAATTTTTTCCAGACAAACGAATAAAAACAAAGACGAATTTATTATTATTTTTAACAGAATTTATTAATTTCGAATTCCTCTAAGTGTTATTAGTTTATACTGAAGACTTCCGCAATGGCGGATATTGACAACAGTATCGAATAGATGATGGAAATCGATGAATTAATTAATTCGGTTTCTGTATATTTGTCAGTTTGTTGAATTGTCAGTTACTTCAAACTAACTTATTAATTTTATTCATTATATATAGACGCTCTATTGAACTTTATCCCTTTACAGAAACTTAATTTATTAGTAAGTAAACTGCAGTTATTACTAGAGCATTACTTTTTACTTTTGGTAATCATTTAATCACTTATGTTTATGAACAAACATATTCGGCACCATAATTTTTTGGAATTAATTATTTGATCTGTGATGTTTTCCATGACGAAATACTTAATGAACAATCTAATATCAAAACTGACATTGTATTTCTATTTAAATAAAGATTTTTGCTCACTTATACTGGAAGGATGCATTTCGTTTCTAAAGAGAAGCTTCATAAGCTTCTTTCTCTTTAGAAGCGAAATGCACCCTTCACTATACGTGAGTAAAAATCATTAACAATACAGGAATACAATGACAGTTTAGATATTAGATTGTACAAGTATTTCGTCATGGAAAACATCACAGAAAATATTAGGCTTTATAATTTTTTGGAATAAATTTAAATAACTCAAGTGCTCAGTGTGAGTTATAAATCAATGCCACAGCTTTCAAATTACGGTACTCTCAACCGTACTGTCAGCAATAAACAATAGCTTCAACAAGCTTAAAATAAATCATTTCAAATCCCTTGAATAATTGACTCAACTACCATCCTGAGATGGCTCATTCCTCACTACAAATCAATGTTTTGCAAAGTTTGTACAAGATGGACTATTAATTAAATCATATTAAATTTTATTGGCTGATCCTTGGAACGATTAAGCTGCTTTCACATCTATGGATACTTAACGTCTGGGATAAAGCTGGGCATTCACGGTCCAACTTGTAGTACAACTTGCAGTACTGCTAGATGGATAGTCAACTCCACTCACGCTCCTACTTGCAATCCAACTTTATTCCTAGTCAGCTGTGAGCATCGCTCTCGAGCCGAAAAATGTAACCGAAGTTGCCCGAAGGTCAAGCACTGACTGAGATAAGTTGGACGACTTTGATCCGACTCCCCCACACACGCTCCAACACCGTCGACATTCGGAAGTCGTCCATCTACAATTCCAACCATCCAACAAGCCCATTCACGTTCCATTTTCGGATCCAACCTTGGAGGTTGGACTGCAAGTCGTACTGCAAATCGGAACGTGAATGCCCAGCTTTAGGGCATAATTTCCTTTGGATTTTCTTGAGTTTACAGAAATGCAAAGTAACCTGCCAGAAACTTATGGTATCAGATCAGACAATGGGTGATGTGAATTAAGTTGAGTTAGCTGAGTAACTTCTATTTTTGACTCGGCGCTTGGGATTCTTGTTATTTGATGTGAATAAGAATCGAGTCAACTACATCTGTTTCTTACGCCTTCCGAATGGACTCCCGTCGACTCGAATGATCAACAGTCGACTCCAGTCACTTGACAGAGTCTACTCAGCTTACTGTAGTTTTCATATATCCTGGCAGCAGCAGTTGGGTTCAGATGTTTTTTTTGTAGATTACGTCTTGGAGACTCCAGTTAAGGAGTATAAGACAAGTCAGATCAAACACTAGATACCATAATTACTATAGCATGTTCCATCTGCTACACGCTGCCAAGTTATATGAATACTACAGTACTCAATTATTCTATTCATACCACCCAATGAGATTAACGATATGAACACTATTCTGAGAGAATATGAGATTTATTGTCATGGGTAGGACTCTCTGTTAACATTTTTAAAGTTTTCAATCACCACCCAACTCATTACCCACGCACAGTCCTCAGAGCTATGTGAGCTTCATCCTCACAAAAAGTGCATTAGTATGGTCTGAAATGTTACTAGAAATGTAGATGCGGAAAGAGAGTTTCATTATGTGTCTGATTTGTTGAGTTTCTGTAGATGTGAGAGCAGCTTAGAGCCTTATTCTACAGAGCCAATGCAGTCGCGGTAGCGCACCACAGTGAAGAATAAATAAAGCGGCATTCAGTCAAGAATAAACAAAACTAGCCGGGAAAATTTGATTTGAAAACCAGATGATGCTTCTAAACATGATGTTAATGCCTTCATGTACTTCTAAATTGTTGAACACGGTCAGATGCTCAGCTGATGAGATTTAGCATTAAATATTGTGCGCAACCGCTACTGCAGTGGCTCTGTATAATTAGGGCCTTAAAAGTGACTTAAAGAGAGTCATCTTTATCAGGTCAGAGGCGGAACTTGAAACTGAAAACAGCTAATTAGTGCAGTAGAAGGTCGTATGACGGTTATATTTGTCTTTAAAGCAAGGTTTTCCTAGCTCCACACTTTTTTCAGAGGTAACCGGTCATTACTGGACAAGCTAAATAATTGTAGGGATTATAGCTCAAAATTACCGGTTTTTTATTATTGTTATGTATTTTGTTATTATTATAAAATTATTTTGACTAATCACATGACGTTGTTGTAACATTATAAATATGTTCTTGACAATAAAGATTTTGAATTTTAAGGTAATTACTGTATGTTTAGTGTACGGTAATTTTGAGCTGAAACCCCACAATTCATTAGTTTGCATATGGCAACACCGGGGCGCAGTGTACTATTCAAGATGTGTAGAGCTTGGAAGTCCCTGCTAAAAACTGAAAACAGCTGATTGGTGTGGTCGAAGGTCGTTTGAAGGTCATTTGAGACTGGAAACAGCTGATTGGTGCAGTCGAAGGTCGTTTGAAGGTCATTTGAGACTGGAAACAGCTGATTGGTGCAGTCAAAGGTCGTTTGAAGGTCATTTGAGACTGGAAACAGCTGATTGGTGCAGTCGAACGTGACCTCTACCAGGTGAAGTAGGAGTCGGTGGGACAGTCGTTTGAGGCGCCACACCATTTTGTCTGCATGAGCGGCGGACAGGGCTTGCCGCTCCTTCGTCCATGCCGCTCAACCATCCGGTGCCGCGTCATTTCCCCGACGCCACAAGACGCGCTGCATGGACCCCATGCGCCCCACTCGCTCACCTTGCAGTCGCGGCCACCTTCTGACAAAAAATGGAAAATAAATCAATATTAATTCAAAATTCATTTCACTACTAGTATCACTCATGTTATTTAAAAGCTCATAAATACTATATAATATAGTGCTTCACTTTAAATATATTATTTTTATTGTGGATGATACCCACATGCGTCTGAAGACTTGTGCGTGGGTAATGAGGTGAATGAATGAATGATGATGGTCATTTCATTAATCCACAAGAATTTAATGCATAATCTTGATCTTGATTATGTTGTGTCCTCTGTTTACAAAACTCCAATGCTCCATGTGTCAAAAACCTGAACTAGGTGCATTGCAGGAGAAGAAGAGGAAGAAGAAGAGGAAGAAGAAGGGGAAGAAGAGGTAGAAGTCTGAGAAGAAGAAGCAGCGGCGGCTCTGGTAGCGCAGTTGGTTGGAGCGCTTGTCTGTGATAAAATAAGGCTATGGTTGGCTTCGTTTCCTGCATCTTTGGGTTCGAATCTCATTCAGCCATAGATGTTTCTCATCATTCATCCATTCAACTCATTACCCACGCACAAGTCTCCCGACTCATGTGGGCATCATCTGCAAAAAAGGAGAAGAGGGAGGAGAAGAAGTAGAAGAAGAAGGATGAAGGGAGAGGAAGAAAAATAGACTTAAATTAAATTTTTGAATAAGAGTTATGTGACAGTCAAGAAGCTAAGATTCAATTGAATCGGGAAACTTGCGAGTAAAAATATAACAGACAAGTCAAAAATAAAATTACTAATAACACATTTACACAACAACAGAGGAATAGAAATCAAACTCAAATTTTTTTTTTTGAGGATGAAGCCCACATAGGTCTGAGACCTGTGCGTGGGTAATGAGTTGGATGATGGTGATTGATGAGTTGGACCTACAGTTTTAGGTGGGTTCCGAACCACCGGGAAGTGATTTTACTGCAGAGAATTTTTTTTTTGCAGGCCGATCTAATCGGTCACCGTTACAAACAGGACCTACGAGAACACAGCTTATCTCTCTGATTGAACAGATACCTGCTATGGCTCGCGGCTATCACTTCCCTGAACATAAAAAACAAAGGAAATCACAAAATTAAAAATCAAGAAAAATGCACCATTATTACTACATATTACTCGTATCGCTCTTGTTATCATGTTATTTAAACGCGCATAAATACTGTAATATAGTACTTCACTGTAAATATATGATTTTTATTGCGGATGATGCCCACATGAGTCTGAAGACTTGTGCGTGGGTAATGAGGTGAATGGGTGAATGCTGAGAAACATGTATGGCTGATTGAGATTCGAACCCAAGGCTGCAGGAAACCAAGTCAGCTAGAGCCTTATCTTATCACAGGCAAGCGCTCCAACCAACTGCGCTACCAGAGCCGCCAACAACAATAACAACAATCGAGGTATAGAAATCAAATTCAACATTATTTGAAGAGGCATCAAAAAATAAAAATTATGAACAAAGTACTTAACTAGAAGGATTTTTGTAATTATTATGTTAACTTTTCATGTGAAATTTAACGACATGCAGTCAAATATTTGTTAAGAATTATTAAAAATCCAGGAATTATTATGTTATTGATTGAATAAATTTTGATTTGATTTGATTTGACCTATTGATCTAGAATATGCTATAATTTGTAACTCATCAATAGCATAATAGGCCTTCACTGCCAGCAATGTGTATGGGTATTACCTTCAAGAATATGCAATCTTATTGGCTAAATTTGCTCCTTCCAGGAAATATGAGCTTTTGAGAATTCGCAATGATCACATTTCAAGCCCATATACACATCCATTATAGTGGAGAGAGCGGGTCTTGGATGGTTGTGGACTCTCCTCAGGCCAAGCCTTAACCATGGACCAAATATGAAGGATATCTGAGAGGATTAATTTTATTTCTTGCATAAAAAACGCACCAAGAATTTTTTCAACAGTCTACAGATATTCAAAAAAGGCTCATACTGTGATGGATTGTAGTACTTAAGACCTTCAAGAATATGTAATCAAATTGGCGAAATTCGCTCTCATTCAGTAGATATGAGCTTTTAAAAACTGGATAAGGATTCATGCCGTTTGTTGAAGTGCTTCAGACTGAGATAAATTTGAATTTTTCAGATACCTACTATGAATGAACGGGCTTCCACTAAAGCGTGTATTATATCCAACTACTTGAATTTTATAAATTTATTTGATCAATTTTTATTAATCAAGTCATTATTCAAGAATTTTTATCATTCAATTTATAAAAAATACATTTAGAGAAGCTACCAGAAAAGAGCTATTACTAAATCAAAGCAACATGCAGGGCAAATTAATAATTATGTAATTAAGTTATGCATAATACAGTGCATTTAGTTCAGAAATAAGTGCATTTAGTATAGAAATAAGCGTCGAGAGGAGCTGTATAAAAATAATACTGTAATAAGTAATAAAGCTGTAATAAATAATAGATAATAGGGAAGTGATAGCCGCGAGCCGTAGCAGGTATCTGTTCAATCAGATAGATAAGCTGCGTTCTCGTAGGTCCTATTTGTAACGGTGACCGATTAGATTGGCCAGCAAAAAAGACACTGTTCTCTGCTGAAAATCACTTCCCGGTGGTTCGGATCCCACCTGAAACTGTAGGTCCAACTCATAAATCACCATCATCCAACTCATTACCCACGCATAGGTCTCAGACCTATGTGGGCTTCATCTTCAAAAAAAAAAAAAATAGATGATGAATGATGAATAATAAATAATAGATAATAAATAATAAATAATAAATAATAAATAATAAATAATAAATAATAAATAATAAATAATAAATAATAAATAATAAATAATAAATAATAAATAATAAATAATAAATAATAAATAATAAATAATAAATAATAAATAATAAATAATAAATAAATAAATAATAATAATAATAATGGAATAAAATTAGAATACGTATGAAGCAGTTCTTGGTTAAAATCTTAATTCTTGCATACTCCGCTTAGAAATGGGGCTTAGTCATCTATTTCAAAACAATCCAAATAATGCACAATTTAACAATAGTTCATAAAAACTAGTTGGCATTATTGAAACCAAAATCTCTTTCAAAATAACCCAAATAACATACAATTTAACAATAATATTCATAAACTAGTCAGCCTAGTTATCAAAGATTCCCATTGGAAGATGAAATAAACGTTGAAGTCATAGTTAAGCTGAAAGTTCAAACTAAAATCAGGTGATTAAACTAAAACACTGATAGTGAGTGTGGACCTAACCCAATATTTACTAACTTTTCATGTGAAATTTAACGACTTGCAGTCAAATATTTGTTAAGAATAAGTATAACTCACTTAATCTGGCCGAGCGCTTTCGAATCTATGAGATCCATCTTCAGAGGCCTCTATTATTATTCAGAGGCCTCTAATTATACTTATTCTTAACAAATATTTGACTGCAAGTCGTTAAATTTCACATGAAAAGTTAATATTAACAACGCAGTTCGTCATGGAACAAGAAATCCAGGAATCCAATATTTACATCACAATCAGAAAGTTTTAAGGCAAGATAAATTATTGGTAAAATACTGACTGAATTTTCTAAGCGGCTTCTTGATTTTTGTTTTGAGCTTTAGTGGTTGTTGATTGTGGTAGGTCTCCACAATTGAGTTTAGAATAGCGTCCTTGTCACCTCGTGCCACCATTGCTGTTGCTGGCACTGACGGCCGTACATCTGGCAACACTGTATTCGCCATGGTTGAACTGAAAAAAATAAATAAAAAACTCTTACATTTTTTTCCTTTTTTTTTATTTTAAAAATAATATTTATCATTGGAATATAAACACTGTCACAAGTTTCTGATGCTTGTACAATAGGGCGAAACGATCGTCACACAAAATGTAATTTCTCTTGAAATTCAGTGTTATTTTAGTTTTATCAATATTTTTCAAACAATAGCATGCATTGGCATATTTGGAGCTAAAAAATTAGAATAACACTGACTCTAATGAAAATAAATACAGTCAGCAATGTCTGAAGATGCTCTATTTCCACCTGAAAGTCTGTGTAACTAATTTTAGTTCAATCTCTATCTATAAAAGGATGACACCCTGACTCATTCATCAACGCAGAGCCAAAACTACTAGGCCTATGAACTTGAAATTTCGTATGAACAATCCTTATAGGATTCCACCGTGCAATAAGAAAGGATTTTTCAAAATTCGCAGACATTTACTCGACATTTTTAACCAATCAGTTTCCTATAATGATTTTTGAAGGAATATTTACTATTTATCTTCACCTTTCTTTGCACTAAAGGTTTTTGATGCCAAAAACGGTCTCTTCTTTTCTGCCATCTTTATCACTGTTTGAATTTCTGAATCCCTGTATTGCTTAACTGGAGAAGTAGATTCTGTAATTGATGGTTCTCCTATCGAAAATTTCCTTCTTAGCGTTGTTTCTAAAAAAGCTAAGTTGGGACACTTATTCTTCAATTCTTCAGATAATTTAACTCCCTGAATTATGTGATTCAACGCCCTTTCTTGTTCAATAATGTACTCTTGTGGGTTGATTAGATTTAACTTTAAGATTCTTATTTGAGATCTAATAAAGTCTAAGTCAGCGTTTGCTGGTAAAAAGAGCTTGTATTGGGTAGCTATACCAAGAGCTTCGTGCAAATTTAATTCTTTGATTCGAATATTTCTAATATCCACCAAACTCATAACCCTACACACGTCTTAATTGAGGATACCACGAAAGTCTGACGGTTAGTGCCAGATGAATACACCAGCATAAGCCTCCACCATTTATGTAACCACTTATTTATGTAACCCTGATATTCTTAATATCAACAATTTGTCTGAATGATTACTCTGGGGTCGTAACTCATACACAACAAAATACTTCTAATTTTATAGTTTGTTTATTTATAATATTATATATTATAATATTACAACACATTAAAGAACATATCAAATTTAACTCGCTTGGCTTGCTAATTTTAAGACGTGTATATAATTATGAGTTGGAACTTATATTTATATACACGTCTTAAAATTAGCAAGCCAAGCGAGTTAAATTTGATATGTTCTTTAATGTGTTGTAATATTATAATATATAATATTATAAATAAACAAACTATAAAATTAGAAGTATTTTGTTGTCTATGAGTTACGACCCCAGAGTAATCATTCAGACAAATTGTTGATATTAAGAATATCAGGGTTACATAAATAAGTGGTTACAATTTTAGGGGTGTTTTTAGGGGGTTAAAGTTTTGCCTATGCAAACCATGGGTACATTGCTAGCTAGCTTACTGGGATCTTTTAATCATATGGAAAATAATTTGAAATTTTTCGATCTGCTGTACACGCTGTTTCGATGGACAAGCTGTTTGTGTGTTTTGCAAATCATCATTCACCTAACCTACTGAACTTGCCGGCCAAACAGCTTAAAGGAACAGCTGATAGAAGACATCAGTTTTTAATCATATGGCAGGCTCCTTAGCGGCGCGTTATTTACGCTGTCTGGAACGCAAAAACTTTGCATGTAGGATACCGTACAGTCGGAGCCTTGCAGTATGTAGGAAACATATGGCTGGGTATGATGAAATGTAATAATTATGCCGGGTTGATGACATCTGTTAACCAATGCAGCTAGAAATTTGAAATGCAGCCTCAGCGGGAGGTGGCGAATAATAAAATAAAAAACCTAGCTTCTACCCTAATAGTCGTGGAAGGTTTAAATTTGAAATGTTATTGAGAGGTGGTGAGTAAGGTCTTACTGTGTAAGAAAACAACGAAGGATCAGCTGGAAGAGCCCTAGGACTAACTTCTTCCCTAATAGTCCGAGAAGGTTGAAATTTGAAATTTAACCTCAGTGGGAGGTGACAAATAATAAAATCAAGAATTTTTTATGATAAAGCAGCAACGCGCGTCGGGCCAGCTAGTTAATTATAATTAAATGGAAAAGAACATATGATGCTATCAACCAATTGAAGGTCTTGATAGATTTCAATTTTTAAATTGTCAAAAGTATTTTTTTTTTCATTAAGAAATCAATAGCTTTGTATTCCATTTACAAAAAAAACCTAGAATGGAAAAGAACATATGATGCTATCAACCAATTGAAGGTCTTGATAGATTTCAATTTTTTAAATTGTCAAAAGTATTTTTTTCATCATTAAGAAATCAATAGCTTTGTATTCCATTTACAAAAAAAAACCTAGAGTTTTTGATTTAAATTTTATTTCCTCTTTATTTTTATTTTAGTATTTTATTTCATCTTGTGAAGTCTTGTATTCCATTTACAAAAAAAAACTAGTCTCGATTACAATGGAGTTGTGAACTAATAGAAATCAAAATTTTAAAATTATTGTGATTATCTTGATCTTTTGACAACAAAATGATAGAACTTTTGAGACTGAATTGGTTAGGGTAGAGATGTATGAAGCTTTATTCCAATTCGATGGAAGATCTTAGAGCCTAACTAGCTATTGTGCCCGTCCTTCGTACGGATTATGTTTAGAAATAAGACTAAATATGTTTCGGCTTTTTTGATAGCAACGATCATGAAGTTGTTAGCAGCTTAGTAAACAACTTAGAACGTAAACAATTCAGTGACAGTTATCAGAGAGAATATTTGAGAACAACTGATTGATATAGCATGATAAATTACGTGATTTGTTCTTATGTGGTAATAAAACTTAGAAGAAATGTATCGAAAATTGCACAATACTTGGTTTTTAAACGTTTATTATTCTGTTAAAAAAAAGTCAATTTCGTTTTTTATAGCTAAAGACATTGTCAAAAAGGTTTTCAATACTGATAAATAACTTTAATCCCGATCGATGCTCTCGTTTTTCAGGAGAAATGTATCCAAAATCGCACAATACTTGGGTTTTAAACGTTTATTATTCTGTTAAAAAAAAGTTAATTTAGTTTTTTATAGCTAAAGACATTGTCAAAAAGGTTTTCAATACTGTTCAATAACTAAAATCCCGATCGATGCTCTCGTTTTTGAGAAGGCCGCGTAAAATGCCTTCGGGGCCGTGACAGACAGACAGACAGAAATTGAGATAAGACTATTTTCGGCTTATTTAATGTATAAAACGTAAAAATAACCAAAAAATATATAATTCTGATAAATGTACAGACAAAACTCTAATTTTATTTATATAGAAAAAAACAGAGCCACTTCAGTCACCGTAGTGCGCAACGTTTATGGCTAAATTAAATCGGTTAAATTCGATTGAAAAAATCAGATGTTTCTGAGCCAAGGCCTCTAAACACGTGTATTCGTATTCGTTGACATTGTTGAGATCGGTCAAACGCTCAGCTGGTGTAACTACGATTTTCAATCTATCAGGGATTTATAACTTGAAAGACTTACAGACAAATACATATCTACAATAATGTTAGAATAGAGGAAAAACGTAATACATATTTTGAATTCCTGGATTTCTTGTTCCATGACGAACTGCGTTGTTAATATTAACTTTTTATGTGAATTTAACGACTTGCAGTCAAATATTCATTAAGAATAAATAAAATTTACTTACTCTGTAGGCCGAGCGCTTTCGAATCCAGAGGCCTCAGAGGCCTCTGAAAACGGATCTCAAAGATTCGAAAGCGCTCGGCCTACAGAGTAAGTAAATTTTATTTATTCTTAATGAATATTTGACTGCAAGTCGTTAAATTCACATGAAAAGTTAACATATTTTGAATATGTGTGCCACGAAGAAACTTGGGAGTAGGCCTACTATATGTAATCCTTGTGAATACTTCGGGAGTACCGAAGCTTGTACTATCTATCTGAAGTGATGGTGAATATCATTAACTTTGTACAGGAATTTATTCATTATTTTGCTCACTAATTGCTACATCATTATTTATATTAAAAAATTGTTACATACAATTCTTTACATTAGGATTAGATAATTCACTGGATAAACCCAACTTAAAAGTTGAATAGCTAAATCTTTAATCTAATATCAAAACAGACAGTGTATTTCTATTTAAATTATGATTTTCACTCAATAATACTGGATATACTGGAGGGATGCATATCACTTCTAAAGAGAAGCTTCATCAGTAATGCATCAGAGGAAATGCATATCTCCAGTATACGTTAGTAAAAATCATAATTTAGATAGAAATACAGTGTCAGTTTTGATATTAGAGTTTTCATCAAGCATTTCGTCATGGTAAACACCACAGAATAAATCATTATGTCAATATTACTGCGGCCTACAGTAATCCAGTTTTGTTGGGTTTGAGTTCTATAGAAAACAATGATTACCGAATTGATTTGCTTGATGTCATTGCTGTATTTGTTGTACGGTATTTTGCATCCTATTGCTTCAGATCTATCTTCCTGGTTGATTTACAAATAATTATTGTAAATGCCATGTTATTACAATGGAATAATTCGTTATATTAATATTTATTCTACAATACAGTCTCTTTGACATCTTGTAACTACCACAATAGCACGCTCTCTTAATCTTTGTATTTTAATCTGAATAATTAAGCATCTAATCTTGCAAGCCAAGTGTATTACTGAAGTTATCTTGCCCAACAAGCAAAAACTGACCCATGATTCAAGTTCAAAAATAATTGAAAATTTAATATCAAAACTGACATTGTATTTCTATTTAAATTATAATGTTTACTCTCTTATACTGGAGGGATGCATTTCACTTCTAAAAAGAAGCTTCATCAGCTTCATTATTATTATTATTCTAATTAGTGTGTATATTAATATTATAAAATTATAATATTGGCTTGTTCCTTTCCCAACAAATAGTTCTATCAAAATTGTATCAAAAGTAAACATAGTCTAAATTTGTCTCAATACAATACAAAAACATCATTGTACCGAGTGAAACCGTGTAAATAAAACGCTATTGTTCAAACCAATACAAACTACGTTCGTTTTGAAGCTGAAAAATAATATTAAAGTTGTTTTCACCATAAAATACTCTATGAAACTATAACTATAACTTCGATGCACATTGCCGGATATTACATGGAAAAGAATGGATTCCAGTGGGTACGGATCAAACGTCATAAAGTGCCATGATGGAATAGCCTACTAAATAAATTGCATATTATTTTATGACCCGTACTCCAGGAAACAACTTTTATGGCTCCTGAATTATGAATATCTCGAATATTGGTTGGCTGTAAAAGAACTCTCCTGTAAATAGAGAGGTGGCATGTATTGCTAGTCGTGAAATTCTAAAAAGGATACGAATTTAGCTCTCAGTACTGTTTATTACTGTTGGTACATTTTCCCATGAACATGATTACATGCTCTGTACCCTCCTACATTATCAAAATATTATTTTTATACTTTTTACAAGCTCCAAACAAACTGCATCGTTGACTTAGTACCAATCACATTTATAACAATAAAATTCTTGACTTTATTTCATTCCCAATCTAGTTTTTACATTTTTTCATTACACTATTACAAATTCATTTCCATGTGATGGGTTTCAGTGGAATTATAAATGATACATAATATCATTCTCATTTATAACAATAAAATTTTAGATTTTATTTCGTTAAGCAATCAATTTTTTACATTTTTACATTCTCAAAATGCTTATACCCATACAAGAACTTCCATGTACAAAATGCATGCATGTATTTGGATAAATTTCAGTGGAAATAGGTATTACATATTATATATATCTTTCTCATTTATTTTTTTAAATTTTCATTAGACTAAAACGCTTTCATATCAAACTGTTTATACCTATAAAAGAATTTCTATGTATAAATATCTGGATGAAAATTTCTAGTGGAAATAGAAAATTTATAATTCAATTTTGAGGGTGTTATTTAGATGGCAGCATTTAAAAAATTAGTAGTCTATCCAATGAAAAAACAAATACAATGGAAATCGTTGTCTTAGATGAATTATTATTATTCTTTTGGAGGATCAACTCTGGTTAGCAGTAAACACAGAATTAATTGCGTTATAAGAAAAAAAATAAAAAAAAAATCATAGTCATCCAACTCATTACCCACGCACAAGTCTCAGACCCAAGAGGGTCCAAACAAATCTATCCTATCTAATTCGAATCTATCTAATTATTAGTAATAGGGAATTAATAAAAAAGTTTATATTTTTACATATTCAGATTAATAGCCTATAGGCTTCAAAACATTAAATTTTGCTCTCAACTCCAATTGAAGGAGATTCAATGAACGTTGATGGCCAAATTTTTATTATCCTAGAAATAATAAAAATAAATGTTTGTCAACATTCATATAATAATTATTATTTTATAGCTACTTCATGTGTAGTATGAATGAATGAATTATATTATATATTTCCATTAATTACAATAATATGATATTTAGGGAAATGGATTAGGTACGAGCCGTGACAGATATCTGGTCAGTCAGATAAGACACGAGCGCTCACGCTGCACTCGTAATGGTGACCGCTTTGACTAGTTTCTGTTCTCTGCTGTAAAAACTCTTCCCGACGGTTCGGAACACACCTAAAACTGTAGGTCCAATTGACCAATTATTACCTTTATCATCCAACGCATTACTCACACACAGGTCTCGACCTATTTGGGCTTCATCTTCCGAAAAAAAGCAAATCTTTCTCAAGGAGAAATATTGAAAAAAGTAAAAAGTAATTAGGTAAACAAATAAAGTTATTTGGAAAGTAGCCTTTATGGATCATGCATCCAAGCTAGAGTTGTACAAGATCTAGATCTTGCTTAAATGTGTATGAAGCCACTTTATAATCTGAAATACATATAAAAAAAAATCTTGACATACAAAATTATAATACAAGAAGCCGAGGAGATTATCACTTCATGGTGAGTCGCAATAGTAGCTTATTCGAACAAAAACCTAGGATATTGGTAGGAAACTCTACAACAAGCTACCGCAGTTTTCAAACATTCTTGAAAATATAAAAATATTTTTAAAAAATGAAAAAAAATATTCAATAATAATTAAAGCTTTTTATAGTGTACAAGAGTTCCTTTCACATCAAAATTAAGCCTCACCTCACTTCAACTAATCGATAAGGTTAATAATAATAATAATAAGCGTATGGCTTTTACTGGTGGGGAGACCCTTACGGGTAGTTCCACCTCGCCGTTTGAGCCATGTTACGGGGAACATGGTGGACCTACTATTTTAGGTGGGTTCCGAACCACCAGGTAAGTGATAATAAAGCTTGTAACATCAAGTCATTGAAGCACGGTCACCCATCCAAGCGCAGTCTTGAGCGGTCGTGACTGAACATCGCGACCACTTGAACACCACGCTCACCGCATGACATCGATAAGGTTGTTAATATTGTATGCATATAATTGTTGATCAGACTTGTCTTTATACTCCTTAACCGGAGTCTCCAAGACGTAATCTAAAAAACAGATGAGCTTTTGAGTTTAGCAAGTAATACGAATTGAAGGCAGAATAACTAGTGAGCCCAACAGGCTGGAGAACTCGCTTGCAAACAACTAATTTTGGAAAGAGAAACTCATTTGGGAAGCTTATCCTAGGGGAAGGTAGTAACGAAAAACGGCTGTTTAGAAGATACTGATTTACATAAAATTCACAAGACATCTATCACTTGATGTTCAAGTTCATCGTTGCTCTGATACATAGATTTATTTTCCACAAAAAAAGACCTACCGTGCTCATAGACCTATATATCAGGGCAATGAAATTGTGTATCTATAGAGTAGTTGATATATTTACCACATAAAAAACAGCTGTTATTCATCCATATTTTATCAGGGAAATGAAATTAGTATATCAACTGATAGAGATTCTATAAAAAGCCTGATCGTATTTACAGCTGATAACTCAAAATATATTTTCAAATCTATTGCAAATTCCATATGGTGGAAACAACTATTTTCTATATATAGTGATATATTAATGAAGGGCTGAGAACCTACCCTTTTGTTTCGCCTCAAAAAGGATGAAGGAGCCGGTTAATTTTATTGGCCAACGAACTTGACCTGTCTAAAGATACCAAGAATCTGTGTTTCAAATTTGAAGTTGATTGATAAAGGCGTTCGAAAGTTATCGTGGAACATACAAACAAACACACAACGCCTCGAGCCTAAAGTCAAAAGGAAGAACTCGCTTCGCTCGTTCAATAAATTAAAAGTGAAAATAACTAATTGTACAAACAAATGATGGATTTGGTATAATTATTCAAGAAAAAAATTGAAATAATTTTAGGATCCATTTTAGTACCAGTGGATATTATTCTGCTGAAACTCAAAGCCAATGGAACCAAATGCCTTCCAGTGGTTCGTAAATAACTAATGGATGGTATTTAATAATTCAAGAGTACTTAGTACTCAGCTTTGAAGTCGAATCTGTGAGATGCCAGGAGGAAGAAAAATCTTTTGATGCTATGTAGAATGGTTTCTTCAAGTGATAAAATGAAGTCTTTTCAAGTGAGCTGTCTATTAAAAAATCCCTCTCTGGAGAGAACAAATGGAGGAGACATTGACTCAATCCCTTCTATTATAATTTTCCATAAATTACAACTTGTAACTTTTTCTGATAAGAAATGTTTTCGGTCCTAGTTTTATCACTTTTGTTTCTTACTAAATATATTGTCACATATTAATTATTAAAGTTTAATGAATACTTTCGTAGGGAATGTGTCTGGAGACACATTACAACAATGCGAAATGACCATCGCAGACATAGAGTAACATTGATGTGGTTCCAAATTACTTTTTCACTAGACATTTAAACATAAATAATTATTAACTTCTTATGGTAAATTTAACGATTTGCAGTAATTTTTAATTGAGAATAAATAATTTACACATTGACGAGCGAAATCACAGACGAGCACTTCAACCAACTGCGCTATCAGAGCCTCCATGTAGTCTACTTCAGATGTAATTTTGCTTTTCTTGTACCTGTAATAATTTTGAAAGGACCATTCTTGTATAAATTTTGCAAATAAATTGATTAATAACTATAGAAGAAAGTGTTATTTACTTGGCTAGCAGCCGGTGTTGCTGTAGTCGCATTTCCTGTTCGTGTCGTTCGGCCTCCATTTCGATTTGTATGTCGTTGTCGAAATTGTTCTGTCGTCCGCCGCCGCCTCCGATTGTGTTCTTCTGGTCGAGTCTCATCAGATCGTAGCGCTTGTCATCCTCTTCGTGGTGAAAGATTTCGCTCAGCTCGTATTCCTTCCACTGTAACAGCGTAGAACATTGAAATTTTAACACTAAAAATGTTTACCAATGGTTATAAGAGTAGATTTGATTTGATTTATTTCCACACAAAATATTAGAAAACAACACAATAGAAATACAGTGAAAATAATTACTGCACATTTCTTATTATTATTACTGCACATTTCTTATTATTATTACTCCAAACTTTTTTTTGGAGGATGAAACCCACATAGGTCTGAGACCTGTGCGTGGGTAATGAGTTG
This sequence comes from Conomelus anceps, assembly GCA_948455865.1. NCBI lineage: Eukaryota > Metazoa > Arthropoda > Insecta > Hemiptera > Delphacidae > Conomelus > Conomelus anceps. The sequence continues at coordinate 997,451 of OX418219.1, forward strand.
GATGATGGTGATTGATTAGTTGGACCTACATTTTTAGGTGGGTTCCGAACCACCGGGAAGTGATTTTACAGCAGAGAACGGTGTCCTTTTTGCTGGCCAATCTAATCGGTCACCGTTATGAACAGGACCTACGAGAACGCAGCTTATCTCTCTGATTGAACAGATACCTGCTACGGCTCGCGACTATCACTTCCCGAATGAAATAACTTATATTTCCTCACATACACAGATACACTACAGATCCGTGTATGAGGAGAGAATTCTTATCTACTAATGTAAAAGATACCTGGATTTCTTGTTCCATGACGAACTGCATTGTTAATATTAACTTTTTAAGTGAATTCAACGACTTGCAGTCAAATTTTTATCAAGAATAAGTTAAATTTACTTACTCTGTAGGCCGATTGTTTTCGAATCTTGGAGATTCATTTCCAGAGACTCTTTTATGCAATATATATTATACCCCATGGGTTGCGTCATTTTTAAAACACTCTGTATAAACCTTACATTATGCTTTCTTGTCACACAAAAACTAAAATTGATGTAGGCCTTTCTTTTCTTTCTTTTGAGGATGAAGCTCACATAGGTCTGAGACCTGTGCGTGGGTAATGAGTTGGATGATGGTGATTGATTAGTTGGACCTACATTTTTAGGTGGGTTCCGAACCACCGGGAAGTGATTTTACAGCAGAGAACGGTGTCCTTTTTGCTGGCCAATCTAATCGGTCACCGTTACAAACAGGACCTACGAGAACGCAGCTTATCTCTCTGATTGAACAGATACCTGCTGCGGCTCGCGGCCATCACTTCTACTTTTAATAATAGATAAATACACTGAATAGATAAATACTGAATAATAATAAAGGAAAAATTCAAATTCAAATTATCATTATATAAAAACAAAAGAAAAGGCGATGCTACTGCCCGAATAAAACGCAGGTTTTAATAATGGAGTGAATAACATTCTATTGAGTTTTAATTGAAAGAATATATCGATCAATATTTATTGTATTTGTGTGTTGTGAAAATAAATTGGATTGACTTAAATTGAATTATGATTTAAGAGTCTTTTATCGTTTTATCAGTTGACAAAATTCTCCTATTATTATATATTGTTTAGAACTTACAATATTAATTATTTGGATAACCCATTTGTTTCATCTATTCTGCTTTAACTGACTTATATTGTGGAGCTCTGAATTCACAACTTATTTATATAATATTCAGCTATTATCGTTATTATCAATGAAATTGCGACAGAGAATGTTTCAACTATGTTAAACTATGTTATGGATATAATAATAATAATGATAATAATAATAATAGTAATAATAATAATAATAATAATAATAATAATAATAATAATAATGATATTGTTGCAAAAGAGAAGCTACGGTATGTTTAAAGCGTGCAATTCTATTGATCTCACCAATCAACTGTAAATTTTGCAAATAACAATCGATTTGAATCACAAATTATAATCATTAGCATTATATAAAGATGAATACAGTATCAACATAACATTCACAATCTCTTACTTACATATTGGTTTATTTTTATTATTTATATTATAACTATAGAAGACAACAGACAACTAAAGATTACTCAGCTATTTTTATAAATTATAAAATACAGTAAAATAATAAAAAAATAGTCTTTTGGATGTTGTAAAACATTTTCAGTATAGATAAGAATTTTGTGAATATTATACTATACAGTATTATTTTAAACAGAATTTATTAATTTCGAATTCCCCTAATTGCTACCAGTTCATACTGAAGACTTCCGCAATGGCGGATATTGACAACAGTATCTAATAGCTGATGGAAATCGATAGCAATTGGGAGGTCCGTGGTTCGATTCCCGGTAGTGACTGATATTTTTGTACAGTAGCATTCATCGATTTTCATCAGCTATTAGATACTGTTGTCAATATCCGCCATTGCGGAAGTCTTCAGTATGAACTGGTAGCAATTAGGGGAATCCGAAATTAATAAATTCTGTTTAAGTAAATTTGTCAGTTTGTTCAATTGTCAGTAACTTCGAACTAACTTGTGAGTATTATTTTATTGTGCCATCCTCATTACTTTTACTACTAAAGTGCATAAAATGCAATTACTGAGTTTCAAAAATGATTGATGAGATGATGAGTCCTTTACCTGTTGCTAATCCGGCAACATTCTTCTTAATATCAAATATGTTGTCTGGAGTATACAACATTGCACCATTGCACCGCTCATCTATTCCATATATTGATAAATAGTACATAGGCTAAGAGGCGATGATAATCAGTAAATTACAAAATCAACATATTCAAAATACAAACTCAAACACATCCAATAACAAATTCAACATATGCTAGTTGTTGAAAAATTGAAGTAAGCTGAATTGAAATTTTTTTGGAGGATGAAATCCTCTTAGGTCTGAGACCTGTGCGTGAGTAATGAGTTGGATGATAAGGATTCATGAGTTGGGCCTACATATTTAGGTGGGTTCCGTACCACTGGGAAGTGATTTTATAGCAGAGAACAAAGTCCTTTTTGCTAGTCAATCCAATCGGTCAACCTTACAAAAAGGGCCCAGGAGTTCGTAGCTTATCTTTGTCTGACTAAACAGATACCTGCTACGGCTCACAGCTATCACTTCCCAAATTTAAAAATCTAATAATTTCATTTCATTTATTTACACACAGTTTTCAAAATACATTAATACAACATATAGATACAATACAAAATGGGAAAAAGTGGTTAGGTAACCTCATTGAAAATCGTGTTGAGGCACTCAAAACTGACACTGAATTTCTTTAGGGAAGTGATAGCCGCGAGGCGTAGCAGGTATCTGTTCAATCAGATAGAGATAAGCTGCGTTCTCGTAGGTCCTGTTTGTAACGATGACCGATTAGATTGGCCAGCAAAAAAGACACTGTTCTCTGCTGTAAAATCACTTCCCGGTGGTTCGGAACCCACCTAAAACTGCAGGTCCAATTCATCAATCACCATCATCCAACTCATTACCCACGCACAGGTCTCAGACCTATGTGGGTTTCATCCTAAAATAAAATAAAAATAATATGATTCACTTATACTGGAGTGATGCATTTCACTTCTAAAGAGAATCTTCATCAGCCTAGGCATCATAATCAGGCTGATGAAGCTTCTATTTAGAAGTGAAATACATCCCTCCAGTATCTCCAGTATAAGTGAATGAAAATCATAATTTAAATAGAAATACAGTGTCAGTTTTGATATATTAGATCGTTCATCAAGTATTTCGTCACAGATCCAAATTTAAACTTTAAAGTTAGCTCAAGTTTTTAATTTAATTTAAAGAGAAGAAAAATATGTCAGGGAACACTTCTTTTTTCATCATTTGGCATTATTTGGAAGATACATAAAAATATGCCAGGAAGCACTGGCAAAAGAACTTGAAATTATTAGAATTGGTAAGGGGGCATTTTTTCAAAAATCGATGCTCAATTTTTTTTAAAAATTGCATGAATTGCACTTTAAAGCTTTTTATCAGTTTTTGGATGAACAAGCATTTCTCTACTAACTTATTGTTACGAGTTCTATGTCTAAAATTATGCTGGCAACACTTAAAGTTATCACTCGCACTTTATTTACACAAATAATCACAACACTCACTGTTCAGTAATTTCTTACAGAAAAATAAGCAATTAAAAACAGATAAATCAATATTGTTTAACTAATAAAGAGATTTCAATAAACTGTACAAAAATCAATCACTAAAAGTTAAGAGGCCGATCTAATATTAAATAATAACTGTACACTAAACTGTCCAATAATATTCAAAAAGAACAATTAACTTACGTAGCACTAGTCCGTAATTCAATAAACACTATTTAGTAAGTCACTGGTATGAATTAAATAGGAAAAAGAATTATCACTATAGGCACAGAGAAAGAATTATCACTATATAGGCACAATGTATAGAACTGTTACAACTTGTTTATCACGACGAATTTCAAACAAGACTGAACTAACTTACAATAGTCCACCTCTATTTATATAGTTTTTCATAATTGAGATATCTCTAGATTTCTCTACCAACTTCTACCGATTTCTAAAATAAACAATCAAGGAAACTCGAACTTTCCACAATATTCGATAAGACTCCATTAATTTCTAATCAAACAACTAGAACATTCTACAAATTACCAAGTAAACACCATAAAAGTGTCAAAAGCAGAGTAATTAATTGCTTGAAAGTAAACATTTACATAGCAGATAACACCGAGAACCATTGTTTTCTTCTTTCTTTCTATTCTCTCCAATTTCATATTCGCTACATTATATAAGACGTATTGGCAAATTTATCAACTAAGTAGCTCTAAATTAGCTGAAATTACTTGAGGCAGTATGTGAAGTGCTTGAATAGTTTAATATGAAATCTTCAGATCGTCAACTAATTAAAGCCTCCGGGGAATTAAGATAGCATCAGAATGGATGTCTCTTGCCAACTTTTGAAAACAAAAACGCTCTGAAAGTGTGATAAACTTGGGCGCGGAAAATCCTTAGAAATTAACTTGCAAGTTTGCCGCCCTGATCGGATAAGAGTTTGCATCAACTTTCAAATATTTGGCTCTCATTCGAATTCCTAGAAGAAGTTTACTCTCTTTACTCTCTACCCTCTAACCTCTCACTCACTCTCTCTGAAAACTTCTCGAACCCTCTTTAAATTCAGCCAGCTCATTGAACACATTTTGCATAGAGATAGCCGAAACTTTTCATATAAATAAAATTACAGTATTGTCTTTTGGCGTTCGATCTTATGTAGGGAGCCGGCTAACGTCAAACACCATTCAACTATCCGAAACTTTTTTAATTTCTAATGGAGTTTCCAGAAAGTTATTTGAATGTCACATGAAAGATAATGGTAGGATTTTGTGACTTTTATGTAGACCATATTATGACTGTATCATTAACTATATATATTAATTGAGCCCTCTTATTTGCAGACGATACATCACTCATTTCCAGCAATTCCATTATTGATAATTTAGAAATAAATGCCCATATAGGTGTACAGTCCATTGTCCAACTCTTAAATCAGTTGAAATCAACAATAAATAGTAGAAATGCCAATACCTTCAATTCAAAAACAAACATAATTCAAATGAAGATAGGGCTATAAACGTGTTTGTAAACGAAAATCAACTAGACCAGGAAGAAAACATTGCATTTCTAGGAGTTACGTTGGATAGACGATTGACCTGGGCTCCATACATTGAGAAAATATGTTGTAAAATTTCATATGGGGTATTTGTCCTGCGACAGCTCGCTAAATTGAATAACAAAAAGTTACTTTTTACAGCTTACCATAGGCTCTTACTGTCACATATTAGGTATGCTATCTTAGTATAGGGTAACTCATAAAAAAAAAATCTTGATAGGGTATTTAAGATCCAAAAGAAAGCGGTTAGGTGTATAGAAAGAGTAAATAGATTAGATTCATGTAGGCCGTTGTTCAAAAGACTTGGTCTCCTAACTGTACCCTGCTTATATGTGTATGAAGCTACTTTATAATTTATGTAAAAACGAAATATATTAACCAAAATCTTGACGTACACGATTATAATACAAGAAGCCGAGGAGATTATTACTTGGTGAGTCACAATAGTAGCTTATTCAAACAAAAACTTAATTATATTGATAAAAAACTCTACAACAAGCTACCGCAGTTTTTAAAGTCTTGAAAATACATAATATTATAATTAAATATTATAATAAACATAGAAATATTTAAAAAACAATTGAAAAAATATTTAGTTGATAAAGCTATTTATAGTGAACAAGAGTTCCTTTCACATCAAAATTAAGCCTCACCCCAACTAATTGATATAGTAATTATGGTAACTAGTGTATAAGAGTATAATTGTTAAACTTGTCTTATACTCCTTAACTGGAGTCTCCAAGACGTAATCTACAAAAAAATTATATAGTCCTTATTTTGATTATTATGTACGACTTATCATGACTATCATGGCAGGCTACAGCTCGACTCCACACAAAATTGTAGACAAGAAATGAACTTTCTGTTTTCCCTGAGTTGAAAGTCCTTATTTTGAATATTATGACTATTTGACTATTGACTTATCATGACTATAATGTGGACAAATGGCTCAAAGTGGTTTATGTGATTCAGTAGTCCAGTGGGATCTGCTATGGTCCCATGTCAGTGAAAAATAAAATTTGGGATCCATGATAATGTGGGTCCACGATAGTGGATGTCTTTGTTCGGGCGTGGTATATAGTTTCTATGTACTTGCATAATACTGTTCTATAAATGTTCTCTATGTAGTGCATCTATTTCAAATAATAAATACGAATTCAATTCAATTCAAATTTATTCAAACACACACAAAATACAATAGAAAACAAATTTACAATACAACAGTACAATAGTATAATATACAAAACAGAAACACAAATACAAAAACAAATGGCTATATGGTGAGGTGTGCTGAAAAAAAGAAAGGAGGAGAAATACCTAGCCAACTATGGTTTCCCATGTAATAGGCAGGTAGAGGGCAATAAGAAAGGAGTGAAAGGGTGTGAAAAACGGGGAAAGCAAGGAGGGGAAAGAGAAGATAAGCGAAAAAGGAAGAAAAAATAAAAAATGGTAAGCGAGTCCACTGAATCTTGAAAAACACAAAGCTACAGAAAACATGGCATTCAAATGGAATTAATTTTTAAAAGATCACGGAGATTTTATACCTAGCTTTTTTATATTTTAAAATTATAAACGTTTACTGGTGGGTCATCAAACAGGTTAGATAAATTAATTTTTAATATTCTTGTCACCAAGAAGGCAAGAACACTCAATTGTTGTATTTTTTATCGCCCGTTTTGTCACATATTTGATGCAATATTCTACAAAAATGATTATTATATTCATGTTGATCATACGAGTTTGTTATTTTTTACTTCCGCTCCTTAATTTCCTCTTTATTATATAACAATATCAATGAGTGTTGTGTTCTTCCACATTGAACTTCAGATTCAAATTCCCATCGAAATAAATAAATAAATTTAATAAATAAAGGTACTCATTGTAATAATCTTACCATGCGAATTGCTTCTTTCAAAGAACTGTGCGATTGTACAATAGATTTAATCCAGTTCTTGACCCCTTCTCAGATAGTTTGTGCAGTTTTAGTAGAAACTGTTTTCAAGCTCTGGAATTTTAGATGCAGACCATAAATTATATGTTTTCTTCTTTCCTCTACTTTCCTCTTCTTTCCTTCTATTTTGTTTCTAGCTGTTCTATTATTTCATTGTTTAAAGTTAATTAATACTTGGGATTATTTTTCTTTATACTTTTATTTCATGCCGTTCTCTTATTGTATGTATTTTGACTTATTTCTTTGTTAGCTTAGTGTTTAAATTTTTGTTTTGTGATTTCCTTGTTTGTTTTTAGTTAATCTAATGTTTTCAATGAGGTTTGTTTTGGCGTTAGCTGTAAGCCTCTATTGTTTGTAATTTTTTTAAGTATGTATTATTATAAATAAATAAATCATGATCCAAATTAATTAATACATTAATACAATTATTACCATCAATACCATAGACTGATAATTTATAATGAATAATATATCCATAATGAACAATAAGACTGGAGGTTGTCACAGCCACATTTATTAAAAATAGTGAGATACTAGTTTCGGTTGTTACACCGTTATCAATCTCAAACTAAGAAAACGTTTTTTGTTAGTTTCTCTAAACTAAGAGATCATCAATCTCTTTTCGATTGATAATGGTGTAACAACCGAAACTAGTATCTCACTATTTTTAATAAATATGGTTGTGACAACTTCATGTCTAAAGATTCATCACAGATATCTTCCACAATATCACATTCGTCACTACAAAAAAATCACTTTTATTAAATTAGCTCTTTTAATATTATATTCAATTAAAATTCCATTGCCAATTGAAATTCCCATCCAAACTAGGAACTCATTGAAAATCATGAACCATATTAATATCCATAGCCTACTTGAAACTTTATGGAGATTACAGATGCCTTCTGAATAGAGACTGTTTCCCATATCCTGCTTATTAATCTCTTTTATAAGGCCGCCATTTTCTGGCTCATTGAGTCTTGTGACTTTCTCAACTTCTTCTTTCAACCACTTTCTCTTACACTCTTTCACCCTCCTTCTTTATTCTTCATGTAACCTCTCGTTCTTTCTCTTTTCCTGATGAAGCCTCGATGAACAGCATACCCTTCACATTACAGACGTCTACAATTTTGCAACAATGAGGCAGGCTGGGTAATTTTCATGAAATCACACGCCCTACTAGCCACCCGTTCTACCCATAAGGCTGTGCGCGAGCCTACCCACAAGGCTGTTCGGCCTTTGTGTCAGTCTCTACTCTGTCAGGATGACTGGCCGTCGCTATTTGGAAGGCAAAGTAATTTAAAAGTGGATCACAGTTTCTGACTTTCAGAAGCTTCTCAAACTTCTATTAACCTTCAGATTATCTACTTTCAATGATCCGTAACCACAATCTTCCCCTTTTTCTTTTTCTCCTCCTTCATGATTTTCTTCTCCCTCTTTTAACTCTATCCTCGCTCCGTCCAAACATCATCAATCATTCAGATGACAAGCTCATTCAAGAGAAGTTTCACATGCAAAACAAACAAGCTGTTGGCTTTTTTTGTTGCAACTTTGTTTCTAAAATTTATCGGGTAATTAACATTATGTTTCTGTTTTATTCTCTGTTATAAAAATGTAGCGTTTTTGTATAAAGTTGAAAAGTGCATTATTAGTGAATCATTATTACATTTTTTTTTAAATTCAAATATTGAACCCCGGCTGCAAGCCTGTACAGGTAATCCAACCTAATGGACATTAGTTGCACAATTTTTTTTGTCAATATCTTTAAATTCTGTAATTTTTGATATTGTTTTGAGCCCCATTTAGAAATACTTTTGCAGATCTTTGTAATATATTACAAATTGTAACCCTTGTGACCTTTGTAATATATTTTCAAACAAAATTCCGATAAATGTCATAGATAGAAAAGTTACTAAAGTTCCTCTAAAGGAAATAACTATATGGGTTCAACAGAATATTTATTCCACGCTACCTAAATTTTAATATTATCATTATTTTAATTATTATAGACTTAGTTTTTCAGTAAAATCGATTGCTGGCACTGAATTGGTGTCACAAGATAATTTTTTTGGTTATTTTACGGTATAATAATACAGGGTTTGAACTAAACAAAAACCTGTAATTAACATTGTCCTTTTTGTAATTATGGTTATTGTTTTAATATTTTGATTGTTTCTGTTCTTAAGTTATGGAAGAATTATATCTGTTCATTTTGTTTTTATATATTTTTAAAGAGTATGTTATTGAATTGTATTTCGGTGAATATATTTTTTTTGGTGTGCTTTTCGATTGTTTTACAATGAAAGGATGAGAATTGTGTGTTTTTTAGTTTTGTCACCTCATGAAGATACTTTAAGATCTTTATTACTTTACCTTTAAATTCATTATTGATTTTTCTTATTTCACGAGCTTTCTATGTTTACTAGTAATATTATTGAATGAACTCACAGCTAGCGCTCAAGTATTTACTTTGCTGGCTGTGCCAAAAATGTGTTATACACTTATTATATTGTGAATTTCTTATATTTGTATTTTGGCGAAATAAAATATTATTAATATTATTATATTATCTCATCTATCAGTTCTTCGTAGACCTACGATTTGAAATAATTTATAATTATAGATGAAATCTTAATCACAGAATGTGTAATTAGAGTACGTTACCTTGATGAACTGGAAAGTGGCAATGGGCGGTAGGCGCTTCAGGTAGGGGTAGTAGAATGAGCCGGCGGGGTGCGGGGGGTAGCGACTGGTCACCCTATAGACAACTCCCTGTGGCTCTGTGGCCCAATTGGGCGCCGTAAATGTAAACCCGTTGTCTGTGCCCGCGTCCATTGGATCTGCCTAGAAAACGAGCAAAAAAATAGGAAAATTATGTAATAGATCACATTATTGCCCCGTTTCTCATTCTAATATTAAAACTGACACTATATTTCACTTTTAAATTATGTTTTACTCACATATATTGGAGATGCTTGAGGAATGCATTTCACTTCTGAAAAGAAGCTTCGTCAGCCTGCCGCCAGGGTTCATGCTTTGTTGAGGTTAGGGTGAGTGGCCATTATGTAGTTGAAAATTGAGTTTGATTTGAATTATGTTTGGTCGTTGAATAAGTTGGTTCTGTCTTGTTTATGGTGTTTTAATATTTCATATTGCTCCAGTGTATTTAGTTTGTGGCTTTTTTGGAACGTGTGTAGAATTTCTAAGTCAGATTGGATGTTATTGTGTGAGTGCCCAGTGTTGATTAAGTGATCTGCAAATGTTGAGTCAGAGTTGGAATGTAGTGCTTTGATGTGTCTTTGTATCTTGTGTTGAATGATCTGCCTGTTTGTTCTATGTAGTACTTGGGGCAATTGAGCTTATATATTCCTGGTTTGTTGAATTGTGAATTGTGCTGTTTATTAGGTGAGCTGGTTTTTGTCGGATCTGGTGTTTTAGGTTGTTTGTTGTTCTGAATGCTGTGTTGAATCCGGATTTTTGGAAGATGTAAGCTATTTTGTGTGATTTTTTGTTTGAAATATGTGAGTGTGACAAATCAGTTTTGGTTTGCAGGTTTTGGATTTTTATTTTTCATTTTATTCAGGATTTTTTCTACTAGTGTTGTATCCGTTTTTTTGTGCTACAAACTAAATACACTGGAGCAATATGAAATATTCAAACACCATAAACAAGATAGAACCAACTTACTCAACGACCAAACACAATTCAAATCAGACGCAATTTTCAACTACATAATGGCCACTCACCCTAACCTCAACAAAGCACGACCCCTGGTGGCAGGCTGAAGAAGCTTCTTTTCAGAAGTGAAATGCATTCCTCAAGCATCTCCAATATATGTGAGTAAAACATCATTTAAAAGTGAAATACAGTGTCAGTCATAATATTAGATTGTTCATTAAGTATTTCGTCATGGAAAACATCACAGATTTCTCAGTCGTTCAGTAAATAGCAATTGATTCAATAGCGGCCCTGAGGCTAGTTTCACACATACCCGGCGGTTGGATAAACGGTGACGTTTACCCGGCATAATTACATTGCATCATAAGATTTCAAACATCAGGTAAGTGTGTAGCGCTCCATATGATACAATGCATACAATGATACAATGAATAAGGGAATTGATAGCCGCGAGCCGTAGCAGGTATCTGTTCAATCAGATAGAGATAAGCTGCGTTCTCGTAGGTCCTGTTCGTAACGGTGACCGATTAGATTGGCCAGCTAAAAATACACTGTTCTCTGCTGTAGAATCACTTCCCGGTGGTTCGGAACCCACCTAAAACTGTAGGTCCAACCCATCAATCACCATCATCCAACTCGTTACCCACGCACAGGTCTCAGACCTATGTGGGCTTCATTCTCAAAAAAAAAAAAAAAAATGTCCCTACGGCCAGGTAAACAATAACGGTTACCCGACCGTGTGAAACAAGCCTCAGGGCCGCTATTCAATCAACAGCTACTGAATGTTTTACTGAACGACTGAGAAACCGGGCATGAAAGTTTTAGAAAATTTCTGTAAATGTCATAAAAAATACCTAATAAAGTTCAGGTAATTGAAAATTGTTAATAAGTACAAAAGTCTCACCCACTCAATAAGAAAGCCCAAGAAAAATAATTATTGCTGAAAGTATTGTAAAATGTAATAGAAAGCTGAAAGAATCCTGTCAATTATACACTGTTGGTGTTAAACAAATACTAAATGAGACGAAGAGTTGGAAAAAATGGCTCAAAATTTTATAAAAATATAATTTACTAATCCTAATAGCATTCTGTAAATTGGATATTTTTAAACAAGTACCTAGAATAAGATTTATTTGCCAATTAAACAAAAATACATCAATTTAAAAAAAGAGATTAACTAAAATTCTAGACTATTCAGTTACCCATATTTCGACCCAGCAAAGCATAGCTTGAGCGCCAGACCGACCAAGGAAACGTAAAATAGTAAAACTCACTACAGCTACAATATAAGAAATAATAAAATAAGCATAAGTAAAAAATAAGGACAGATAATAAATATAATAACACATAAAAGATCAAGAAACTAGATTAAATTTCCTATTTTAAAGAAGATATTCTCTTTGGCCCATTCTACAATTTTAAAAATAGACGATTTTCTATTATTAAATGATAGTAGTTCAGTTGGTAAGATATGGAATAGTTTACAGCAAATATGATGTGTTTGGTGCATGCAAATACTTTTATTCCAGTTAGGTATGAGGATGTTATTTGTTAACGGTCTTATGTAGTAAGTAAATTGTCTTATTTCGAATACATCTCTATTGCAATTTATAAACAATATCAATTTTTTATGTACAACTGCCTTAAAGTAAAGACCTGAAGATCCTTGAAACCTACTCAACAAGATAAAATTCAAGAACAATTGCTGAAAGTGTTATAAAATAGTAGTTTATGCAACGATTTTATTTTGACCCTTATTAAGGCACGAGTTAGATGTAAGTTATAACACAAGTGAATGCGAGTGTTATAAAATAATATCTCACGAGTGCTTTAATGGCCAAATAAAATCGTTGCATACACTATTTTATCTACGACCACTAGTATACATTTAATTAAAACAATTTCATTTTACCTGTGACTGTCAGAGATACCTAACCTCTCATCTCAAATACAAGAAGTTATAGTAGATTGTTAGGTTAAAGCAGCTGGTGTAGCAGTTTGATCAAATCAGCTGATAGTTTCACAATATTGAATTACGATATTGATTCCATCAAAAATGCTTCTGATTGGTCCAGAACCCGTGTTATAATGTAGAACCTGTACTATAATGAGCTCATTATGCAACGGGTTTCAAAAAGCATTTCGAAAAGACAGCTGTTTTGGCATCAATTGTGAAACTGTAATATATACATTATGACATGGTCGTAGATAAAATATAATATAGTTCTATTAGCATTAATTCTGACAATGCATAAATGAATTCATTTCGCCAATATTACAAAACAATATTTCAAACAATACAAAAACTGTTGGATCTCAGGTTATACTTTGCCTTGCAGTATCCTTAAATAATGTTGTTTATAATATAATCTGTTGAAAGGAATTTCTGTTTGATTTTACCATAATATTTGTTTCTTCAGCTATAAATATGTTGTAATTTTGTTTTAAATTTCAAAATAATTAAATAATTAATTTTAACAATTCATGAGAACTTTTCTTGAAATAAATGACAACTAAAAAATGAAAGCTAACTAAAATAATAAGACTTGAAGTTGTCCCACCATTTGTCACCTTCGCCACTACAAAAAAGGTAACTAAAATAAGTTTTTATATTAATACAAAATCAAATGTTATTACACAAGTGGTGGATAAGATAAAGATTTCAAGTACAATTATTGTTAGAATACCATTGAATACAGTTTCCTCACAACTGGGTTTGTCATATGAACAAATTCAGTAATAAATAAATAAATAATAATTTTATTTCTTTTTAAATATACAATACAAAGAATTTTAACCAAGTGCTTCAATAATTATATTCAGGTAATAAGATACATATAATAAATGAAACATATATTTTGGAAATCATCCTACCTCACTATGGCATGCCATGCTTTAGAATAGGTGTTTGTAGAGGAAAAAGGAGGTTTAGTTAAAAATAGGATATAGGATTAAGGATTGGTCAGTTTTCAAAACTACAAGTTTCCATCATAATCACTGTTTGAAAAAATCCTCTCTATATGCTGTCTGTCAATATTTATTAGCCAGTTATGAAGCTGTTGCTTGAATTTTTTGATATGTCCCATTGCTTTAATGTTTTCAGGAATTAAGTTGTAGATTTTTGGTGCTAGATGATTGTAGCGTCTTTGATAGAGAACCTTTTTTGCCCTGTTTGATATGAGGAGATGCCTGTATCTAGTGTTGTGGTGGTGATTCCTATTCTGGAAGGCAGATTTGTCTTTGTGCAACCTAGATGCTACTTCCTTTGCATACAGGTGTCTGGGATCCAATACTTTGAAATCACTTAACAGAAGCTCCCAGGGATAGCGGGTTGGCTTCTTTGTGATGATCTTTATTATAAGCTTCTGCACTGTTTTTAGGGGGTTGATATTTACAGTACAGGCTCCACTCCATCCGACGATTCCGTACATGAGCAGTGACTGCACAATGGAACAATAAACCATCCGCATACATTCCAAGTTGACAACTGGTCTCAGCATCCTGAATTTATTCTTGTATACACTTATTAGAATTTATACTTATTTAGATACCTCGACAGTATCTCAAACAGTGGGCTAAATGTGAAAAATGTCAAAAAAATTCCTTAAACTTATCAAACAGTTATTAAAGTTAAAAAGTTAAAGTTATTTTTCCTAGAAATTATTAAGGAATTTTTATAAAAATATCCACTATAAAGAACAAATAACCTCTTTAAAACTCACTGATTCCTGATAGAATAGATAGATATATTCATGTGTTTTTCCAGTACAAAAAAATACAAGTAGGCTGGGCTACAAACGGAAGCTGCTATGCTGTAACTAGTAAAAGCGAAATTTCTAGTACAAAAAACAGACAAAAAAGTAGTTTTGTTTGAGATAAACTCCTACCTACTATGACATTTTTGTGATAAATAGGATTATTTTAGTTCTCCTTTTTTTAGTTAGTTTCTTCAAAAACTTACTGAAGAAGCACTAGAACTCTCAGACAATATTAATACTTGTTCTTTTCAAACACATTTCAAATACTTCCAGTTCATGATCACTGACATTTCCATTAGAAAACTCCTCTAGAACAAATACTACTTTTTGGCACAATCAGATTCTGATACAAAATTTTCCAACAAACATTTTCGACCCGTTGTATTTGTATTAGTTTTGCTGTCAAATCTCAACATAGAGATGTCGTCTATAGAGAAGAATAAAATCCCCAGTGCCTCCATGATTTGACCCGGCAGTGTGACGGAGAGAGAAAGAGTGAGAGGAGTGAGAGAGAGTGTGTGAGGGTGCGAGAGAAGGGGGGAATTTGAGGATCTGTGACAGAAATCCAATAAGATTGTTTACCAAAGGCGAGCGCGGAACAAACGAGTGGCGAAAATGTCATTTTTCTCTTTTTAGAGAATAACTCTGGTGCCGAAGCCAATCGAATCATCTTCTGAGAGCCAATCTTTACATGTCAAAATAACTCGCTCTCTTGGAAGTCTCAAAACAATGTCCTAACTTCGCCCATACCGGATTGAGAAACTTAATCAATTTGTCATATAGAAAGCGCGTCGCGTAAGGGGAGAAAGCTACAAATTCAAAGGATGAACTACTGCTTTTGTAGTGTAAGACATGAGAATCGCATTACTCATTCGTCAATGTGAAAACATTACTTCCAGCGATATTCAACTGTTTATCTTGCGTATTATGTTCTTGATACATGCCAAAGTTTGTGATAGGGTTGTTTGGTGACATATTAAGATCAAGACTAAATTTTTAGTAATAGTGATATTTGTAATGTCCTATTTTGGTCAATCAGGTGAGTTAAACAAAATAATAACTCATCTGATTAGACGTACCAGATATATCTGATCGGAAAGCTGAACCAAATTTAATGTACAATATGATAATTATTTAATTAATTATTTTTTTTATTATTATTTTGTTATTCATTACATTATTTATTATTAATATGTTCAAATATTGTAAAAAACAGAAATATTACTTCATTTTTACGTATCAGGATTATATATAAAAAATAAATGATGTACAATACGATAATTATTTAATTAATTATTTTTTTTATTATTATTTTGTTATTCATTACATTATTTATTATTAATATGTTCAAATATTGTAAAAAACAGAAATATTACTTCATTTTTACGTATCAGGATTATATATAAAAAATAAATGATGTACAATACGATAATTATTTAATTTATTATTTTTTATCATTATTTTGTTATTCATTACATTATTTATTATTAATATGTTCAAATATTGTAAAAAACAGAAATATTACTTCATTTTTACGTATCAGGATTATATATAAAAAATAAATTTTCTCAAAATAGTAATTTTAAAAAAATAAGTAAATAAAAAAAATTATTCAAAATAAATAATTTTCAAAAATTTTTTATCTGGTAGAAGGGAAATTTGTAATGTCCTATTTTGGTCAATCAGGTGAGTTGAACAAAATAATAACTCCTCTGATTAGACGTACCAGACTTGACGTTAGCCAAAGACCTGCTCCTCTCCTCAGCGCATTCAAGCGGCAGATAAAACAACTAAATGGAGCCAATCACGGTATATTTTTATAGTAAACACTAAGTTGTTGAGGTTATGAGATATCGTAACATTTCTAACAAAATTATCGTAAAACAAATAACAAAATTTCAACTTTTACTTATTTTGTCTTGCTTTTTGAAGTGGTAGTTCCGACAATTCGATAATATTAGATCGAATTAAATCAAATAAAATTGGGGTAATTATATAGAAACGTTACTTGTTTGATTTTGTGGTGATTTTTTTCATGAAAAAAACATTTTTCATGAAAATTTATATTTTCATTTGAAAAATTCATAATTTGCAAACATGTGAGGAGTTCCAAATTTTAAAACAATGTAAACCAAGTGAATATAACATTTCAAAAACACTACCGCCCCCAAATGCAGTGCGTAATAACCAAACCTAACCTAACCTGGCTAGATGTGACTGAATCACCTCATACCTTTATTTTGATGCATAAAAAACATACGTCAAGCTAATTTACCATTAAACGACATAGATCAAGTGAATTATGACATTGGCCTGTGAAGTTACCAGAAAAGAATAATTGAAAAGAAAAATAAGAATTGCAATCGAGCATCCGTCAGCGGCAGGAAAAAAGCTACTTATTTTGTCTGCCACTAGGTGGCGCTGAGTAGCGGAGCAGGTCTATGGCTTCGGCTAACGTCAAAACTCAGACGCAGGAAAAAAGCTACTTCTATAGTCTGCCGCTTGGAGGCGCTGAGGAGAGGAGCAGGTCTTTGGCTAAGGTCTAGTGACGTACCAGATATATCTGATCGGAAAGCTAAACCAAATTTAATGTTTTTTTTTTTTTGCTTCAAAATTCAAAATTCTTTATTTATTCCACCAAAATACAATATTTACAAAAAAATACACTTGAAAAAACTTACAGGAATACTCCTACGAAGACTACTCGTCTGTGTGTAGGGGTGAGTTCCTTAAAGTTGAGCTATCGATAACAATACATATAAATCTTTAATATTATAGTCCATAACAAGGAACATAGTACAGTAAGAAACAGTATAGAATAGTAAGAAAGAATACAGTGTAAAAGAAAGAAATGACTAATCGCAATATTAGAAATTTTAAGGAAACTAGAACAGAGACTGGCAGACGGGGGGGTGATTTCTTCATTGAGGAAAAATAGGTAACATAAGTAGAATTTAAAAATTCCTTTGTTAAGAAAAGAAATACAATATCAGCAAGTCTATCAAGAAAGATTCCAGATAGAGTTGATTTTAGTGCCAATATACAGACTGAAGCAGGCTTTCTGACATTTCCCAGCCCTGGCAGAGGAGCCATCCCTCCACCCTACGCTTGTATGCCGCTACACTGCATTCTTCCAGCATAATCCTCATCTCAACAGGCAAGTTACGATATACCATTTGGGCTTGGTAAAAAGGTGTTCTCAGCTCCAATCCATGAACCACTTGAGGTGTCGCATAGCCAAAGTTTACTCTATATCGTGTTGGATAGGTATGATGAATTTCTGGCAGTATATTCAATCTATTGTTTTTAAGGTAAATCAATAAGGACTTACAAATATGTACAATATGATAATTATTTAATTTTAGAAGAAGAAAGTAATATTTCTGCTTTGTCTAGCTTTGGATAAACAAGTTAGTTTTAGTGAGTTCTTTTATAGCCTGGATACAAATATGTTAATGAGATTGAAAATAAAAGTGAATTTGAAGTTGAGATAAATATAAATATATTTTAATAATGGATTATTATAACTCTGCGACGCTACATATCCAACACCTAGTTATATTGGTAGGCAACTCTACAACAAGCTACCGCAGTTTTTAAAGAATCTTCAAAATATAGAAATATTGAAAAAACGATTGAAAAAATATTAAGTTGATAAAGCTTTTTATAGTGTACAAGAGTTCCTTTTACATCAAAATTGAGCCTCACCTGAACTAACTGATATAGCAATTATGGCAACTAGTGTATCAGATTGTATAATTATTGTTAATCTGTATTGTCTTATACTTGAGTCTCTAAGAAGTAATCTACAAAAAAATACGAATATACCTGTTATATATAACAGGTATTTAATATGTAGTGGAGTGATAGCAGGTATCTGTTCAATCAGACAGAGATAAGCTACTACCTCCTGGGCCCTCTTTGTAAGGGTGACCGATCAGACCGATTTGCCAGCAAAAAAGACTGTCTTCTGCTGTAAAATCACTTCCTGGTGGTTCGGAACCCAACTAATCACCCACGCACAGGTCTCAGACCTATATGGGCTTCATCCTCAAAAACAGTATTATTATTCTACTAGTAAGCTAGTACCTCAATTCATGCTGGACAATACTCTATGCCATCAAGGTCATTGAACATTGAAGTGAAGTTAGTGTTTTCAAATTGACATTTTAATTTTAAATTATATTATAATTTTGTATAAATAAATTTAAAAAAAAGATAATAAACATTGATTCATATAACTGATGTGGAAACGCTTCTAGATTTTTTTGTAGATTACGTCTTGGAGACTCCAGTTAAGGAGTATTAGACAGGTCAGATTAAAAATTATACTACCTTTTTTTTCGAGGACGAAGCCCACAGGTCCGAGACCTGTGCGTGGGTAATGAATTGGATGAAGGTGATTGATGAGTTGGACCTACAGTTTTAGGTGAGTTCCAAACCACCGGGAAGTGATTTTACAGAAGAGAACAGTGTCCTTTTTGCTGGCCAATCTAATCGATCACCTTTACAAAGTGGACCCAGGAGAACGCAGCTTATCTCTACCTGATTGAACAGATACCTGCTACGGCTCGCGGCTATCACTTATGATATTCAATATTCCCGTGCTATCAATGTCTCAGATCATTGAAGTGAAGTGTTTTCAAATTAAAAATAAATAAATAATTGATATTATGTATATTTTTTTGTAAACGAGTATTGTTTATATTGTTAGTATTGAACAATACTTTTTTTCAATTTGTAAGTTCAACATTATTATGTTCATGAATGTAATTTAATTATTTTGACCAACCTACAAAGTTTCGGATATAATATGTAGCTGCCAAAATGTGTAAAAAGAAAACAGTTTCAGCCCGTGACATCTTTATTTATTAATTTATCTATTCATTAGAAAACACAATCAAATAAAGATACAACAGGCACAGTTCACTACAGCTTTCTTTACAAATTTTCAATTAAAAAAATCCAAATTTTATGTTATGACCAAGTTCAAATAGAAATTTCACCATGAAGTGTAATATTCCTGATTCTTTCTAAAACATGAATACAGTATTAGTTTAGACGTTCAATTTAAAAAGGAGGCACTAAAACTGTCTAATAGTCCAAAGAAAATGAATACAATTTTGAATTTTGTTCGAGATTTTAGAGCCGAAAATGTAGAAGTTTGGGTTTCATTATAATTTTGTATGAATAAATTAAAAAAAATGATAAAAATATTGATTTGTTTAACTGATATGGAAACGCTTCTAGATTTTATTGTAGATTACGTCTTGGAGACTCCAGTTAAGGAGTATAAGACAGGTCAGATTAACAATTATTATACAAATCTTATACACTAGTTACCATAATTATTATCTATTATTTTTATAATTATTATATCAATTAGTTGAGGTGAGGCTTAATTTTGATGTGAAAGGAACTCTTGTACACTAGCTTTATCAACTGAATATTTTTTCAATTGTTTTTAAAATATTTCTATATTTCCAAGACTCCAAATACTGCGGTAGCTTGTAGTTTCCTACCAATATAACCAGGTTTTTGTTTCAATAAGGTACTATTGTGAATCACCAAGTGGTAATCACTTCCCGGTGGTTCGGAACCCACCTAAAATTGTAGGTCCAGCTCATCAATCACCATCATCCAACTCATTACCACGCATAGGTCTCATACCTATGTGGGCTTCATCCTTAAAAAAAATATATATATCCTCGGTTTCTTGTATTATAATCGTAGATAGGTAGTTTGGTGTTGGCTATTACTGTATCAAGAATTAGAAAACCTATTTAGAATCTGCCTCAAAACATCAGGAAGAAGAAAATGAAACACTTGAGCTAACCAACTCCTGCCGCCTACAATTTCCAGTTAATTTTTAATACTTCCGACTCTAGTTAACGCTTCTTTGTCCAGAAAAACTCCAACGCTCGGGCCGAGTCTTCACTTCAAATTCCATAAATTATGCACTAAACGAGCCTAGTGCATAGTCTTCTTGTTCTCAGTTCTCAGGGCGAGGTTTTGCTCATCCAAACTCAAGGATTTGCTCGTCCGACATTCTCATTAACACAAGTTCTCCTGTCTACCCATCCCAACCCAGACAAAGTACAATTTAATCACAATATTTCAATTAAAATCTAATGGAAAGCTGTTCTTGAATGCATAAAAAGTAGCAATTTGATGGAGAAACATCGCGCTGTATTGGAAATTGAACGAACAGAGGTCTCCATTTTGAATTTGTTTGATTGTAACGCATTATCGACTAAAATGACCAAATTCAATGAAATATTGCATAGATCTTCCATTAAGGAATGCCCGGCGATGTACAGTAGAAACAATTAGTCTGGGCGCGTGGCTCTGGTTTCACTACTAGCCGTCCTGTAAAAGTTGACTAGTTGACCTTGAAGACATCTGCAGCGTCGTACGGGCCACATGTTTTTAGAAATGAGCGATAAACACTCCCCTCGCCATGGCTGACTACCAAACGGCCGTGCGCCCGTTTCTACTGTATGTGAAGGGATTTTCAGCGATTTCTTGTATTTGAAGGATATTCAGAAGGGAAAAGAGAAAAGACACTCAGGCCTTCTTCTACAGGAAACATGATTTTTAAAATGAGCTTTATATGAAATTGGAATCAGATTTAAAGAAATTCCTTGATCAATCAATCATTGAATTAGCTAATAAAATATTTATTACAAGAAATTTGTAATGTAATCATGAATGTATGTTTCATTTGAATATCATTTCATTAAAATATCTTAATACCTAACCTAACCTAACCTGAATTAACCTAATTCAGGATAATTGAAAGACCTATCATATGACAGTATTAGAATAATATCTATTCGTTATGTAATGATTTTACAATATTGAAATATTTGACTAAAGTATTTGACTGCAGGCGTGCAATTACTCATAAATGACTACTTAAATATTTAATTTATCAGTTAAAATTTATGTTTTATAGAACCTTTTTTTTTTACATAGCCCGAACCCATTCTTAGAATAATATAATGTGTATTCAATATAACTTATTATCTGGTACTCAATATGTCATCATATTGAATTTGAATTATAATAAATAAGTGATTTTAAATATACCGGTCAACATCAATATACCGGTGGTTCAGAACCCACCTAAAACTGTAGGTCCAACTCATCAATCATCATCATCATCATAATCAATCACTTTAGTCACTATGTATTAGTAGTAATGAAATACCGAACTATATGTTTAATATGACACGTAAAATATAAAAAAATTACTGGAAATATTTATTTATTGAATACATACACATTCAGAACCAACATTTCTTCTATTATGTACTCGTAATATAATTTTTAATTTCAAATATTCAATTATTGTACTGCTTTGTTGTTTTGTATCTGTCGCTTTTGTATTTGTAAAGGAACAATTGACATTTTGATGAGATTAATCACAATTTTGTCATCAATTTATTCTATTAATGTATAACATGCTGAGGATTTTTTAAATTGAATTGAATTGATTTATTACCATAAAGAAGATACAATGAAAAATTACAATGTGAACAATTATAATAATAAATATCAACTTTTTGTTGTAAATTTAACAACGTGCACTCAGTTTTAGACTGTGAATATATAATAAATGTACCTACGAAGTACAAATTTACAACAAAAACTTAATATTAACAACGCGGAACAAGAAATCCAAGAAAATAATAAATAATCTTGCTCACAATGATCATCACTAATTCATTGCAATAGAAGAAAATATGGATAAAATTGGCACCAACCAGCAGAAGGATAAAAACCTTGTTCGCTGGTCGGAGTATTTCAGTTTAGTCAAGATTAATTATTATGTTTCAAAATTGTCCTTTGTAGATTCAACCATTCAGCACTATTAATAATTACTCTAGATTACTGATATCAAAAAAGTAATGTCTCTTCAACCATGAACTTTGTTCCACATTGAGACCAGTGGCGTACCGAGGTTTCAAGCGCCCTGGAGCGGAAGTGTCTTATACTATGCCCCCCCCCCCCCTCCACGAACCAAAAAATCGGTCTCACACTCAACCAACTGAAGTACTAAGTAATATTTACTTAGGCTGATATTAATATAGTGGTAATGTAATGAATCAGCAGCTTTTATCCCGCCTCTAACTACGCCGTATTTGTCAGAGATGCGAATCTCCCATTAATGATTTTTCGCCAGGCCAGATTCCGCTTTTATCAATTTCCAAACAGCTTGTTTTGGATTTTTCACTTTTCTATAAATTTATTTGCAGTTATTTTTTAGCATTTTGCAAGCCATTCCTACAAAATTTTCAAATATTTTGAAAATAAGATTCAAAAGTGTAGTATTTCAGTCCTGTTCTTGGTAATATAAAAACCATTGAACTTTTTTGGATTTATTTTTCTAGAATAAATTCAAAGTCTTCATTCAATTAACTTACTTGAAATTGTTATAACTTTTGTCACTTAATTTACATTGTTTTGGCTTTGCTACTTTCGACTATTTGCTACTTTGACTCGACCGTTTTGCATTCTGTCTGGTTGTAACGCATTTTACGGCTGAACGCGTGAACCGATTTCTTTTAAATTTGACATTTTAGTAATGCACAGCGATGTATTCATACGGTTTTTTTAAATTGTGTTGCATTTTACCCTTTTGGCCTTCATTATAGAAATACATTTTTTTTGTAAGTAAAAGGCAATTTTCTCTCAAGAACGGCGCGCCCCTCAGAGCCTTGCGCCCTGGAGCGACTGCTCCACTCGCTCCATTATCGGTACGTCACTGATTGAGACAATACTTTCCATTATTCACGACATACAGAAATTTGGAAGGCATCAGATTTATCAACTTGCTACTTTTATATCTTATGCTTATTTGTTTTCGCACAGTCCACAAATCAGAATACTCAATTTTGCACTGTTTTATAGAGTTATTTCTTAGGCCATACACATTATTGTTTGACTTCAACAGTATTCTCATAAAATAAAGTTCTCAAACATTCGTTATTAGTTTGGAATGTTCCGATTTTGAAAATCACCGTTATTTATTAGGCATTCCAACAAGGTAACTTCCCTGTAGCATACACTTTTGTGTATAACAAATTGGGCACTCCACCTCTCTACCTGGCACTCGATGTTAACCAACTAACTTTGAAGTTCCGGCTTGAGTAGAGTGCTCACGAATTGAGCACGCCCGAAATCTTTTCCGTTATCGGAGTTTCAAGATGGCGCAACCGACTAAATCGGGCTTCTTTTCCCCTCTCGTTCCCCTCTTCAGCCTTTTTCCCCTACTTGAGGCTTTTCCAAAAGTAGTAAAGAATTTTTAATAACGTCGACGGGCCTACGCGCGTATACAAGCGTACAGATTTATCCAGCTCGCGGTATCAAGAGTTTATTGAAGCGATGAAACTCAACAAGCCTCAAAATCATATTAATAATAATAATAATAATAATAATAATAATGTTGGAGGAATATTCAAAAATATTTAGTTCTGGTCAGTGCAGAAATTGAAGCAGAAACTCCTACGGGCTCAAAATTTAATTAAATTAGAAATACCATGTCAGTTTTAATGTTAGATTATTCCTAAATTAAATATAACGTCACTGAAACATTAAAAATTTTGAAATAATATAATTTTTATGGGATTGTTTTGTGTCCCCATATGAAATGAAATAATTCTTTATGAAATTTATTTTTAGTGGCAGAGGTGATATTGTGGAAGAAATCCATAATGAATAAAAAGACTTGAAGTTGTCACAAACACATTTATAGATAACAGTGAGATACAAGTTTCGGTTGTTACACCATTATCAATCTCAAATAACTTTCTTAGTAATGGCGAAGGTGATATTGTGGAAGGTATCCATAATGAATAATAAGATGAAATTGTCACAACCACATTTATTAATAAATAAATTTATTTATTGACAATTTCGTCTTATTATTCATTATAATCTCAAATAAACTCAATAATTCTTTATTAGGCGGAGTTACAACTATAAAGTCTTCTCTACCACTCAGTTTTAGCCAAATATAAGTGATATGAAATTCACACAGTACCATAATAACCAAATCAATGGAGCGATATATAAAATAAAATTTTCACAAGTACTTAGGCTATGTCAAATAACTAAATATGTTGAGGAGATTCGGAAATATTTGGTTCTGGTCAGTGCAGGAATTAAAGCAGAACTCCCAAGGGCTCAATATTTGAATAAATATGAAATACCATGTCAATATGTTTGTTCATATTGAATATATCGTTATGAGAAAAATTACGAATTTATTAAATCATATATGAGATTTCCTATGTCAAATAAATAAATATGTTGAAAATATTCTAAAAATCTAATAAATTATGTACAGTATGTCCTTGTGCTCTCATATTTATGTACTCATGTCAAATAAATAAATATGTCAAGGAGATTCAAAAATATTTGGTTTTGGTGTCAGTGCAGAAATTGAAGCAGAAACTTCCATGGGCTCAACATTGAATTGAATAAGAAATACCGTACCATTTTCAATGCTAGATTGCTTTTTGAGTTTGTCGTCATAGGAAACATTTTAGATTAAATGATTTTGTATTGCCATCTATCACAGGTGTTTTACCTTAAGATGCATGTTTCCTTAAAAAATTAATATTATTTAATTACTGAACTATATTATTATTATTATCATATATTATAATTGTACATTCAACACCGGAGCTTCAAGACCGAATAAATAAATAGAAATGATAAATAAATAATGGATATATTTTGTTGAGGCTCGGCTATCAATGATCCATAAACCATAAATGAGAGGATCATCAATTTTACTAAAATAGTTTTTTCAACTAATAATTAATTATTCTACAATCTAATATCAAAACTGACACTGTATTTCTATTTGAGTTATGATTTTCCCCCTAAACTGGAGGGATGCATTTCGATTCTAAAGAAACTTCATCTCCTGCCAACAGGTGTGATATATTGTTGAGGTTAGGATGAGCGGCCATTATGAAATTGAAAGTAGATTTGAATTGTGTTTGGTCATTGCGTTGGGTCTGTCTTGTATCACTGCATTTATTGTACCAAACATAATATTTTTCTACTAATTAGTAATTCTACCACATCACCACCTTTTAAATCAGAGGAGAGAATCATATTTTTTATTCTAATCCAGGTTCTCTGTTGAAACTCAATGCTTATGTCATCTACCCATAGAAATATTTGAGGATGTTGATTCTTACTTCAATTGTGATGCTGTCCAACCAATTGCCGTCAACGCAGAGGTCGAATGAGTCGATGCCTATGAACCAATCAGGTGAGGGCACCATCCTTGCCATTAACGATACCTGAAAAAAGCAAAACATTTATTCGACATTTCATCAACTATTCTACAATAAAAAGGCAATTGAATAAAATAACATTATTTTCAACAAAAAACACTTGCATTTACAGCCACTATCTGTCTAACAGTAAAATAGCGCAAAAAAACATTGAGGAATCACTTCCCGGTGGTTCGGAACCAACCTAAAACTGTAGGTTCAGCTCATCAATCACCATCATCCAACTCATTACCCACGCACAGGTCTCAGACCTATGTGGGCTTCATCCTCAAAAAAACACAAATTTTGTTCATTTTACAATAGTGCAAGGCTTCTTTATATTTTATCATAGGTTACGCTATAGCTATACTATATTGAACTATAGTGAAGTAGGCCTATACTATATTCAACTATAGTTACTATATTAAACTATTGAGGTTTTTTATCAATCAATGACCCCTGGTTAGATGTAACATAAATTTTTTTTTTTTGGAGGATGATCCCACATAGCTCTGATACCTGTGCATGAGTAATGAGTGTTGGATGATGATGATTGATGAGCTGGACCTACAGTTTTAGGTGGGTTCCGAACCACCGGGAAGTGATTTTACAGCAGAGAACAGTGTATTTGTTGCTGGCCAATCTAATTGGTCGCTGTTACAAAGAGTGCCCAGGAGAACGCAGCTTATCTCTATCTGATTGAACAGATACCTGACACCTATAACCCATTGTTTATAGTACTGCTATTCTTATCCCTTCCGCTCTCCCCACTTCGGAGCTACCTGCTTATAATTTTTCTTTGTATATTTTTGTATTTGTTATATTTATATTTGTATTTATTATTTATACTGTTTCTGAATGCTTCATGTGTGTATTATTGTTGATTTTGAAGGTGGTGAATAAGTATCAGTTTAAACTCTCATGCATTACAGCAATACGCATAGCACGGTAAAATCAACTATTGTATTTCCATTACTTTATCAATTCTAGTGCAGTACCTTAGAGTTAATTGGTGTAGAAATCAGTAACTCTGTAATATTACAGTGATTAATCATGAACAATTAGACTTGAAGTTGTTACAACCACATTTATTGAGATATTAGTTTCGGTTGTTACCATTATCAATCTCAAACAACTGAGTTTGTTTGAAATTTCATCAGTTTGATTGTAATTATTGATAATGGTGTAACAACCGAAACTAGTATTTCACGGTTTTCAATAAATGTGGTTGTGACAACTTCAAGTATTATTATTCATTATGGATATCTTCCACAATATCACCTTCGCGACTACAAAGAAAGATAGCGGTTGATCAATACAAACTTACTACCTACAGCGTTTGTAAAGCAGAACTGAAAATAGTCTACTCTGTGTAATAATGTGTTCTAACTCTTAATTTTTGTCACAATACTCTGATTTGTTGAATTACTGTTGCTAAAATCTATTAAAATCGCCAAAAAATACATGTGAATCTAAGTAAGCAGGCAACCGTAAGTAAAGCACAACAATAGCTTTTATTAAATTTGTTCCAACATATGTTCAGCTATGCACAACTGGGCCTGAAAGGAATTAACGGAAGTTTCTGTTCAATGATGCGAACAAGCCGTAATTGTATCAAATATTACAATTTTAGATCTAATGAATTATTATCATTGGTGAATACGAGATGCTTGGTTGAAGCATGGTAGTAGACTATGACAAGGTTAGTAGATATTACCACATAGACGGCATGCAGAGCTATTTAAAATAGATGAGAAATTGAAATTTATCTTTCTTACTTGAAGATAACATGTTCTGCCTCGAGTAAGTAAGAAAAATTGAACTTATAATTTATTTCAAACAGTTCTGCATGTCGTCCAACGGATCCTGCTAAACCTTGCACGGTTTCACAGCAACTGGTTCTGGTAATAAAGCACAATAAATAACTATTTTATTTCCATTTAAAACTAAATCTGAATAAATACATATAAGACTACTTTTTTATAAACGTTTTTTTGCGTTGAAATTTGCCTACTCTACTATGGCATGCCATGTTCTAGAGTAGGTAAGCAATTTAAAATTTTCAGGATTCAGTGTTTCAATATTATAGGTTAGTGAGCTCACATATTGATTGAAATTATTATTTTTTTTTTTTTTTTGTAGATTACGTCTTGGAGACTCCAGTTAAGGAGTATAAGACAAGTCAGATCAACAATATTATACACTAGATACCATAATTACTTCCAATTAGTTGAGGTGAGGCTTAATTTTGATGTGAAAGGAACTCTTGTACACTATAAAAAGCTTTATCAACTAAATATTTCTTCAATTGTTTTTTAAATATTTCTATATTTTCAAGACTCTTCAAAAACTGCGGTAGCTTGTTGTAGAATTTCCTACCAATATAACTAGGTTTTTGTTTGAATAAGCTACTATTGTGACTCACCAAGTGATAATCTCCTCGGCGTCTTGTATTATAATCATGTACGTCAAGATTTTGGTTAATATATTTCGTTTTTACATAAATTATAAAGTAGCTTCATACACATATAAGCAGGGTACAGTTAGGAGACCAAGTCTCTTGAACAACGGCCTACATGAATCTAATTAATTCTAATCTATTTACTCTTTCTATACACCTAACCGCTTTCTATTGGATCTTAAACACCCTATTAAGGTTTTGTTTTGATGAATTACGCCATACTAAGATAGCATACCTAATATGTGACAGTAAGAGCCCATGGTAAGCTGTAAAAAGTAACTTTTTGTCATTCAATCTAGCAAGCTGTCGCAGGACAAATACCCCAGATGAAATTTTACTACATATTTTCTCAATGTATGGAGTCCAGGTCAATCGTCTATCCAACGTAACTCCTAGAAATGCAATTTTTATTATGGTTATGGTTTGTCTTCCTGTGTTTATTATCCAGTAATGTACTTTGATTATGAATTTCTTGCTGCTTGGTATTTCCTGTATATTTCTTGCAAGTAGATTGTACAGTTTTGGTGCTAAGTGATTGTAGTGTCTCTGGTATGAAGCCTTCTTAGCCAAATTTGCAATAAGAAGGTGTCTGTTTCGTGTGTTGTAACTGCGTTTCCTATGTTGAAAATGTGCTGTGTTTTTGTGTAATCTGCAGATTATATCTGTCTTGCATCCATCACACCGAATTCGCTGAAAAGATGATCTAATGGATAACGCAGTGGTTTTGTAATTATGACTGATTATTAGTTTCTGCGCTTTTAAAAGCGGGTCAATGTCTTTGTAACTTGTTCCACCCCATCCTACAATCCCATATATCAGCAAGGACTGCACTGCAGAATATTAATACAATACAATATTATAAATAATAAAATAGATATTTTTTCCTATCAAAATAAAATGAGCTGACATATTATTTGAAGAATTGGATTAGGTAATTTCTTATATTATTTCTGGGATAGACATTTTGTTTCCCACGTATTCGTAGTCCTTGTACGTAAAGCAACTATAATATTTGAAATGATATGTGAACTCAAATAATATTAATTGAGATAATATTTCACATGCGACACTGTCGCCTGTGTTTATTGACCAATAATATATGTATATTTATGAACTGTGTAATTATTACTGTATAATAATCATCAATAACTTGTGTAATTATTATGAACTGTTTAATAAAACAATTACTTGAGGATGAATAGTAGAAAAAGCTATACAGTCTCAACTAGGCCTGGATCATTTACATTTTCAGTTAACTTTATGGAAATTATTTGTTTTATGATAATGTTTTAATATTTCAATGTGTCATAAAGGAAAATTGCAGAATAAATTGTAAAAAAGTTAAAAATCATGCTTTTTTGTCAAGAAGTACTGACCCTAGTATGGTTACCGTCGACAAAGAACTGTGTCTCGGTGCGCCCGGCGCCCTGGGCGATTGGCGGCGCTAAAAACGCGTCCAAAACGCCGGCGTCGCCCTGCGCCTCTGCGTCCAGAGCCTCAGCGACGCCCGTCTCAGCGAGCTCCTTGACGCCGGCCGACGCCCTCCGTCCCACCCGCCATAGCCAATAGCTGTCGTCGTGGCTGCGACCTGCAAAATAACATACAAAATAAAATAAATTTAGAAAAAACACATTTTTTCAATATAAAAATATATACTAGTAGTTGTGTGAACAGCACACCTCACGCCCAAGAATACGGGTGCTTGCACAGAGGAGCAGTCCACGAGTACTCCATGTACTCAATGACAATCACCAAAATTAAACACAATCACCAAAACCTAACCCATCATTCAATTTGCGAAGTCTATTCATCTCTGTTTGCCACAAAAAGTCACGATGTATCACGTCACCAATGCTGCGTTTCTATTTACATATTACGTCACATATTACTGTAATTTACTTTCTAACAAAATTCCTTTCAAATTCATAAGTCAAAAAATCACAAAAACTCTCTTAAAGGAAATAAACTACTGGACTAAACAGCACATTTACTTCACTTTGCCCTAAGTGTAACCAATGTTCATGTTGATGATGGCCATGATAATGTGTAACCAATATAAATGAAAATAGTAAGACCTACTGTCTAACTATACTGTTTGTCATCTCGAATAAAAAAATTTATTTTTATTTTTGAACTCGCAGCAGGCGCTCAGGTATTCCCTTGCCGGCTGTGCCAGGATGGATTATTATTTCATATTGTTATGTGGAAACATTTATTGATTTAAATTTCTTTGTATTCAACTTCTTTTGTTTTATATGTTCTGGCATATGAATTATTATTATTATTTTCTAGTCAGCTGATTATTCAAATCAGATTTTTTTCTTTTAATGTTGTAGTATTGTTTTATTGTTAGTATTGTTAGTATTGTTATTATTGTAGTATTGTTATGTCTTTGTCAAACTTCACTTTTGTATTAATTTTGTGTGTTTATGTGTGTGTATGAAAAAATTGAATTGAATTGAATATAAAAGATTCGACTAGTATGTTGATTGAATTTTTATAACATTATTAATTAAATTTGTATAATTATTATTTACTCAGTAATCACTTATTATAATTGAATGAAATATTAGTAATGATTTGTTTCTCTCAAGTAAGAATGTTGTTCATAAGCCGCGTCTCCACCAACCGAACATGCTCGGCGAACTTATTAGGAACCCACCTAAAACTGTAGGTCCAACTCATCAATCACCATCATCCAACTCATTACCCACGCACAGGTCTCAGACCTATGTGGGCTTCATCCTCAAAAAAAAGTATACGATTGGTAATATTGCATGTATATAATATACCTATTGTTGATCTGACTTGTCTTATACTTCTTAACCGGAGTCTCCAAGACGTAATCTTAAAAAAAAGATCTTCAGCAACACTATAGCAGTGTACAAAGATGCTTGTACAGTGGAGAGAAACCATGATCAAAGTAAAATGAGTTTCCATTTAATATTTAGTCTCATTTATTTTGATTATTACAGTGGAAAAGAATGTGGAAACTAATTTTTAAATTCATAATTCAACGCAAACATAAAGCATACACTTTTTAATATGGCAAAATTTCACTTAGCAGATAAAACTGTTGAGCCACATAATTAATTATTACACATATCTAAAAATTATTTCCATTTCCCATAGACATGAAAAAGGTATTATTAAAATTATTGTGAAATTATTAAAGTTTTCTTCACTGTACAATGTATTTATCAAACTGGAGTAAATTCAGTTTAAATTCGAATCATCGTGTCTTAATTGAAAAATATCAATAGAATAAAGTTCATCTTTTGTAACACAAAACTTTATGTGTTGGAACTCGAATCTGGATCTTTTTTTCTAAGGATGAAGCCCACATAGGTCTGAGACCTGTGCGTGGGTAATGAGTTGGATGATGGTGATTGATGAATTGAACCTACAGTTTTAGGTGGGTTCCGAACCACCGGGAAGTGATTTTACAGCAGAGAACAGTGTCTTTTTGCTGGCCAATCTAATCGGTCACAGTTACAAACAGGACCTACGAGAACGCAGCTTATCTCTCTGATTGAACAGATACCTACTACGGCTCGCGGCTATCACTTCCCTTAGGTTTGACATGACAGTAGTACCAATTTCTTTTGGTTTAAATCAAAAGACAAGAATTTATTATAATGTAAGGTTAATTATAATTATAATTGTCAAAGGTTTAAATGTGTTTAATAGTGTCTGTGTCATCGTAGGAATGTAGGCATAATTATTAAGATTAATTGATTTAAGTATTGAGTGGGGCTCTTCAAGCACATCTCAATCTTTAGGGTGTATCAATGAGGTACAATAAAATATCAGAAGCTTAAAATATCTTGAATATAGGGCTAGGATCTGAAATAGACATTTAAATGAGAGATCTAATATTAAAACTGACGCTGTATTTCACTTTTAAATAATGTTTTACTCACATATATTTGAGATGCTTGAGGAATGCATTTCACTTCTGAAAAGAAGCTTCGTTAGCCTCTTCTTTTCAGAAGTGAAATGCATTCCTCAAGCATCTCAAATATATTTGAGTAAAAGATTATTTAAAAGTGAAATACAGTGTCAGTTTTAATATTAAATTGTTCATTAAGTATTTCGTCATGGAAAACATCACAGATTTAAATGAGAGACTATACAAGATAGGAGAAATCTCCAGAATTGCCGAATGTGAAGGAAGTGTTTATTTTGACTGACACTGTATTTCTATTTAAATTACTGTATGATTTTTACTCATTATACTGGAGATACTGGCTGATGAAGCTTCTCTTTAGAAGTGAAATGCATCCCTCCAGAATTATCTTCAGTATAAGTGTGTAAAATTCATAAGTTAAATACAATTACAGAGGCCGTTTTTATATTATATTGTTCGTAAAGTATTTCGTCATGGAAAATTTCAGTTTATTTTGAGTATTGTGTCCAGTGTATGTAACAAAATTTTGGTAAAAATACTTTATTAAGAATAGTCATAGATGTTTTCATGCGCTATTTTTATCTGTATTTTTAAAAATTTCAATGGCATTGGATATCTAACAGTGATTGAAGACTTTATGTAGCTTGTTCATTCAAAACGTGATTCTCTCCTAGAAGTATTTTGAAAATAAACCATCTAAAACTACATTTTAAGCGATTTAAGACGTCATTTTTTACTTTTGTCAAAATTATTGCTTCTCAGGGCTTGTTAAAATTCCAAAATGTCTTTTGTTTCTCTGTCACGGGGGGGGGGGGGATCCATCCCCTGATCCCTCCAATAGTTAAGCCACTGATTCCACTCAATAGTTATGTCCAAGTCCAAGAAGTATTGTACTTGATAGTTCTATCCAATATCAAACTGACACTGTATTTCAATTTAATATATTGTATAAATAAAGGTTTAAATACCTGCGTTTTGATATCCAATAACACATATTGTATTTACTCACTTATATTGGAGATACTGGAGGGATGCATTTCACTTCTAAAACGAAGCTTCATCAGCCTCTTTTTAGAAGTGAAATGCATCTCTCCAGTATCTTTAATATATGTGTTTAGTTTGTCTATTTAAACAGATACAATATATTGTCCATATTTTTATTTATAGGCTATGAGTAAAAACAATATATTAAATTGAAATAAAGTGTCAGTTTTGATATTAGATTGTTCATCAAGTATTTCGTCATGGAAAACATCTCAATAGTTCAAGTCAAATTTCCTCTATTGTTGGGTCAAGTAGTAATCTACAATCGCCACAGCCATCTCATATTCCGGGGTAACAGTCTCAGTTATCTCTCTCTCTCACTCTCTTTCTCCTCAATCTAGATGCCAGGTGGATACAGCATCCACACAGATTAAGTTTTTAATAGCAGTTCTGTGTGCCGGCAGACATAACAATCACAGAAACGTATCAAGAGAGTTTGGAGCGTTATCTTGATGCTAATCAAGTGTGCGGTAATTCCACTACGGGGATTCTGTCCATTTGCGGGGAGGGGGGGAATAGTTTGGGGGCCATCTTGAAGGTGGGGAAGGGCGAAGGAGGGCCCTAATCCGCGGCACCGGATGATATTTGCATACACTCTATTATGTGATGTTCAACGCGTGCATGCAAATATGCAGCTACACTGAAATCGCTTCTGTTGTTCTACGAGCTGCTCTAGAGATCTCACAGCTAGCAGGAAACAGTTTTAGCAAATTCCTCTACACTTTCTTGCGAGCGAAACTTTAGACAAAAGCACCTGCTCAGTTTTACCCTCCCCCACCCATGGGAGTATCTACACCCCCCCCCAAACCCTTACCATCCTTTGAAACCCACAATCTTCATATTGCCACTGTTGGTGACCTACTTTGCGCTTTTATAACTGAATTAAAAAATAATATACACTTCTATTCTCTTCTATTCCACAATGTAATGATTGTAATCTAGCTATAATTTTGTGCTTGCTCATTTTGGTGGTGTTTTTACGTTTTCATCTTCTTTAATATTCGGTATTTATTTAGTCTCCAAACGTTTCGAATTTTCCAACAATTGTTTCCTACACACTAGTAAGTTCAAAACGGAACTGATCTTTTTATTTATTTATTCATTTTATTTTAAACATTCAAAAAGAAATTCCATCACATTACATCAAATAACTTACTTATTTCTAGTGTACAATATCAAAATAGGGTGTATTCCAAATTTTATATTTATAAGGTACCGGTAGGCTGCACAATATTAATATAAAGATTAATATTAATATTAATATAATCACCACAAAATTCAACAAGTAACGTTTCTACATAATTACCGAAAAATATAATTTTAATAGAACTTCTCGTAAATCTGTAATAGTACATTGAAATTTTGTAGGGGCAACGATTATTTGGCATTTAATATTCTGCTGTTTTGTGTTTGTTCTCCAAAAGCATGTGTTAATAGAAAGTTTTGTTTCTAATGAACAAAGTTCATGCTTCAATGACTTGATCAAACAAACATAATTATTCTATTCATAAAAGAGTTCAATACCAGTGGGACATTATGACTCCACTGGAAATTACCTTTGGGATAGTGTGTCCCAATAATAGGGCCTACAAAGGGTAAATTATAAAATGAACAAAATTTAGTACATAGGCTACCTTTGCAATTTCAATTTGACTCATTATTAGAGACAAAGATGAGTACTTCAACCACTTTTAACTCACAATACACTCAGTACACTGAAACAGCTTCATTCCCGAACAAAAGCAGCTACTGAAATAAACTAGAACATAATAACAAATAACCTAGAGCATAATAACAAATAACCTCAACTAACAACAATATGGCGATCAGCTGATTTCAACCAGCTGGAGTACTTTGCAAAATAGAACCTACACTACCACTGGCATCCATTACAGTGCAGTTTGAATGCTCTACTCACCCACTGGGCTTCAAAGAATTTCTACTGGGATGTATTTCTTGAATATCATTAGGGCTTTAAAATGCTATCTGTTGCTGTGAGGAATTTTATTCCTCAGAAAAATTATTCTGTGAAATATAGGGGTTTAAAGTTGAAATTTTTCGGTTTTTTGGGGCAATCGATCTCACCTATGAGTGACTTTAAACTTATGATAAATTTTCCATAACTAAAAGACACCTTGAGGAATAAAATGACATTTTATTTCAATCTAACATATAGTTTTTCAAAATAATTTTTTGAAAAATTGAAAATGATTACAGATTGTTGAAAATGTATTTAAAAAAACTAATTGATTTTAATTGGCGAAAAAAGTGGTCTATGTAATTTTATTCCTCAAGGTGTCTTTTAGCTGCAAAAAATTTATCAAAAGTTTAAAATCACTCATAGGTGAGATCAATAGCGTCCAAAAACAGAAAAATTTCAACTCTGAGCCCCCGTATTTCACAAAATAATTAAAAAAAAAAAAAAACACTTTTTGTCACAGCAATAGATAACATTTCAAAGCCCTAATAACATCCAATACAATAAACTTCGAAAACAAATATGAACAGAAACCCTGCGCACAGCCCTATTGCTTGTAAGTTAATATCTCTAAACAACAGACTACATGAGAAGATTCTTGGTCTTTCTAATGCTGCTCTTATGATGTGTTTCTATTAAACAAAAATATATGTATTACTGACCGCCCCATGCATCAATGTATAAGCAAAATGAATGTTTCATGAAATACTTAGGTATTTTATTCGATTTATTTTGTGACACATATACAATCATAAACAAATAACCATGTAGGTCAAATACTTAAATATGGAGGTATTATATATATATTATTCTTGACTAAGGGTGGTGATTGGTCACGAATGAGGAGCATGGTGTTCATGCGATCATGATGTTCAGTCACGACTGCTCAAGACTACGCTTGGATGGGTGACCGTGCTTGATGTTCTAAGCATTATTATAACTTACCTGGTGGTTCGGAACGCATCTAAAATTTGGTAGGTCCACCATGCTCTCCGTAAGATGGCTCAGACGGAGAGGTGGAACTACCAGTAAGGGTCTCCCCACCAATAAAAGCCATACGGTTATTATTATTATTATTACTATTATTATTGTTATTATTATTATTATTATTCTTGACCAGAATTTTGCCTCCAAGTAAGCAGCTCTTCTAAGCTCCATCTGCAGTAATTCAAAACGCGGCACCAAAATTAGTTTTGCGGTTCGTCTTTTTATCGGGTGCCAGGCACTGCAGAAAGTGTGAAAATTTAAGCGCAGAGACTTAGGGGAAGGTGAGATTAAGGGGCCGAATGAGTATGTGCCCCCTGACCCCAACTCGCCCCCCCCCCCCCAACAACGAAAGAGGTTTATGTCTCTTTTCGTCGACCCCTAAGAGCACCGCTCAAGTGTTTTGCGCGGGGTAAAAATTAAAAATGAAGCGTTTTTACACAGCGAGGGGGAAGTTTCTCCATCTTGGCGGACACCGTAATCCCCCCGTTCTTTTTACGACGGGCTTTTTTGGAGTCGGCAACACTTTATCCTCTTTTTGGAACTTCAACCTTTCTCCAACACCCCCCCCCCCCCCCCCACCTAACTACCCTCGATTTATTACAATTTTTATCGTGACGTGTCTTTAATTTATTCCACCCTCTTAGGGTCGTCGGTTAAGCAACGCGCGAAATGAGATCTGCACAAAAACTTATTCAAGCACAGAGGCTGAGATGTGGGCTGCAATTCTAAAGATATGTCAAATGTATTGGATTGTATTGTATTTTTGTGGAAGAGCTGATGTGGTAGTTATGCGTGATTGATGAGGCACTACATTGTATGATTAAAGTTACTGTGAATCATGATATTTTGGATAAGGAATTCAATTTCTCATCTTCTTATATAATATACAGATTCAAGCAATACTCTGTAATGGTTTCCGTAGCTCGAGTTGATGAAAAAGAAAATATGTTTCCTTAAAATAGGATTCTAACTTGTCACTCTACCTTCAACTCTCAAAACAAAATATAAATAATGAATGAATGAATGAATTTATTGTTCCATGACGAACTGCGTTGTTAATATTAACTTGTTATGTGGATTTAACGACTTGCAGTCAAATATTTGACTGCAGGTCGTTAAATCCACATAACAAGTTGGAATTTATTTATTTGCCAAAAATTATTACAAACAATAACAAACTCTACAAAATAAACGACCTTACTAAAACTTATAGAAAAAACAAAACAAAATCAGCTATGTACTATAATTATCAATGGCAATTGTAAATAAGTATAGGAATATTTTTTATACAAGCTGATAATTTATTAGAAATAAGAAGGTAAGAAATTGGTTTGACATTTTGAACGTTAGTGCAAGACAGAACAAGAGATATTGATTGATTGTGGGGTCAGCCTATTCTTTAGATCATAAATTTAATTGTAAAATTAACTATTTGTAATGGGATGCCATGCAAGATGGAAGCTTCTACTCCATCCTGCATCTACCAACACAATACATCAACTACCCAACTAACCGCTGATGAATCTACCCATCTCCATGTAACTAGACAAAGGTATTATATTACTAACAATAATTTCATAAGCATCTCAATGTCAAAGACAAATAAATTCATCTTTGGCCTTGAAATACTCCTGACCTAATCATTACCTATTGCTCCGTCAATGTCACAAGGTGTTTTAAAATAAAACATTGACTAAAAATAATCCTTGAATCAGATTTGAGAAAAAACATATTTAGCAAACTCTAATATTTTTTTTTTTTTGTAGATTACGTCTTGGAGACTCCAGTTAAGGAGTATAAGACAAGTCAGATCAACAATATTATACACTAGATACCATAATTACTTCAATTAGTTGAGGTGAGGCTTAATTTTGATGTGAAAGGAACTCTTGTACACTATAAAAAGCTTTATCAACTAAATATTTCTTCAATTGTTTTTTAAATATTTCTATACTTTCAAGACTCTTCAAAAACTGCGGTAGCTTGTTGTAGAATTTCCTACCAATATAACTAGGTTTTTGTTTGAATAAGCTACTATTGTGACTCACCAAGTGATAATCTCCTCGGCTTCTTGTATTATAATCATGTACATCAAGATTTTGGTTAATATCATTCGTTTTTACATATAAAGTAGCTTCATACACATATAAGCAGGGTACAGTTAGGAGACCAAGTCTCTTGAACAATGGCCTACATGAATCTAATCTATTTACTCTTTCTATACACCTAACCGCTTTCTTTTGGATCTTAAACACCCTATCAAGATTTTGTTTTGATGAATTACCCCATACTAAGATAGCATACCTAATATGTGACAGTAAGAGCCCATGGTAAGCTGTAAAAAGTAACTTTTTGTCATTCAATCTAGCGAGCTGTCGCAGGACAAATACCCCAGATGAAATTTTACTACATATTTTCTCAATGTATGGAGTCCTATTGAAACCAATGGCGACAATTCTTAGTAAATGATGATTAAAACTTCTATTTTTTAAAAAAACTACAATCACAGGGAATCATAACAGTATACATTAATGGATATAAAAACAGAATTTATTAATTTCGAATTCCTTATGTGCTATTAATTTATACTGAAGACTTCTGGAATGACGTCTTTTCAAATATATGTGTGTATGAGTTTATGTCCAACGGATCTGAAAAACGGCTCTAACGATTTTGATGAAATTAAGAATATAGGGGCTCTTTGGTACAAGAATACGATTGCGCTAGGTCTCATAACTGCAAAAACTCGCTGAAGTACACAAAAAGGATAAATCTATCCTTAAATCTTTCTGTTCAAGCAGATATAAAATAGCATTCTTATTAGAAGAAATCTAGAATTTATTTTTCTTGCAAAATGAATTCATTCTTGTCATATTCTGTAGGAGAATATAATATCTAGTAGTAGTTATCTGTTCAATCAGATAGAGATAAGCTGCGTTCTCGTAGGACCTGTTTGTAACGGTGACCGATTAGATTGGCCAACAAAAAAGACACTGGTCTCTGCTGTAAAATCACTTACCGGTGGTTCGGAACCCACCTAAAACTGTAGGTCCAACTCATCAATCACCATCATCCAACTCATTACCCACGCACAGGTCTAAGACCTATGTGGGCTTCATCCTAAAAAAAAGTTGGGGATGAAATATTCTGTGTATTAAATAGTTAAGAGACTAATGACTATAAAAAATAGAAATGCTTTCATTTGTTGTTTGTTATTTTTGGATAGAGTAAATAAAATGAAGAAATTGTATTCAGAAATTGGCAAATTACGGTTCAAGCATTATGTAACTGGTGGTTCGAACCCACCTAAAACTGTAGGTCTTACTCATCAATCACCAGCATCCAATTCATTACCCACGCACAGGACTCAGACCTATGTGGGCTTCATCCTCCGAAAAAAAATTGTGTCGAATAGTAGGGCTACTACTTATTACCTGCTCTGAGGGGGACGATGTCAAAGTTGCACGCCGTCAAGGGTGGCTGACGACAAGCTCGGCTAACGTCAAAGTAGCACGCCGTCACCATGGGCTGAATTCCTAAGTGTGCCAGGTTGGCGGTGCATGCAACGACAAACTGGTACTCATTCCATTTTGTAACCCGGCGCCAAAGCTGCACACCGTCACCATGAGCTACATTCCAAAGTGTGCCAGGTTGGCGGTGCATGCAACGACAAACTGGCACTCGTTCGATTTTGTCAGCTGGCGCCAAAGCTGCACGCCGTCACGATGGGCTACTTTTAGGCCCTTCGCACACGAGTCGACTCATTTGCAATTTGAGTTGGCAACAGTAGTCGCAGGCAACCTTGTCTGTGTTTCACAGTTATCAATAAAAATAATACACTTGAAAAAATGCCAATTCAATATAATATCAAATAATTTATCGATTTGATAGTGTAAGATTATATAAGTGAGTATTAACTTTTCATGTGAAATTTAACGACATGCAGTCAAATATTTGTTAAGAATAAGTATAATAACTCACTTAATCTGGCCGAGTACTTTCGAATCTCGATTATACTTATTCTTAACAAATATTTGACTGCATGACGTTAAATTTCACATGAAAAGTTAATATTAACAACGCAGTTCGTCATGGAACAAGAAATCCAGGAATATAAGTGAGTATTTGACTGTATCAAGGTATTTCCAATAATCGATGGTACACAACCATTCTTAAGAGTGCCAGGTTGTCGTGTGCATGCAGCGTCAAGCTGGCACTTTTTATTCTGTCACCCGGCGCCAAAGATGCACGCCGTCACAGTGGGCTGAATTCCTAAGTGTACCAGGTTGGCGGTGCATGCAACGTCACCGTAGGCTGGAAAACCAGCCAAGCTTGTCGCCAGCACCCTTTGCCGCCAGCCAAGTTTGGCGGGGTCCCCTCTGTGAAGGCCACCTGGTGACCCGTAATACGTCACTTCTGTGACGTGTTTACTAGCTAAAGTTTCAGCTAAAAGTTTGACGGAGGTGTTGCATAATTTCATCATTTGCCTGATATTGTGTCACAGTTTGATGATGGATTACTTCTACTCATCTGAAAAGTGTCATCTATTCCAAACCCAATTATCAAAATTACTTGGAAGGCTTAAGGGGTTCCCAAAAGTAATGGTGTGAAGAATAAAATGCTTAAGAGCTATGACATAAAAAAAAAAACACTTATTTTTTAGTAGAAATAATTGTGTTAATGGAATAGTATAACAATGTTTTGCGTTAAATAAACTTTGTCAAAATTGAAATATTTTAAACATAATTATAAATGAATGAAGATGCTGGCTGCTATAAATTGAATTATTGTAAATAAAAATTGAATCCTGTAAAAAATTCAAATCTATATATATATGTTATTATTTTTGATTTTCTGTATTTTACACTACTGTATAGAGGAAGACAACATTATGAAAACATTTTTTTTTTTGAGGATGAAGCCCACATAGGTCTGAGACCTGTGCGTGGGTAATGAGTTGGATGATGGTGGAAGATTAGTTGGACCTACAGTTTTAGGTGGGTTCTGAGTTCTGAACCACCGGGAAGTGATTTTACAGCAGAGTACAGTGTCTTTTCTGCTGGCCAATCTTATCGGTCACCGTTACAAACAGGACCTACGATAACGCAGCTTATCTCTACCTGATTGAACAGATACCTGCTACGGCTCGCGGCTATCACTTAATACATAATTCTCGATAATGCTTACTTACCTAATATTAATTGCATCCAACTCTAAAACATGGCGTGTGTTATTTCTATTAGTAAATGAAATATTTGGAATTTTAATTATCTTGTAGTTGTAGATTTACTCTTATTGTGTATATTAGTTTGCTTTGGATTTATTGTAAATACATTATATATTGCTTATATTCTTCTGTATGTATGAATTTGTATAAATTAATTTGAATCTGAATTTGTATTCTGAAGGAGAATGAATCTAGAATGTTAAATAATATTATGCAATGTATTTTTAGGATCTAGATTGTCGTTATAGAGATAAAAAATACACGTTTTAGAAAATATTTTGCCAATTTTTCAACCCTTCCACTTAACTACCTCTTCTTTTCTACATAAATCCTGGTTCTTTTATTCCAATCTACATAACGAGCGCAACCCCACAAAAATATCAAGCTTGAACACAGAAAGAGAAAGATTTTTATTATTAAGTTTAAAAACAGAAAGGAGAAAGCTTATCCTTATCAATAGTATGACAGTTTTATTCCATTACTGATAAAAATGCAAAGTGAGTAACCCAGTCAAAGTGAATGTGTGATTTATTATTTCCTATACAAAATCAAAGGGGTCAGCTTTCAGAGTGGTTTGTGGGGAAGAAGGGTAGTTTTAGGGGTGGATAAGGGAAGAAGGGTACTTTCTCCTATCATAAAAGGGATCAGTGTGTCGTCACACACCCTTGTGGTCGTTCTAAACCCCCCTGAACCCCTCGACGGGGGGAAAGGGGTAGTATAAAACCCGGTTCAAAGCCGAAACGATTCCCGAACGGCTTAAAACGTCGTGGGTTTACGGCTGAATAGAAAAAAAGCGGTCGCCATAAGATCGGATCGAAACTGAAACTTTTACTGTGATCTGTGGAAAACTCAAACTTTCTGTTCGCCGAGGAAAATCGAAAATCTCCATGCCTGTTCCATTTTCGGGAAATCGGGAAAAAAGGAGAAACTTTTCCGATTGTTCCTTTGCTACATGGAAACTCGCTGTTTATACGCTCATGGTTATCGGTAGTTGTGTCCTAGATTTCCTCATAATGTCGTTTTTTGTCACCACGAATACGATTTTCAAGTTGGGTCGTCGAATAATTCAGGTTTAGCTCACGAGAAAAAGGTGAATATCGTGTTTGAAGGTTTCTGTTTGGTATAGGAATAAGGAAAGGAGTTTATGATAAAAAAATATGATAATGTTCCTTTTTATAAGAAACATTGAGGTGCATTTGTACATGAAAAGAAATGTGTACCTATTCTCGATTTTAATATTATAAATTAAAACTAGTTGATCAATTATTTTATTTATTTATCAAAAATCATCCTCTGGCTTACATTTTCTGAGAAACATTTTTCAAACATGTAAAATAAAATTATTCTATCTTTCAAAGTTGTTTTTCTAATCTACTAAACTGTAGCTTGTATTTCTAATGCAGAATCAATAAAATCTCCGGTTTAAAATTCCTTTAAAAATCATAATACTTGACCTGCCCACCCAAAGCTATCATAAACTATGATGTGGGTACTATAGCAAAAACTAAGTTATTCATGAAGTTGAAAACCAATTTATTCTCTTATCAATTTTTACATTTCAA
Organism: Conomelus anceps; assembly: GCA_948455865.1. Lineage (NCBI taxonomy): Eukaryota > Metazoa > Arthropoda > Insecta > Hemiptera > Delphacidae > Conomelus > Conomelus anceps. The sequence goes on from OX418219.1 coordinate 1,040,496, forward strand.
TATAAATACTGAATTTCTTCTATATAAGTTGATATGCTTGAAGATTCACCAACACCAGCGTTTGCAATATACAGAAAGAGAATTTATTAATTTCAAATTCCTTTAAGTGCTATTAATTTATTCAAAATTAATAAATTCTGTTTCTATATAATATATTTAATTGTCAGTAACTTCAAACTAACTTGTTTTCAATATGTTATCAAGTAAGAACTATTGTAACTAAATTCACACTAAGTCTCTATAGTGTCTGGTAACATTACGCTTACAGAAGAGTAAGAACTAGTGAATCAACTTTTTATAGTGTACAAGATTTCATTTCAGATCAAAATTGAGCCTCACCTCAACTAATTAGAATTGTAATAGTGGTAAATGAAGTAGAAGTAGGTAAATGAAGTGGTAAATGAAGGGAAGTGTTAGCCGCGAGCCGTAGCAGGTATCTGTTCAATCGGATTAGATTAGATTAGATTAGACTAGATTACTTACTTTATTCATGTAGATTACAAAATGCACAGTCTTAGATTCTAGATTATGATAGTTAAAAATATATAAGTACTGTAATTATTGTTCTATGAATTTTACAAATCTAAACTAAAGAATTAATCAACGATATGAATATAAGATGCAATTTGATAACGATAATATGATTGTGATGTATCTACATGAAACGGCGAAGTTTGAACATATAAATGTCCATTCTTGGAAGAGGATATTCAAGAATATCCTTCTTATCAACACTTGACCGTAAAATATTATCTCAGATAGAGATAAGCTGCGTTCTCGTAGGTCCTGTTTGTAACGGTGACCGATTGGATTGGCCAGCAAAAAAGACACTGTTCTCTGCTGTAAAATCACTTCCCGGTGGTTCGGAACCCACCTAAAACTGTAGGTCCAACTTATAAATCACCATCATCCAACTCATTACCCAGGCACAGGTCTCAGACCTATGTGGGCTTCATCCTCAAAAAAAAAAAAAAAAAATAGTTTTATTTTTTTATTCTTACTATTATGTACATTTTTACAATATTTATTCTTCTATATTACCTAATTCAAATGATAATAGTGAATGAGAATTGATAATATTGTATACAATTGTTGAGCAATCTTGACTTTTCTTATACTACTACATAACTGGAGTCTTCATAGAAAAAGAGCCGTTGGCTTGTTTAAGTCATCTCTCTCCATCTCACACTCTCTCTTACCATCTCTCTTTCCCACTATCTCCCTCTCTCTCATTCCATCTCTCTCACTCTTTCTTTCATCCAGCATAATAATAATTGAGAATTTATGAGATTTTCAAATACTTGATGAGCAATCCGAGTGTTTGAGAATCAATTAGTTGGAATTATAATCGAATCAGAGTGCATATTTTATTGGCCCTTCACACGTGCGATCAGCGACCGTCTGTTTTTGCCCTCAAGTACTCTGCAGCATGCAGCAGGGGCGGCGACAATAATTTACAAGTCATTGCCCGTAACCCTTCTCGATTTTGAACACTCGAATATGCCAAATCCATTTCTGCCTTCTCTCAACGTTTCCGAAAACGAAAACTGAAGAGCCTTGGAAATCTGCCATCTTCCCCTAATTACCTACCACCCTCAACAGTGTCGTCACTCTTACTCCCTCCCTTACTCACACGCTCTCTCTCTCTCTCTATGTTCTCTCTCCCATTCACTCCTCTCTCTCTCGCTCGCTCTCTCTCAATTCTATCTTTCAATCTCTCTCCTAAACTCGCTCTCTCTTTATTCTATCTCTCAATCTTTCTCCCAAACTCAAAATCTCTATTCTATCTCTCACACTCACTCTCTCTTTATTCTATCACTCTCTCTCTCTCCCAAACTCAAAATCTCTATTCTCTCTCACTCTCTATCTCTCTCTCTCTCTCTCTCTCTCTCACTATGACTCTTTCTCAAACTATCACTCTCTTTCTCTATCTATCTCTCTCTCTCACAGGGTTGAGAGTAATAGAGGACCAGGAGTCCTAACTTTGTCCTTAATAAAGGCAATTAATCAATCAATCAATCAATCTCTTCATCTCACATTCTCTCTCTCCCTTTCATTATCACCCTCTCCATCTCCCACTCTCTCTTTTCATCTCTCTCACTCTTTCTTTCATACTGAAAAAATAACTTCAACTAAATGCAAATAGTATAACTATTTCTTAATTTATACCGGGCAAGTGTCAAGAATGGAAGAATCTCTGTCCAAACTTCGCCATTTCATGTAATTGCTCATCACTTAGATTGTCATCAACATGGCTCAAAATTATCCTCTTAAGAACATACAAATATGATTTATAGCACAATAAAAAATACTGTATAATATAATTCTACTGAAGTATCTATGTGATGTTGAAAATTTTGTTTTTAACTTCTCATATGCAAAATTTGTAAATTTAGATGAATAAAGAAAGATAATCTAATCAAGATAATCTAAAAAATATAATTAAGTCTACTATAATATCTATGTGCTGTTGAAAATTTTGTTTTTCAACTACTGTACTCACATGCAAAGTTAGTAAATTTAGATGAATAAAGAAAGATAATCCTCAAGATAATCTAAGTCTACTATAGTATCTATGTGATGTTGAAGTTTTTGTTTTTAACTACTGTACTCACATGTAAAATTAATAAATTTACATGAATAGAAAAAGATAATCTAATTGAATCACTCTCTCTCTCACACACCATCTTTCTCCTGTTTCTCTCTCTCTCTCCCACTCTCACACACTCTCTCTCTATTTTCCACTCTTCCTTTCGGACTTTCTTTCTCACTCTCTCGTTCCATCACACTTTCTCAATCGCTCCCTCACTTCATCTCATCTCACACCTTCTTTCTCGCTCTCTCGCTCCATCTCACTTTCTCAATCACTCACACACCCTCTCCCACCCTCTCTCTCTCCCACTTAGACTCCCCTCACACACTTTTCCGATCAATTTGAATTTCAAATCAGGATATTCGAGTCGCAGGAAATTGGTCGGAAGGAATGATTGCAGCAACCGTTTATCAGCGCGTGTTCTTCGGCTGAATCTCATATCGAATGGAGAAAAAAATTTTAAATGGCTGCCAAAATTGATACAACCAAAAAGCATCTCCATTTATGAAGAAGGCCGACTCAATATTTCGAAAACAAAATAGGGTTATGAAAACCTAAAGGTTAGCATAAAACCTAAAGGGTACCTGATTCTGGGAATGAAGGTTTAAACGACCTCTTCTATAATTCCAAAAGGGTCACTTATTGTTACACAATACAATAGCTGCAAATATAAAAAATAGACATCACTTCCCAATTGCTCCAAATACTCTATTGAATCGCTACAGTTTAAGACCTACAGACAACATTACACAATATATAATACTGTAGCGAATATGAAATTGGAGAGAATAGAAAGAAAGAAGAAACAGTGGTTCTCGGTGTTATCTGCTATGTAAATATTTACTTTTAAGCAATTAATTACTCTGCTTTTGACACTTTAATGGTGTTTACTTGGCAATTAGTAGAATGTTCTAGTTGTTTGATTAGACATTAATGGAATGCTATCGAATATTGTGGAAAGTGCTAGTTTCTTTATTTATTTATTTAGAAGATGATAGAAAAATCCAGAGATATCTCAATTATGGAAAATCATATAAATAGAGGGACACTTTTTTAAATTGGTTGAGTTGTCTTTGAAATTCGTCCTGATAAACAAGTTTGTGAAAGTGACAGTTATATAAATATTGTGCCTATATAGTGATAATTCTTTCTCTGTGCCTATAGAGATAATTCTTTTTCCTGTTTAATTCATACCAGTGAGCTGCTAAATAGTTTTTGATGTATTACGGACTAGTGCTACGTAAGTTAAGTGTTCTTTTTGGACGTTACTTTTTGAATGTTATTGTACAGTTATTAATTAATATTAGATATGCCTTTTAACTTTTAGTGATTGATTTTTGTACAGTTTATTGAAATCTTTTTAGTAGTTGAACAATATAGATTTATCTGTTTTCAATTGCTTATTTTTCTGTAAGACATTACTGATCAGTGAGTGTTGTGATTATTTGTGTAAATAAAGTGCGAGTGATAAATTTAAGTGTTGCCAGCGTTATTTTAGACTTAGAACCCGTAACAATACTAATATTGAAAGTATTAGGAGATAGCTGATATATGTAAGTACCAAAATCTTAAACCAAATACTGGAGCACTTGGTTTTAAATCCGAAAATCACTAGGAAAGTTAAAATGGAAATAAAAATTGGGTCTTTAGTAATTGCTTCTTCAATCTTTGATCTGTGACCTAATGGTTTTATATTTCTTAATTGTTGTTTGCCTGTTATCTTCCGGAGCGTGTTTCAGTGTTGTTTGATATTGGTGCTTTTTGAACAGTGGACTCGCTTGCTTTTTCCTTCCTTCTGCTCCTTATTTACCCTTTTCTTCTTTAATTGACTTTCTCCCTTACCTTACTCATACCAATTTCTTTCTCCTTTTTCAAACTCCCCTTCCTTTTCTCATCTTCTATTTCACTTATCGTAATACATGGCTTTGCCATAGTTGGTTAAGTTTCGTTTTCCTGCACACCCCACAATGGAGTCACCTATTTGTAATTGCCTGTATGTTATTTTTATTTTTGCTTTGATTTTTATATTTTGTGTATGTTTTTAGTGTGTTAAATAAATTGAATTGGAAAAAATGAATTGAATATCACAGGTGAAAATTTTGATGGCCTCTTTAGATTGTTTGAAAACCTTTTTTAAATGACGAAAGTTTTGACAAGTAGAGCATTCAAATTCATTTTATCATAAACAAGTAGTTCTGTGAACAGTGAGGAACATACTCAATGTACTCAATGGTTGAGTTCCTGGGAGTTTGACCGGTAACTGGTACATGTTACCGATAGCTTTGGCGTCTGATTAGTCTAGAAATTCATAGACTTTAATAAACTGCTTAATAGACTGCTTAGACTGCTTTAATAGACTGCATTAATAGGCTGCTTTAATAGACTGCTTTAATAGACTGCATTAATAGGCTGCTTTAATAGACTGCTTTAATAGACTGCATTAATAGGCTGCTTTAATAGACTGCTTAGCGCAGTTGGTTGGGCGTCGCAACTTCAGCTTGCTGTCGTTTAAGCGTTCGTGGGTTCGAATCCCGCTCCTCCGTCTGGCATCTATATGTGTTATCATTCACCTCATTATCCACGCACAAGTCTCGGACTCATGTGGGCATAAAAAAAATTGAATAGATTAATCAGACACCACCGGTACAAACAGACAGACAAATGCAAAACGGTCGACTTGAAACAAAGACCTCTGTTAGTTCGGTCAAAAAATCAACAATTCCAATTAATTTCTCAAAAAAAAATTTACAAGAATACAAAACTTTTAGGCTGTAAATAAAATCAAATCAATTATAAAAATTAAAGCTCTTCTTTCAGCAGAGCTAAGCTTGTGCATGTTGTCTCCACAACTTATTTTTTATAACATTTTTATTCTCATTTTTTTAATATTACGTTTTGGAAACTCTGGTTATGGAGTATAAGACAAGTGAAGTCAGATCAACAATTATGTACAATACTACCTATCTTCTTTTTTAATGCTGATGATGCCCACATGAGTCCGAGACTTGTGCGTGGATAATGAGGTGAATGATTTCACATAAATGCCTGACTGTGGAGCGGGATTCGAAACAACACGACCACGACAGCAAGCTGAAGTTGCGACGCCCCAACCAACTGCGCTAAGCGGCCCGCCAAAATATATTTTTCACTAGTTACCACAATTACAATTTAAATAAGTCGAGGTGAGGCTCAATTTATATCTGAGACGCTCTATTTCTTCTAATTGTTGGAAAAATAACAACTGCTTCCTTATTCTTGAATAAGTGAGTTTTTACCCTCAATTCCCTGAACTACTATATATTTATATAGAACACACATTGTGAGTAAACGAGTTGGAGCCTGGCCCTTCCAGAGATGGTGTTCAAACACAATTCCTTGGACAAGTTGTCAACTATTGTCAAGTGGTGATTTATACTAGACGGCAAACGACGGCAGAAATGCAGTGACCTAGTTTTACTATCAGCATGAATCTTGGCAACGCGATATACGGCTCCCTTTCTCACTTGCTACGTCATTGTGGTCGTAAGAGAGAGATAGAGTGAGAGAGAGTGTGTGTGTGAGAGAGATAGATTGAGGGAGAGAGTTTGGTAATTAGACGGGCAAGGATAAATGTTTGAGGATAAAACAAGAAAGGGCCGTTGGGGTTCATCGAAAAGGGACCAAACCCGATGTGCCCCCCCACCATTCAGCCCCCCCCCCCCAAAGTTTTGACGAAGAGAAGCAAGAAACCTCATTAGACCCCCCCTGGGGACCCCGACACCCCCCAAAATTAATTACAACCAGGTACTGTACTGGCGCATTAAGCACTGTCCTTCCTTCCTCCCAGGAAATCCTCATCACCGTCCTTCCTTGTTGACACTGTGATTTTCCCGGGTATCCTGTCCCCCCTCCCCCCCCCCCCCTGTTCTGGACCCCTTCATAATTTGACCGTGCTGAATAAAACTGAAATGTTTGAAGCGAGAAAATGTCATTAATTATTCCGCACTCTCGGCGACATCTTTTATTTGGATTACCAGTGAAATAATATTGATGTTTCTAAATTGACTGTCTGAAAATTTAGGTTCACAATCAGCACGGTAATTAACCTTCTTGTTATTTCAACCTTCCCTTTCAATCAATCTAGGGAAGTGATAGCCGTGAGCCGTGTCACGTATCTGCTCAATCAGATAAAGATGAGCTTCGAACACCTGGGCAGTCTTTGTAAGGGTGACCGATTGGGTGGGCCAACAAAAAAGACTGTTCTCTGCTGTAAAATCACTTCCCGCTGGTTCGAAACGCACCTAAAACTGTAGGTCCAACTTATCAATCACCATAATACAAATCATTACCCACACACAGGTGTCAAAGAACACAATTTCAGGTTAGAAATCCAGGAACACAATTTCTTATTTTATTTACTCCATCTGTGAATAACAGGAAACATCTTCATTAAAATTGAAATTTATTTATTTTCTTCATAAAACCATTACAATAACAAAGCACATAATAAATATGAAGAAATAGTTCCTCTTATGGGCAAAAACCTGTGAAAGAGGAACGAGCTCTCATCAGAATACATGAGAGGTCAACCATTTATCATAATTTTTTAATCATTTCCATTTTGACAAAGTCTTATTTTAATCAAGAATTATTTAATGGTACTGTATAATGTACGGAGTCGCGCACATGTAGATAAAAGTTTCTGTAAATAGTGGTTTCATTGAATTAATTATGATGGCTTTGCAAGATGGCATATCATGTAGTAGACAACAAATTAATCTAAACACCATTGAAATAGATACTGGCTACACCAAGTCTGTAGTATTGTTGAGTTTACCGCTTTGTTAAAAAGTCGTTTTCTTAAGAGCAGAAAATCAAGAATCAAATTCATGCAATCAGCACTGAGCGAGGCAGCCATTTTGAGGATTTGTTGTAAAAATTTAAGTAATTTGTGTATAATTAATGTTTGTGAATATATTTGGTTTACCTTTTTTTACCATTCAATTTTTTTTGTAGATTACGTCTTGGAGACTCCAGTTGAGAGACTAGTCAGCTTAACAGTTATACAATCTTATACACTAGTTACCATAATTACTATATCAATTAGTTGAAGTGAGGCTTAATTTTGATGTGAAAGGAACTCTTGTACACTATAAAAAGCTTTATCAACTAAATATTCTTTCAATTGTTTTTTTAATATTTCTATTTTGAAGACTCTTTAAAAACTGCGGTAGATTGTTGTCTGTTGTAGGTTTTTGTTTGAATAAGCTACTATTGCGACTCACCAAGTGATAATCTCTTCCTGATTAATCCAAGTGATTACCTTCTGATGAGCGCGACTTAATGATCACTCTGTGTAAGTACAGTAGAAACAATAAGTCTGGGCGCATGGCTCTGGTTTCACTACTAGCCGTCCTGTTAAAAGTTGACTAGTTGACCTTGAAGACATCTGCAGCGTCGCGCGGGCCACATGTTTTTAGAAATGAGCAATAAACACTCCCCTCGCCATGGCTGACTACCAAACGGCCGTGCGCCCAGACTAATTGTTTCTACTGTACCGAACGGACAACGGCACGATTTAAATAAGATCCAGTCGGGTCCTTAATAATCCAAACATTAACTAATAACCAGAATCTGACGATAGTCCGTAGTAATAATACCTTATGTGGTAATGAACTGGTGAGTGCATAATGTAAACCTCTGGTGGTTGTTTCTAGCTAACAGCAGTTTTAGTATGTTGCCTTACTACACCACACTGTATATGCAGATTCATGTGGGAGGGGGGGGGGGGGTTGAAAAGGCCTAAAGGGGGCAGAAAGGGAAAGGGGCACTTTAGAATTGCAGCAGTTAGAACTGCAATTACATTCTAACGGTCACAGTAGAGTCTACGCATTGTGCATTGTGATTACGATTACGATTGTGGGGCCAGAAATTTCAAGCTAACAGAGGGGGTTTGGTTGTTGAAGGTGGTGTTTGGGATTTAGGGGGGGACTGTGAGGTTAAGGGGGGTTAAATGAGGGGGAGCACAAGTGCACAAAGTGGTCGGAGTCCTGTTCAGTGCAGAAAGACTGCGTTTTAGTCGTTGAATACGATACGGCGACCGTTTGCTGCATTCAATGGAAGCGACGTGGCGTTGCAAAACGATCGTCAAAACGCTCTCAGAGACGAAATCTCTTTCCTTTTCTCTTTCTCACTCAGTTACACTCGCACTCACTCTATATCTGTTAACCTTTTCAAAATCATTGCACTCCCTATTGGTTCTGACAGTTGGTAATTTTTACAACACTGTAATCATTCATATTTATTGTAAATTTGCGCAAATAAAGTCATCTAATTCTCTCACTCACTCTCTCTCTCTCTCTCTCTCTCTCTCTCTCTCTCACTCTCTCTCTCTCTCTCTCTCTCTCTCTCTCTCTGTGTTGTGACGGCTGTAGCTCCAGATAGGAAACTGTTCGATAAGGTTTGGCCTTGATTAATTATTGATTTTTGTATAATTATTTTATTTTAGAATCTTTTTGGTGTTAATATGTTCTATTTAGTTTCAACTTTAGTACAACATCATCACCAACCATTTCATCCAACTTTGTAATACATCACTTCATCTATTACCTAGGCTTAAAATACTTCAATAAGTTGTCTTTGTACATTAAATAAAATAAAAAATATATTCGTGCGGCTAAAACCTATGGCGTCATGCAAGCTACAAAGCACAAACTGTTTAAGTTATTTTTTGTGAAATATGACATGAATATTATTAATTTTACCCTATACTGTAATATTGAGACACAAATTGAATTTGTTCTTCAAATATTATATATACGTTTCTGGGACCTGGTATAATATAGCTTTGTATAATATAATATAATAGATCAGCGGATGGAACAAATTGCTGTATTGTCAGATATTTATGTTTATGTTTATGTCTGTGAGCTTTTTCATGTATGTATTAATAAATAAATAAATAAATGAATAAATAAATGAATAAATAAATGAATAAATAAATAAATAAATAAATAAATAAATGAATAAATAAATAAATAAATGAATAAATGAATAAATATTAGACCACTCCAGCAGCTGATAGAGAACCACCAACCTCAACGTTAGAATAGGCAACACTAATCGTGTTTATCTACTCTAGTCTATTAGTCTGACGCTAGCAGTTGGTTTGTCACCGCAGTCATATGTTTTTTGCAACACTGAAATTCTTCCCAGATACGATGTATATTAGTTTATCTTTAACAAGCACATCTATGTAATAAGAGAGTGTAGGGGTGTGCGTGTCAGTCTTGCAGATTTCACAGAAACGGCATCGACTTGGAACACTAAATTTGGCACAAAGTTTCCTCTAAACTCAATTTAGTGCACCTCGGAGCCCGGTTTCCTATTTCTTTTTAATTCTTTTTTCAAAATCATTGTTCAAATTACACTTATGAACACTATTACTGATTTAAAATGTGTTTATATGCAGGAAGCTCATAGAAGAGCTGATACATGATACGTCACTTTGATGCAAAAAAGCTTAAAGTCCCATGCCAAAGCAACACGTCTGTTCTGTATTAATAATGCAGCTCCTGATTCCTTTTTTGTAGTGACATTGGCGGTTGAAATCCATGTTAAATTAAATTAAAAAAATAAATACTTTGCAATCCATTTTATATATTAAAAAAAAATTGTGTGTGTGAGGTAAATTTTCTATAATCGACTTCTATTCGTATTCAAGTGATACACTGCATCACTTAGCAAGCTAGTATTAATTTCTCTTGTTCAATTATTTAAAATGATACAATTCTTCTTTAGTTCTCTTTAATTCTTGAATCTCATCTTAAGTTTCTAGTTGATACTGGGAAGTTTTGTTCTGGTTAATTTGATTGATCGAAATGTTATAGTGTATAATTAGAAACAAATTTCCTGAAATATTGTAGGACTGCAACATTTTTATTCAAGTTTGTTTTTATATCATTTTTGGCATGACTAAAATATTTTATGCAAATAAATGGTCATCAATTATTTATTTTGTAATCTTTGTTAATATAAATATTTTTTGTGTATGATATGAACAAGTAAAATGAAAATTATTTCGTTCTATTCTATTCTATAGATGATATGTTTAATTAAAAAATATCTTGCAAAGAAGGGGTGAACCGTGCTAGTAATAAAAAACTTGATTTCAATAATCCACATCTCTTTTGATTCTATATTTAATAAAACACCACAGCTAAAAATTAATTTCTATTGAATTTCAATTTATTGTACAACAATTATCGGTTTTCGTCAATGCCAGGCGAATTTCCATAAGCAAATATATAAGCAAATAATAAGCATAATAATATTGATTCGAGTGCAGTACAACAGCTGCAACAGCAGAATATTATTTACAATGGTTGAAGAGTTGATTGTGGAGTACTAGCACGTGGCTAGCGCTAATTTGTCTTTCCTTGGTTGGAATGCGACGTTTTGTGTGACTTTGCTTCTCTGCGTCACACTGAAACAGGGTCAATAATGCCATCCCACTTCATTTTATACTTGTTTAGTTATTTAACGATTTTTCAGTACTGCAGAGTTATTTGTGCCTGATAATTACAGCTGGCTAAAACAGAAGGCTACTATGGACTTTAGATTCAGATTCAGATGGCTGCATTTGTGTAAATTTACAATGTACATGAATGACAAAAGTAATATTAATATTAGCAACTCTCAGATCCCATAGTTCTAGTGATTACAGTGATTTTTGAAAAGTAAACATAATGGTTTAATAGTCTGAATAGAAAAGATTATAAATACAACAAATATATATTTTAAGGTACTGTACAGCAGAAATAAATGATGTGATTGTTAAAAAAAAGAAAAAGAGAGTTTGGATCTGAGAGATGAATTACACAAAAAGGCGAAGTCTTGGCCATTAAGGCCATTCTTACACTTAACCTTTCACCTCAACATGTCCTACTAGTTTACATTGATATGTATGAAATATTCTAATATGGGTTATCTAATTACAATAAATCAATTCAAATGAGAAAAATTAAAATTTAAAAATTTTTCCTATACATTAGAACAAAAAATTAAAGCAAATTAAAAACAATTTGTAGATCAGGAAAAGTATTATACAAATTAATATATAAATTAACTTAAAGGATTATAGTATCATTAGATGGGAGAGTACAATGGAAATGAAACAAAATGATGGGAAAAAGAAAAAAGTCTGTTTATTTTTGAAAATTATATGGGGTTCACCAAATAGCAGAAATCATTGTTTTTTTGGAAAGAATTTATTAGGTCAAATGAATTTGTTGAAAGAGAAAGGATGAAATCTTCATTCTTAAAAAATGTATAAGCTTCATCAAATAGCAAAAATAGTTGTTTTTTGAACAGATTTTAAATAATGGAAAGTACTAATTGGAAGAGTTAAAGCTTAAAAATATAGAATAATTTCAATAAAGAGGGACGGATTTTTTAATAAAAACTCAACTTCCTCAGTAACCTTAACTAATTCTAATTAGACTTCATTGTAGTGAATTACATTTCAGTTGACAGTTGTTTCATTTTTTAAAATAATTAATCACTAATGCTGTAGGTACTCCAGTAGATTTATATATGAATAAATCTAAAATTATAATGGAAATAAAAATAGATTGTAGTGTAAGGTGTTCAAAAAACAAATATTGGTTGTTTCTTGAACACCTCTCAATAGGTTGAATGAACTAATTAAAATAAGCAGGGATAACTGTAGTGTTGTTAAAATGGTGGAATAAAGGGATATATCTCTAATCAAAAATAAAATTCTTTCCAATATCAAATCTGACACTACATTTATTTTTAAATTATGATTCTTACTCACTTATATTGAATGTATCAAGACTGACACTGTATTCCTTTTAAAATTATGTGTTTTACTCACTTAAACCGGATTAAAAGGAAATCCAGTGCCAGCTTTAATATTAGATTGTTCATCAAGTATTTCGTCATGGAAAACATCACAGATTAAATTCTTAGTTGGCTGTTCCATTGAAACTAAATTTAAGTGGATTAATTCAGATGTTTTCTTATTCAAAAATAAGTAATCGCTGCTACTGTGATGCTTCACCAGGTTTAATATATGTAAAAGAATTTAAATAAAAATTATATGATGGAAATATAAATACTTATCTTCATTTCTTATAGTATAAGGAGTTCAATTAGAAAAAATGGTTCTTTCTTGAATAGCTTTCAATAGGTAAAATAAACTAATTTGAAAAGGCAGTGATAGAACTGTGAAATTGCAACTTCAGCTTGCTGTCGTTCAAGTGGTCGTGGGTTCGAATCCCGCTCCACCGTCAGGCATTTATATGTAATCATTCACCTCATTACCCACGCACAAGTCTCAGACTCATCATCAGCAATAAAAAAAAAAACGTTTTTTCAAATGGCCAGCAAAAAAGACACTGTTCTCTGTTGAAAATCACTTCCCGGTGGTTCGGAACCCACCTAAAACTGTAGGTGCAACTCATCAATCACCATCATCCAAATCATTACCCACGCACAGGTCTCGACCTATGTGGGCTTCATCCTCAAAAAAAAAAAAAAAAACTCATCTTTCCTATTTCATTACAATAAAACTCAATACTAGTAAATTGAATTTCAGTTTTTTTTACAATGAATTAATTACTAATACTGCACTGCAATAGATTTTAACGGGAATACATTTAAATCCATGATGGAGATAGAAATATTATTTTAAATTTCTTGTTATGAAATCTATTATGAAACTAAAAATACTTTCATTACTCTTATAGTTCAAAAAACAAAAATAATTGCTTCTTGTACAATTTACAATAGGTTAAATGGACTAGTTTAAAGAAGCAGGGATAAAAATTGTGGAACTACTACAATGGTGGAGTAAAAAAGAATTTGAAAAATCAACTTTCTCACCAACTATGTAATAAAAAACTCAATCCTAGTGGATAGGTTCAGTTGCTTCACTTGATTTAATATAATATGGAAACTAATTTAAATTCATAATGTAAATAGAAAAACTTGTCTTACTTTTTATAGTTTAAGTAGTTCAAATAGCACAAGCAGTTATTTTTTGTGCAGTTTTCAATATAATATATTAGGCGAATTGAACTAATTTGTAAAGACATGAATCAAAACTGAAGAATTATTTGATGGAATGTAAAAAATTCAACTTACTCATGAACTATTCCATTAATCTTGATTCCAGTGGATAAATTTCAGTTTTTCATTTTTCTCACAAATTAATAATTGATCATTAATTTATTTTCCCACTGATTTCATTATTCACTAATATTGTAGGTACTCTAGTCGATTTAAAAATTGTAGTATTGCATACAAAAAATCTTGGCTATCTGAGCTATTTCTAAAATGATTAAAATCAAATTTACATTATTTATTTATTAACAACACATATGGAAACAACAGAATTTCCAGCCAACACTGTCTCCTCCACAATAATATCATACAATACATATTTAATATTCATAAACTCTATCTTAAACTCAAACTTAATTGAAAAATTATATTTCCATCTACATTATTATTCAAATGCACATAATCAAACATCTTCTCAAAATTGAAATGCATCTCTTCAGCTTCAGTGAGTAAAATTATAATTAAGTAGGAATACAGCATCAGTTTTAACTAAATTATTTATTGAAATTTGAAACATAAATGATAGATAACCCATATAATTCAAATCCCCATGTATCCGGAAATCGGTTGGACTTTCATTTTATATATGGTTGATTAGATTCATTTATGTTTGTTAACTTATCTAAATATTTTGTTATTTTTGTATTGTTTTGTTCTCGACGTGGTTGAGTGGTGGAGTGGACATTACTGTCCAAACTTCGCCACGTCAACAAATAAAAATGTAATTCTATTCTATTCTAGTCTATCTGTGCAATATTCAGATTTAATTGGAAAATTATTCAAACTTATAATTTTATAATAATTATATTATTAGAATGTGCAAACTTGAACCTCGCAATATACTTCAGTGCAGTTATGAAGGTATCTAATATCTTTTATATCCCACTTTTTTATTAAAACCTTCCAGCATAGATTTACAAACTATATTATACAATAAACCTTGAAAAATTCTGTAATTTTCTTATAAAGTTTGATAGAAAGGTTATCAATTTACTGATCTTTATAAAAAATAATACTGCTCTAGTGTTCTTACAAAGTTTAACTAAAAAGGAACTCAATTCTCAATTTACTGAGAAAATAAATGCTCAAAGCTAAACAAGGGCAATGGCAGACTGCATAATAAATGTTCAAGGAAACGAATCCGTTGGTTGTCTTTGACAATAATTTAAAACCTAATGTACTTCCGAGAATGGAAAGCTCTACGGGAAACATGTTTCAAATTTTGTCTGACATTTTTCTTCTTTTATCGTTTTATCCCTTGTTACTGTTGCGGGGAGAAACAATAAGAATAAATGCTCTATACGAGGGGTGAGATCTAATTTTCTATAAATTATTGCCGATGTGAGTACGTGACTTCCCCTTCCTCTTCACCATCATCTTCCCCTTCCTCTTCACCTACAACCGTTCTCCTTTCATATTTTCCTCATCTTTTGCTATTTACTAATCTCTCTCTTTCTTTCTCTCTCTCCCACCAACCTCTCCATTCGTCCCCTCTCACATTTCATTTTCTATTGACCCTTGAGGTAAAGTTGGGGCGTATTAATAAAGAATGGACAGGTTATTGTTTGGCAAGCCTTGAAAAATGGCCGCCACAAAATATGGATTGTGTACATTGACTTAGCGGAATTTATTGTTGCTACCAATAACGAGACCCCGACCAGACTTATAACGACCACAGGTCAAGTTCTAATATAATTTTCTAGAACGAACGATTATATACGACCCAACATGGGTGGAAGGGAATTTGTTGAAGTACCACAACGAAAACATTGATAAATAATGTGAATTGTTTACTTTTAAATTAAAGTTTGATCATAAAAGTTGCAGGATTTGAGATTTTCATCCCACACATTTTTAATAAAGAACAATCATTGAATATTTTGTTCTTAGCTGTTCTATTATTTCTTTGTTTAGAGTTAACAAATGTTTAGAGTTATTTTTCTTAATACTTTTTTCATGTGATTTTCTAACTATTATGGTATTTCATTGTTTAAAGTTAATTATTATTTAGGATTATTTTTCTTTATGCTTTTATTTCATGCCGTTCTCTTATTGTATGTATTTTGACTTATTTCTTTGTTAGCTTAGCGTTACAATTTTTTTTTGTGACTTCCTGGTTTGTTTTTAGTTAATCTAATGTATTCAATGAGGTTTGTTTTGGCACTCGCTGTGAGCCTCTATTGTTAGTAATTTTTAAATATTGCCAAATTGCCAAACATAAAAAAATAAAAATAAAGAGCAAACTTGACTTATAAATAAACAAAGATCATAAACAATGATGAAAAATAAGACAAGTCCACGATCATAAATGCCATGGCACCTCCAGCAAAAGTAAAACTTGCTCGCTGGTGGGAGTCGTAATTAAATTCTTGGATTTCTTGTTCCATGACGAACTGCGTTGTTAATATTAACTTTTCAAGTGAATTAGACGACTTGCAGTCAAATTTTATTTAAAATAAGTAGTATTTCACTTACTTTGTAGGCCGAACGTTTTCGAGTTGTTGAAACCCATCTTCAAGGCCAAGAAGTAAGTGAAATACTACTTATTTTAAATAAAATTTGACTGCAAGTCGTTTAATTCACTTGAAAAGTTAAAATTAAATTCTATTGACATAGTGCTATGAAAGAAAAATCAAAGGTAGTATTTATGAAAACTGTGATTGTGTTTTTGAAATTTATGTAAATACAATTTTAGGAGAAAAATTTAATGGAGAAAATACGAGAAAATAAATAAATATGATATAATAGGAGCAACAAGCAAAAAACTTAATGACACTTATTTTCGCTTGTTGCTCCTTCCACCAGTGGGCGTGCCTTGTTTTGGCCTTCACCCAATCACAGACCTTTAATGAAGATCAGCCTATGAGAGGCACTTTCTCCCTCAGCCAATTACAGACCTTCAATGAAGGTCAGCCTATCAGAGGTACTTTCTCCCTCAGTCAGTAGTATCATTCTGTGTTCAGTAAATATTAAGCTACTCTGTACTTTAGTTTTCGTTTCTTCGAGGTTGATAATAGTGTAACAACCGAAGCTAGTATCTCACTGTTTTCAATAAATGTACTTGTGACAACCTCAAGTCTTATTATTCATTATGAATATTTTCCACAATATCACCTTCGCCACTACAAAAAACGTTAACATATAAATACATGTACATACACCATTTTCTATTCACCTATAAAATGCACTCAATAATTGATGCTTGCTCTGTACAATAATATAATAATTAAGTGAATAAGAGATCATTCAAACTTGGTATTACATAAGCACAAATTTTATTTAAAAATTTCAATTTCCAATTTTATTGACTCCAAATCAAAAATTTCGATACAAGAGTATCCCAAGACTTTTATTTAATAGAATTCCTGTTTTGTTAACATTCTATTCATTATATTACCCCATTAATAAATTATTCAATATAAAGTGTACTGACACAATGCATACAGTTGATAAATTAGACAATACCAAGTGGGATATTGAACGACTGTTGCTTCGACGTTGGTTTGGGGAACCATTTCAACCCGTCCCCCACCTTCCCCACGATGGGGGAACATTTCAACCCCTCCCCCACCATCTCCACGGTGGGGGGAGCCATTTTACCCCCCTTTCACCTTTTCCACCCTTAAACATTGTTGACAGGCCCTGGGCAACAGAAGCTGGCCAATTTTCTCCCCAATGACAAAATATTAATCCCCGAATTCCCCGAAATCCCCTTCACGTGCCACGTAACAAGATTTGTGCGAAATTTTTCCCCCAACTGCATCAACTAGAACTGAACGCTGGTCAATTAATTATTGTTCTCAGTTGTTGCTGCTCGCCTGCTACAAAGCAAACAAATACTGCCATCATAGAAAGTGAGGAGGAGGAGAAAGAGGAAGAGAAAGATGAGGTGGAGGAGGAGAGGAAGAGGAGCATGAGTGGATGGTGGGAGGAGGAGGAGGAGTAAGATGGGGGATGTCGATGAGGTTATGAGATATGTCTTGCATCAAATCTTTTTTAAGATTTCTCTAGTGAAAGACTGAAGTATTTTAATCACACCCTCAGTCCGGAGGTGAATTATTATTCAATTTATTGTATTCAAATAGTACTAGAGCCTTAATAATTAAACATACCCGTAAAATGAGCTGAAATCTGTTATACCTGAGAAAGGGCTTGTGTCGAATTCTCTCAAGATAATTACAGATAGAAACAAGTATTTAAATGACAATCACAAGAAAGTCCTAAGGCGAATTATTACTAAATTTGTTGCATTCAGATAAAACTGGAGTCTGACAAATGATATTTACAGATAAAATGGGCGGGAATTTATTTATTTATTTATTCATTTATTGATACAGTCAAAATACTACTTATTGTAAAGAAACAACAGGCTTTTAGCCCAAAATTGTCTCTATTACTAAATTTTTACAAGAGTCCAAATATTTGGATCTGACACATATAAGAGATTACATTTTCCCCAACAGAATGAGTGATAGAAAATATTGTAATGATCGTTATACTATTTTCATGAAGGTCCTTAGATGAATAATTATTTAATTTATTACATTTTAAAAGTGCAAGAGCCAATTAAGAACTGAATATGCTGGAAAAATGGACTGGAATCTGACAGCAAGTGATAGGGTGTGCATATACATTTTCTCTACATAATAATTATAATATAAGATAGAAAAAGATAGCATGGAGAAATAAAGAGAGAAGAAGAAAGAGAAAATGTAAGAATATAGAAAGAAGTATTTCAATGATTATTATATTTTGTGATTATGAAGTTTGATTGGCGGACCAGAGAAAGAGAGTTATAGGGAAGAGATAGAAGTGATAATGAACTTTTTACAGCTTACCATGGGCTCTTACTGTCACATATTAGGTATGCTATCTTAGTATGATGTAATTCATCAAAACAAAATCTTGATAGGGTGGTTAAGATCCAAAAGAAAGCTCTTAGGTGTATGGAAAGAGTAAATAGATTAGGATGTTGAAGATCCATCTTGTTTCCACTAATATGTAATATAAACTTAAAAAAACTACTTTTAAATGGAAATTAACTCACGTTATGGCGTGACGGCCGTTTCGCTCTGTTGTCTAGAGCATCGTCAGATAAAATAGCAACTTCATTCAGGAAACTCAAATATAAAATAGCTTACAGAACAACTAATTCACTCAAAAAACACCTGCAGTCTCAGACAACATCTCAAAACAAGTAAAACAGATCTGGAATTTACAAATTGAAATGTGATGACTGCAACAAGTTCTATATAGGACAAACTGGCAGGACATTCACCACTAGATTCAAAGAACACACAAGAGCCATCTCACACCCAAACACACATTCCACTTTTGCTGAACACATCATTTCAACAGGCCACAGTTACACAGATATTGACACTAATTTAGACACACTACACTTCACTCACAAAAGCCAGAAACTCAATGTTTTAGAACAATATGAGATTTACAAACATGCAAAGCAGGAACCTGACAACATTTTAAATGATCAACTTAACTTCTTCTCACATACTCTATTTGACAAAATAATCCCAATTTCAAACCTCCCGCCTACTCATCCCCCCACCCCATCATCATTCCAACATACATAACCCTCAAACTCATACCTTAAGTCAGTGTACTGTGGGTCGTCTGACGATGCTCTAGACAACAGAGCGAAACGGCCGTCACGCCATAACGTGAGTTAATTTCCATTTAAAAGTAGTTTTTTTAAGTTTATATTGAATAGATTAGATTCATGTAGGCCGTTGTTCAAGAGACTTGGTCTCCTAACTGTACCCTGCTTATATGAGTATGAAGCTACTTTATACGTAAAAACGAATGATATTAACCAAAATCTTGACGTATACGATTATAATACAAGAAGCCGAGGAGATTATCACTTGGTGAGTCACAATTATAGTAGCTTATTCAAACAAAAACCTAGTTATATTGGTAGGAAACTCTACAACAAGCTACCGCAGTTTTTAAAGAGTCTTGAAAATATAGAAGTATTTAAAAAACAATTGAAAAAATATTTAGTTTAGCTTTTTATAGTGTACAAGAGTTCCTTTCACAACAAAATTGAGCCTCACCTCAACGAATTGATATAGTAATTATGGTATCTAAGTGTATAAGACTGTATAATTGCAAAAATGACTTGTTTTATACTCCTCAACTGGAGTCTCCAAAACGTGATCTCAACAAAAATAAAAAATGATGATGAATAGAGGAAGTGAGGGAGAGGAAATAAATGGAGTGTGTGTGAGTAAGAGTTAGACAGACGAGAAATGGGTGTACTAGTAGTGGGTGGTTTTGGACAGTTGTTCTAATTTCCGTCATCGACGCTTGTTCGACCCCATGACTTGATACACACCGGTCACCCACGGGAAATCAGACATGCTCCCTCACACTCTCTCATTCAGTCTCTCTTTATCTCTCTTACACCCTCACTCTGTCACTCTTTATCCCATATAAGCACTGTTCTATCATACATAATATTCGTCTTTCCTGAAGCTCTTTTACCTGACAGCTAGAACATGCGTTAGGTATTAAGCAGCCTGTAAGTTAATAATCTTAAGTTCATACTGTAAATTTATGATTTTGATATTTGAAAAAAATATATTGTAAATATAAAATGTTTAAGAAAAATTTGTTTAAAGACGATGCATGTAAGTAGAGCACCGTAGTCGATTTTGACTGTAGCTGACTCTTCAGACCTCAACTTTATGTTCTGTTCCAAAGAGTGTACTAAGCAAACGATGAGTGGGGTAGGTTACAATTAATTTTTTCAAATGAGGAGTGAGGTACAGTAGAAACAATTAGTCTGGGCGCGTGGCTCTGGTTTCACCACTAGCCGTCCTGTAAAAGTTGACTAGTTGAACTTGAAGACATCTGCAGCGTCGCATGGGCCACATGTTTTTAGAAATGAGCGATAAACACTCCCCTCGCCATGGCTGACTACCAAACGGCCGTGCGCCCAGACTAATTGTTTCTACTGTAGGTTGCGCTGTTAGGTTCACTGTGCTAACAGGGTTGTACCTAAGCTGAGCCCACCGAAACCAATTCTGAAGCTCTAAGCTTAAAAGTCCCACTGCCTCAAAGAGGACAATACATTTAAATACACTGGGTGTTTCGCATAGAGTTACTTATTGTACTGAACAAAAAATGGCAAAAGTCCATATAGGCTAAACAGAGGTCCAGAAATTATTCGTTTGCCTATAGAATCAAAGATGACAAATGTTGACAGGTAGTCCCATTATGCACTCATCTAGAAATTTGTAGTGCCTAAATACTTTGTCCAGACTTACAAAAATTTCTTCAGTCTCACTGAAATTGTATAAGTTTAATAGTAACTCATTGAGTAATAATTTTTATCTACGACCATGTCATGATGTATACATTACAGTTTCACAATTGATGCCAAAACAGCTGTCTTTTCGAAATGCTTTTTGAAACCAGTTGCATCATGAGCTCATTATAGTACAGGTTCTACATTATAACACGGGTTCTGGACCAATCAGAAGCATTTTTGATGGAATCATTATCGTAATTCAATATTGTGAAACTATCAGCTGATTTGATCAAACTGCTAAGCCAGCTGCTTTAACCTAACAATCTACTATAACTTCTCGTATTTGAGATGAGAGGTTAGGTATCTCTGACAGTCACAGGTAAAATGAAATTGTTTTAATTAAATGTATACTAGTGGTCGTAGATAAAATAGTGTATGCAACGATTTTATTTGGCCATTAAAGCACTCGTGAGATATTTATAACACTCGCATTCGCTCGTGTTATAACTTACATCTAACTCATGCCTTAATAAGGGTCAAAATAAAATCGTTGCATAAACTACTATAAATTATCTCTTACATTAGTAGATAAGAATTTTTTTTCACACACGAATTTGTAGTCCATGGGGGAAAAAATATTTATTTTTATTTTAATTTTGTACTTCTATTATGACTGTAATATGTTGTGAAGAAAAAATTCAAATTCAAAACTATTTTTTTTTTGTTTGATGAAAATTTAAAAAATAATACAATATTAAAATTATGTGATTAATTAACTATTTCAAGATAGCCGTAGTTATTAAAATTTGGACTTGCTAGCCGAAAATGTACAAAATCACCTGACAAGTTGAAATATACATGTTATTGCTAACTATAGTTAAAGTTCAACATTATTAACAGGATAATATATATATATATAAATTACGTTTCACTCTCAATATAATTATTTAAGTGTAAATTAAATTAAAGTGTAAATTAATTTGGGAAGTGATAGCCGCGAGCCGTAGCAGGTATCTGTTCAATCAGATAGATAAGCTGCGTTCTCGTAGGTCCTGTTTGTAACGGTGACCGATTAGATTGGCCAGCAAAAAAGACACTGTTCTCTGCTGTATAATCACTTCCCGTTGGTTCGGAACCCACGTAAAACTGTAGGTCCAATCACCATCATCCAACTCATCACCCACGCACACGTCTCAGACCTATGTGGGCTTCACCATAAAAAAAAAAATTAACCTCAATGTTTTGAACTTTGTCTGTTGTTGTATCTTCACTTCATTGTTATTCTGCCTATAAATCAGTAAATAATAAATACTACAATAAATAAGGATAGTGATAATATATCTATATATATCTCTATTCATTCCCACCCTATTTTTCTTCACAATAGTTTCACGATTAATGAACATTCAAACTTTCAAAGGTAAAACATTAAGATACACAACTTGAAAAATAGAAAAATTAAAACAAATAATTCATCTTAAAAAAGTAAGTAATTATTTCAAAACTTGCACGAATTCCAGATTCCAAATATAAAATGGATTTTAATAAGTTTGTGTGTATTTATGTAGAAAGTGATAGCCTTGAGCCGTAGAAGGTATATTATAATTCAGTCTGATGAAGATAAGCTACGAACTCCTGGGCCCTCATTGTAAGGATGACCGATTGGATTAGTCGAAGAAAATACTCTGCTGTAAAATCACTTTCCAGTAATAATAATAATAATAAGGTTATGGCTTTCATTGGGGGGGGGGGGGGGGGGGCCCTACGTGTAGTTCCTCCTCGCCATTTGAGCAATGTTAAGGAGAATATGGTGATACTTTTCGGTGATTCGGAATCCACCTAAAACTGTAGGTCCAACTCGTCAATCACCACCAACTCATTACCCACACACAGATCTGAGACCTATGTAGGGCTTCATCATTAAAAAAATAATAATAAATAAATTTCCTTTATAGCGGTAAAGGTGATATTGTGGAAGATATCCATAACGAATAATAAGACGAAGTTATCACAACCACATTTATTAAAAATATAGAGATACTAGTTTCGGATGTTACTGCATTATCAATCTCAAACAAACTGAGTTTGTTTGGAGTTTGCTTGAGATTGATAATGGAGTAACATCCGAAACTAGTATCTCTATATTTTTAATAAATGTGGTTGTGATAACTCCATCTTATTACTCATTATAAATAAAAATGTAACACCAGAATAATTGAGTGATATTTTTATTAATTGAAATAGAATATTTTTTTTTGAAGTGGAGTCTTTTAGTAAATAAAAATGAAATATAGGCAGGAATTGACGTTAATTTTACAGGCAACAAACAGAGTACAACGGCTGTATTCAATTTTCTAAATGCTGGGGGCATATCCACTGTGTACATAGATATATACATCATGCTATTCACCGTATATACAGATATACAGGGTAATTATTTTCCGCGCATATATGGAATGTAACATGAATTTATGAATCGATTGATATTCAGTGAAGTTGAATGCTGCAAGCTTCTGAAAACGATTCAAACCTTGTTTGAGAGTATAACTGGGAGGGGTCTCAAGGGGGGGGGAGGGAATAACTACAAGCTCGTGTCCCCCCCTCACCACCAAAAATTGACAACAGGGGGCTTTTGATGTCGGCTGTGCTTTGATCATAATTGGGAAAACTGCCGATTTCTGATGACACCCTGTATAGAACGCTGGTGTGTGTGTGTGCGCGCGCGCACATGTGTGAGTGCTCATAAATTTATAGAGTTCAGTAAAGCTTTGAAAGGACTGTACCACCCTTTATTTCAGCCATGCAGCTCAATAACGTAACTAACTGTGAAGGTAGGCTTGTTAAAGTTCAACTATTAGCCTTTTATAAAGCCTAAATTTATATATTCTATCGTTGGGATACTTAGAAAGTGCATTTTTTAGCCAAGATTAAAGTGAATAATGAAATAATGAATGAATAATGAATTTTATTTCCAACCTTAAAAAACATATAATACAAATTTTGCAAAAAAAAAACCCAGGAAATTAACTGGCCACTACCTCCAGTACATGTGGCCAGTGTGCAACTAAGCTTAGAACTTAAGTACACTGATACCTAATATTATTGTTTTATATATAAGTTGTGGTTGCATTTTTCATTTTTTTTTAATTATTGAAAGATTATTTTAAAAAGTGGACCAATTATTTACAGCAGGTTGATTCATGTTTGAAGTGTGGTAGCATTCTACAAAATTGTAGGCAGACTTCTAAAGAATGAAGTAATGTTATTAGTAGAGTTGATCATTTGAGTGTTTCTAACAACATCAGTATAAAGTTATTAATTTAATATAAAAACCAAGAAATTTATCTTGTGGACCTCTTTCCATTCTTACCTCGTCTCAATTCATTGTGGGGGGGGGGGAGGTCAGAGAAAGAGAATAGGAAGGGAGTTAGAAGCAGAAGGAGAAGGAGAAGTAGAAGAAGGAAAAGGAATTGGTGGTGGAGAAGGAGGAGGAGGAGGATAAATTTTTAGAATACAAATTTATTTAGAAAATGAATTTTTATTGCAAAAATTGAATTTTTTTCGGAGGATGAAGCTCACATAGGTCTGAAAACTGTGCATGAACTGGATGATAGTGACTGATGAGTCGGACCTACAGCTCTAGGTGGGTTCCGAACCACCGGGAAGTGATTTTACAACAGAGAACAGAGTATTTTTTGCTGACCAATGCTTTATCAGCTTAATAAATAAATTTAGAACTAGATTTATATTTTTTTAAATAAATTTATGAAGGAATTACATATTACGGCGGAACTCGACTGCAAATGGACTGCTTGTTTTGTTACCGACCGCAACTCGACTGCTCATGCAGTCCGTGTAGTGCGGTCTTGATTTTAGGGCTCTGTCAGACGGGTCGCGCCACCTAATTTCAACGCCACTTGATGCGCGACCTGGGAAGCGCTACTCGCAAAAACAACAACTAAACAACTATGAGATCACTACTAACAATGGGATCAGTCTTCACAGTTGAAATATGGAAGTTGACGAGTTAGCAGCAATAGCATACATTCATTTTATGAGACAGAAAAAAGAAAAGAAAAGACGGTTTTGGGTCCATCCCTTATTAAGAGATAAAGTAAAACTAGTTTGTTTCATACATTGTATCCACAACTCCAAGAAAATCCTGCTAAATTTTTCAATTTTCATTTTTTCAATTTTCCATTTATTTCATATCCAGAGCTCTCCTCATGACATTATTTAGTACAAGTCTACATTAGAAACAGTTGGAAGAATTTTCATGTAGCCTTTCTCATTGAACAATATAATCTTATAAAATACTGTTATGATCATGGAAAGAAGGATTTACAGCCTTATCTGATGTGTCAATATTAACTTCTAAGCAATTAATTACTCTCCTCTTCGACTTGTAGTATTTTTGACACTTTTATGATATTTATATGAAACTTTTTAGATTATTCTAGGTGTTTAATTAGAATTTAATGGAATCTTTTCAAATATTGTGGAAAATGCAAGAGTCCTTATCTGTTTATTTAGAATTCGATAAAGAAATCTCCTTCTTTTTAGTTCAAATAAAAACCTATATAAAGCGAGCGCTTGAGTAAACATTTAGTTCAGTCTTCTTTGAAATTTGTCGCGATAAACAAGTAGTGACAGTTCTGTAGTGATAATTAATTACTGTATATCGTGCCTTAGTGAGAATTCTTTTTAAATTGATATGAGTGGACTATATTCATAGCACATAGCAGCATAATGGTGATCATGGACACGGAAAGTAAGTATAGCACATAGCTATTATTTTATTACAGACTTGTGCTACATAAGTTTAATTGTTCTTTTTCGACGTTCTTCTTGAATTATTGGACAGTTTATTGAACAGTTATTTTTTATTAACTTTTCATGTGAAATTTAACGACATGCAGTCAAATATTTGTTAAGAATAAGTATAATAACTCACTTAAACTGGCCGAGTACTTTCGAATCTATGAGATCCATCATCAGAGGCTCCTAGATCATCATGTCAGTTTTTTGGTTAGAAGTGTTGTGGTTTTTGTAAAATATGATCAAAAAGTTTGTGAGATTTAAAATTTAGTTGTTCATTGAGAATGTTTTGTTTATTGTGTGTGGTGTGTTTGTATATTTCAAATTGTTCCAAGGTGTTGAGTTCGTGTTCTTTAGATTTTATGTGTAGAATGTGTAGGTTGGTACTGATGTCGGTAAAAGTGTGTCCAGTTTGAATGATATGGTCGGCAAAATTCGATTCAGCTTTGGATGTCAGGGCTTGAAAGTGTTCCTTGTAACGTTGTTTGAATGTGCGGCCTGTTTGTCCTATGTAGAATTTGTTACAATCAGAGCAGTTTAGTTTGTAGATCCCTGGGAGATCGTATTTGTTTGTGTTCAGTGTGGTTTTGAGTGTAAGTGCATTTTTTATTTTGTTTTTTGTTCTGAATGAGATGGTGTGGCCGGCTTTTATGAAGATTTTTGCTAGTCTGTGTGATTGTGGATTAATGTATGTCATTGTGATGTATTTTTTGTCAGTGGTGTTGGTGTTTTGTTTTTTGTTTCTTATTTTATGATTGAGTTTGTCAATTAGGTCGTGTTTGTAGCCGTTTTCTTGTGCTAGGTATTTTATTGTATTTAGTTCAGTGTGGTAATTGTCGGTGGAAAGCGGTGTGTTGTTGAGTCTGTGTAGCATTGACCTGAATGCTGAGTGTTTGTGTTGTGTTGGATGATTGGAGGTGCTGTGTATTAGGGTATCTGTCATTGTTGGTTTTCTGTAGATGTTGAAGCTGTGTTGTTGGTTTGTGTTCTTTGTAATTGAGAGGTCTAGGAAGTTTATTGAATTGTTTTTCTCATATTCAGCTGTGTATTGAATGTTCTTATGTATTTTGTTTATGTATGATCGAAGTTGTTCACATTGTCTTTTGTTTCCTCTGTATAGTAATAGAACATCATCTACGTATCTGTGCCAGTATATTATGTTCTGTGAAAATTTGTTATTAAAGAGTATATGAGTGTTTTCGCAGTGTTGGAGATAGATTTCAGCAAATATGCTTGAGATTGGTGAGCCCATTGGCAGTCCATCAGGTTGTGAGTAGAATTTGTTGTTGAAGGTAAAGTAATTTTGTTGAGTGATGATGTTTAGGATGTCTATTATTTCATTTATATGTTCTGTAGTTGTGTTGTTTTGAATAAGGATGTTCTGTATTATTTCTATTGTTTCATTGACAGGTATGTTGGTGTATAGGTTTGCTATATCTCCAGGAGATATAACAAAGATCTCCAAGAAATCCAGGAGTTATTTTTTAATATTAGATCGGCCTTTTAACATTTAGTGATTGATTTTTGTACAGTAATATTGAAAACTCTTTATCAGTTGAACAATATCGATTCATCTGTTTTTTATTTCTTATTTTGTGTAAGACATTACTGATCTGGATTATTTGTGTGTTGTAGATTATTTGTGTAAATAAAGTGCGAGTGATAAAATAAAGTGTTGCCAGCGTTATTTTAGATATAGAACCCGTAACAATACTTTGCAGTAGACTATGTGTAGTATCTTAGTTTTCATTGAGATATTTAAGAAATGTAGTAAGTTATTTTACATAGACCACATAGGTGGTTCATATATTTCAATAAACAAAATTATATTTTTAATTACAAAATATCCTTTTTTCTTTAACTGTTGCATCTTCTTTACTAATAAAAATATTGACAATTTCTTCCCAAGCATGATTTTTCTTCTCCCGATTCGAGTAATCACTGAAATTTATATCCCATATAGCAGGGCGACCTTGAATTTCAATGTAGAATGCTTCCACATCTAGCGAATCCATGTCTGATGTCAGCGCTTCTCGCTGCAGCGTGTGACAGACTGACAAGCGTTCTCATAACGTTACCACTGCCGACTGGGTGGCACCACCCAGAGGTGGTCGGCTGAGTCGCCGATGGTCGACCGGGTGGCGCGACCTGAGAAATCGCGCCACGCCGTGTGAACTCTCAATCAGAAAATACTTGATGACTGGGAGGCGCGTGCTGGGTAGCACCACCAGGGTCGCCTCGTCTGACACCGGCACAATGCCGGTCCGCCCAATGCGACTGCTTCAAGCAGTCGACCCCGACTGCTTGAAGCAGTCCGTCTATTGCCGGCCTTAGTCTCGTTCAACCACTGCTTCACAATAAATAAATTCATCTCAACTAGAAGTTTATAATCATTATTATAATAAATTAATTTAATCATATTCTTTAAATATATCATTATATTACCATCTTCTTTGTTCCTCATTCTTAAAATTTGAATTTTCTCTAATTCTTTCAAATTTGCTGTCTCTTTTTCTCAGTGTCTAGAGTCTAGTTGCACGAAAGAAAAATAAATTTGACCACCGTAAGATGAAGTCATTTGACGGAGCCAGTGCAACGACTTCCCTATTGAGCTCTGTAAGATGACGTCATCTTACGGTGGTTAAATTTAATTTTCTTTCGTGCAACTCGCCGTAAGACATTCTGATCTCAACCAATCCTTCTCAAATTCTTCCTTCTCTCAACTAGAAGTTTGTAATTGATACTATAATTAATTTAATTAACTACTTTAGTCCTCATTCTTAAAATTACAAATTTTTTGTCCCTTTTTTTCATCGTCTAATAATCAATCATCTCACAAATAATAATCAATTAACATTTCTGACAAAAGATACGCTTGAATATCTACTCAATTCCACCTGAATACTGAATAATTACTGGGAAATAGTCACTATTCAAACTCGAAACCCGCCTGAGATGCTATAACAAATAGAATGCCGGGCAAATCCAATTAGTCTCTATTTACTCAGTACTTGTTGCAACTGTTTAATAGACGTTTCTAACAATATATTCAGTGTTTCATCATCATTTTCTAAACATGGGACGATTTCATGTGGAAAGCTAGGAATTGGGAGCAGAAATGTTACTATAACTGGGTACATATATACCCTATAGTTATAGCTATAACTGGGGTACATATATACCCTATAGTTATAGCTATAACTGGGTACATCAATAGGTACATTATAGGTACATCAATTGTTGTTGGAAGACGGCGAATAAGCAGGAACACTACCTCATTATCAGTGAATCAATACCTCATTATAAGTAAAATATGCTTATGCAGAATCTCCATGAATGTTACAATATTCTATTATAAATATAAGATATTCTGTGATGTTTTCCATGACGAAATACTTAATGAACAATTTTATATACTTTAATTTCTATGTTGAATTAGTTAACTAGTGTATACGATTGGTAATATTGTATGTATAATTGTTGATCTGACTATACTTTTTGATCAAAATCTCTAAGGGCCGTATGCACAATAAGCGTTTAAACTGGGTTTAATCTAAACTTCGTTTACCCTGAACGACAGTTTAAACCCGAGTCTGTATGCTCAATAGAAATGAAAGGAACGTTTAGTTTAAACGGCCTTTCAGAAGTATGGCGATGAGTTGGCTAACCTGACTTCCCATAAGTGCATGAAAAATATTGAATTTACAGATTCTTTTTCCAGTTGTTTACAAACAGACGTTTGTTCCTTACCTGAATACGCTAGGAGAAAGTTATTAGAAATAAAAAATAGTAAGGTTTTGTTGGATAGATTTCTAGAACTATATTAGCGGTATGTTTTTGTAGATGAAATCGGTTAAGAACTCAACTTCATCCCATTTGAAAAAATTATCTATCCTCATACGAATATTTCGTGGCCATCGTCATTCCATATTTCGTCTTTCCGTTGCATCCATAAATTCTAATTCTAATAATAAATTATAGACTAGTATTACTGAGGAAATAATTACACTATATAATACTCCAACTATATCATGTGAGAAAAGTGTTTCTGCCGAGTCTAGTGTTGTCGAGGAAGATATAGTGTCGTCCATATCAGAGATCGGTAAATTGATCAAGCAATATAGAGGATACATACTGATAATGAAGACATCATCAAGAAATTGGAAGAACAAGAAAAATGTCTGTCAGCCTGTCTCCAAAAAATCGAAGACCAATCTATTGAAATTGCAAATCTAAGGAAAGAAAATGTTGACCTTCGGCGACGTGTTGTTGATATGGAGCAGTACTCTCGTGCCAACAACCTGGAGATACATGGAATTCCAATAGAGAAAACCGAAAACGTCATGGAAATTGTAAAATCAGTTAGCACTGCTCTTGGACATCCCATTGAAGAGAACAGGGTGGACACATGTCATCGATTGAAAACGAGACCAGGAAGCTTTACGCCACCTCCTATTATTGTCAAACTGGTCAGCCGTTTCGATAAGGAAGCTCTACTTCAAAAACGTCGAGTAAAGAGAGACTTTTCTACGCGTCACATGGGAAAGCCTACAGATATTCCAGTGTATGTTAATGAGAACCTGTGTCCTGAAAGAAGGCAAGTCTTCGTTGAAGCGAGGAGAAGGAAGGTGGAGAAAGAATATAAATATCTTTGGGTGAGAGGAGGTAAGATATTTATTCGTAAAACGGATGGTAGTCCGGCTATTGTACTTGAAACAATTGACGATGTTAAGAAGATTACTCAATTATAACATTTTGCTTTGATGATTGTGAATGCTTTCTCACTAGTGTTAAACAGGATTATTCTCTTATTCTGCTTATCTTGCTTATTCCGTTCATTGACAAATGGCTGTTTTATATTATTATTTTATTATCAACGATACACAAGCTAGACATGTTTCTCTATTCTTTTCTATACACTGTAATATTAACGACACGCAAGCACTTATATTGTTCTCTGTTCTATTTTCGATCTGACTATTCCGCATTGGAATTAAATGTTTATTACGCTTATTATTACAACACTATTCAACAAAATTATGATGGAAATGGAGCCAATCCATGAAACAGTTTTGTATACTCAGCAATGATTGAAAGAACATTTTTACTGCATCAAAATATCAGAAGTATGCGGGAGAATTTTGATTTGTTTTCACTCGAATTAGATAAATATGATCAATTACCATACATTATTGTCCTATCAGAAACCTGGATTTATGATGATGAAGTAAATAACTTTAAAATAAAAAGTTACAATTCCTTCGCTAACTGTAATAATACATACAGATCGGGTGGCATTATTGTGTATGTGAGGGAAGATATAAGTTATCAGTGTGTAAAAGCAAACTTTTCCTCATCCGATGGCCTCATTCTCACTTTCCTGATACTAACTGTGATTTTCAAATAATATCATTGTATAGAATATTAGCTATATCAACTGACATATTCCTAGATGAACTAGATCAGTGCCTTGAAAACACTACCCATGATAATGTTATACTAGTTGGCGATATTAATTTGGATCTTCTGGCACAGGCAAATACAATAGTAGATAGATACAACTTTTTACTTTCAAGTTATGGTTTTGAACCCTATGTAAAAGCTCCAACAAGAGTTTGTACTCAAACATCAACTTGCCTTGATCATATGTTTATTCGCTTAAGGGCTGAAGTAAATAATAGTATGGACTTCTATGCCTCTATAGATCATATTAATGTTACTGACCACTCTTTGGTGAAGTTAAGTTGCACATCATCAGATAGTGAACCGACTGTAACGCGAAAACACATATTAGACAAAAACCTACTTAAAAATAAACTCGATAATGAAGATTTTTCAGAAGTATATAATCACACAAATGTGGATAGTGCCTTCGATACTTTTACGAGAATACTTCAAACTCATATAAGGGCATCCACAAGAGAAATCACTATCTCGAATAAGACTTTTATGAAAAAACGCAAACCATGGATAACAAATATTCTTATTCGTAGAGTAAACGAGAAGAACTTCTTATACAGACAGATGACTAGGCAACCAAATAATGATATACTCAAAAATATGTACAAAACATGCCGTGACACTTTAAAAAATGAAATAAAAAAAGCAAAAGAGAGTTATTACAATAGCCTCCTGAACAGTATATCAGGAAAAGCAAAAGAAAGTTGGAAGGTAATAGATGAGCTCATAGGTAAAAAGAATAAGGATGTAAAAATAATAGAAATAACTTCAGAGAATAATATTGTTTTAACTGATAACAAAGATATTGCAAATAAGTTTAATAATCATTTCATAAATGTTAATACCTCACAAAGGCAGAGTTGCATGAACACCAGGTTAGATGGCAATAGGGAGGACTTGTACAATAATAAATTCCATATAAATTCACCATGCTATTCCATGTTTTTTACACCAGTTACTCAGTTGGAGGTTGAAAAAACTATTAAAGGGTTGAAAAACAAAAAGTCGTCTGGTGAAGATGAATTAGATACAGAAACCTTGAAAATTAATGTTCAAAATCTATCACCCGTTCTAACATACATATACAATTTAAGTTTAACTTCTGGTATGTACCCAAAAAAACTAAAAAAATCAATAGTTGTCCCCATATATAAATCTGAAGATAAAAAATTAATGACAAACTATAGACCCATTTCACTACTACCTACAATGGCAAAAATACTAGAGAAACTAATAAGAGCAAGACTGCAAAATTTCCTTAGTAGAACAAATTTTTATAGTGAAAACCAATTTGGATTTCGAAAAGGCTTGAAGACAGAAGACGCTATTATGCAGCTCTTATCCCAGATATATAGTGGTATAAATGACAATAAAAAAGTAGCTGCCCTCTTTCTAGACATAAGAAAGGCGTTTGATTCGGTAGACCACTCATTGTTATTGGCAAAGCTTGAAAAAGTCGGTATACGGGGAATATGCAACGATTGGTTCTCCAGCTTCCTGTCACATAGAATTCAGAGGGTTCGAATCGGCTCTATGCTGAGTGAAGAGGCTGTTGTATATTGTGGAGTCCCACAGGGTTCAGCTCTCTCAGCCGAACTATTTGCTATATTTGTTAATGACCTTTGCTCTGGAGTTTTGGAAGGACGTATGACCACTTATGCTGATGACACAGCTTTGAGCTATGTAGCTGATTCCATTGAAAATTTGAAATTATTTATATCTAAAGATTTACAAGCACTCAAATATTGGTTTGATATAAACTTACTAACACTCAATATAAATAAAACAAAAATTCTGCAATTCAACTTAAAACCAAATGAAGTCAGCAATCTCAATATAATAGTCCATTCTCCAACATGTATGTTAAGAAATTGCAACTGTGAAGTTGTGGAGAGTACACATTCAATAAAATATTTGGGAGTAATTCTAGATTCAAGGTTGCGGTGGGAAGAACACATTAAAAACTTGAAAAAACAACTATTCATAGCATGTAGGAAATTCTATTTTCTTAGAAATTTATGCCCAAATAATGTATTAAAAATGCTCTATTATGCCACTGTGGAGAGCAGATTGACATATGGAGTAACAGCTTGGGGTGGCACCTATTTTTCCATTATCAACCCACTAGTAATTGGACAGAAGCACATTGTGAGAGTAATGGATAAAAAACCATTGTTGCATTCGTCCTTGGATATATTCAGAAACTGGAATTTGCTGCCGCTCAGATACCTTTACTTCTTTAAAACTGTTATAAAATTTCAAACAAAAAGAGACACCAATGTAGTAGCAGAGCAGTGTAGGAGACAGGATTTGAGATCAAGGAACATGATAATACCACCGCGGCCGCATAAGGAAATATTTCGAAGATTCTACTTATATGTGGCCCCCCGAATATTCAATTACTTACCAGCCGAGTTGAAGCAAATAAATAATCCCCAGAGATTTAAATATGAAGTGAAATCCTGGCTTTTATTATAGGGTGATGTGGAGTGTTTTTTTTCAAGACTGGAATAGATTGGTAACTCGCTAGATATAATAGATTGGATAATTCGCTGAATTCATTACTTTGTAGTTTTTGTCCTGTTGTTTTGTTTATTCTTAAAAATGTTATTGAAACATGATCATTTCTCAATCCATAAGATTAGTTTGTTTCTTGTTTTATGTTAATTGAATAGTAAGTAATTATCTGTAATTATAGTTACTACGTAGACATTAGTATACCTTTCATTTATAATATTTAAAAAAAATTTTCATTACATTAGTATACCTTTCATTTATAATATTTAAAAAAAATTTTCATTTAGTTAGAAAACTTTTCTTGTATCTGAAGTATATCTTATTTACGTTTTTTTCTTTTATATCTTAATATCATCTTTGAATGAGGGGAGGTGGAGTCTGAATATTATTACGCCTGCAACTTTTTAATTTAAAACTTCTTACCGATTAATAATTTACAGCTCCAGCTCAGCTAGATGTCTCATTGCTTCTTTCTTATAAGTTTAAAATGATGATGGTGCCCCAAACAGGACTAGCTTTCCTCGGGGTACTTGAAATTATTTGTTCTGCAGTTGATGTTGTAAGGATTATACTTTATATAACAGTGAAATTGTATTATTCTTTATTGTTTATAATTATATGCTTCTATTTTTTTTTTTTAAATTTTGTAGTAGTATACTTTGACAACATTGATGATTATGAATTGTATCAACTGGAAGAATAAATGAATTTGAATTTGAATATGTAAAACAATATTGATAAATAATAATTACTTCACTTCGCTTGGTACCAGAAACTCAGGTTAGGACTATAATCGCTTATTAAACGTCTC
The DNA here is from genome assembly GCA_948455865.1 of Conomelus anceps. NCBI lineage: Eukaryota > Metazoa > Arthropoda > Insecta > Hemiptera > Delphacidae > Conomelus > Conomelus anceps. The sequence goes on from OX418219.1 coordinate 1,075,098, forward strand.
TTGTTGGTTTAAACCACCAAATCTGGGCGTTTACGCTAAACTCAGTTTAAAATAGGTTAACGAGTTAAGATCGTATTGAGCATACGAATCTACAGTTTAAACCAAGTTTAAACTCATGCTAAACTCAGTTTAAACGCTTATTGTTCATACAGGCCTAAGACTTGTAATCTTAAAAAAAGATATATTTTATGTAAATTCAAATGAAATATGATATGGACTAAATAGTCTAAAGAGTAAAGTTTTTTGTGATGATGAGAGGAGAAGGGATGATAATTCGAGTACATCTAATATTCTTGATCGATTGAGGTAAATGATGAAGCATGCTTTCCAAAATGCTATTTGCTATACAATCAATACAAATCAAAAATTGGGAGAGATGAATAACCAGGCAGAGTAAAAGTTAAGTGGTAACAATTTCAGTGGTATCAAGAAAACAGGAGAGGGGCAAGTAAGAAGAAAAAATAAAAGTATACCTTATTCCAAACTTTGAAGCCGTATCCGTGGCCGATCTTTCGCTATCATGTGTTCACTTGTATGAAACCCAACTCAACTCACCAGTGAACGTGATAAATTTAACATGCTTCTGTACAAGAAAACTTGGATATAAAGCTAAAATTGAACTGAAAACTACGCATATCTAGAATAAAAGCGAACACAAATTCCAATATCTATACATCTTGAACGTGAACACCTGACCCGACTCCATCTACATCTATATAAATATCTTTCGTGTAGCAAATTTCGGACTGGAAAACTTTCGGGTCGGTCCATCGAAGTTGGAGGGATTCCCTTACTTTTTTTGATGGGGCTTCCCTTCCCTGACCCTTTTGGTGGGGGTGGGGGGAGCTTCCCAATTCTCGCTAGAAGTCGTTTTTCTACTCTTTCTCGGTAGGTATACAGTTAGTTTTGCTTCCTCGAAATTCTACTTTGGTACCTACTATTTTTGTAGAATGTGACATTTTCGTTTTTCTCTCGGTTTCACACGGTTTTCAACAGCGGGGTTTCTCCCCCTCATCATATGGATGGGAGGGGGGGGGGGGTGCCGAAGAGATAGAGAATCGTTCAATAGTTTGTTGTTGTGTGACTTGGAGTTTTGTGCCCTGAATTTTGGTGGAGTGGCGGTAGAGAGAGGTAGATCGTAAACTAGAGTTTGGGTCACCAGTAAAACGGTTTTCGCGCTTGGCGATACCTTCTTCTCCTCTTTTCCCCTCTACCCATAACCCCCTCACCTCATTTCCACTATCCTGTACAAGGAGAAGAGGGTCTACCAGCTACGGTGCTCTTCCCCCATACACAGAGTCCTGTTCCAACACGTTCCATCACAACTTTGCACACACAGAAAAGTCTTCTCAAGTTTACTGTACGGGGACAACTTTCCCAACTTTGGTGTTGCTCTACACTCTACTGTTTATACACACGTGTGAACAAGCAATCTAGCAATTTTCAGCTTTCGAGTTTTGTACGGTACAGGGTATCACCTAGTATTTATACGTAATATAAGTTTTTTTTGTATTTTTTGTTTCTTCACATAGTCTAGATAAATAAATAGAAATCAAAATAAATGCCGTTGTTGCTATTATAGTCCAGTATAATATTCATCATATGTTTTCATTCTCTCTTCTTCAATTAATTCGATTAATTTTTGAGTAGTAGAATCTTAATAGTTCTTGACTATTTTAGTTTATTCTTTTTCATTGTGTAATATTATTTTTTGTTTTCAACTGTAGTAGTATTGTAGTTGCAGTTTATCTCGTATTAGAATAATTGTAGTTGTAGAATGAATTATAATAGTGTTTTTTCCTCCTTTTTTTTGTATCACATTGTAATTTTGGTTAAGGAAGCAAATAATGGGAGTAACTCCCGTATGCTTCCATGTCTTGATGTTTATTATGAATTAAATAAATAAAACTACATTTAATGAAAATTTGAAGGAAAAATATAAAGTATAATTGAAGAGAAAATTTGCATTTTCATCCTAGATTTTCAATAAAGGGATTCTATAAGAAAATTGACGAAAATCAGTGGTAAATTTCAAATAAACGAAATCACTAATTTCATGACCCTTATATTCTATTTATTACAACGGAAGAAAAGAGAACCTAATACTATAAACCTAGATTTGTGAGGCAGATGAAGACCATTACCATAAACCTAGATTTGTCGAAAACTATTGTAAGGATTCCCATCCGATAATCTTATCATACTGGAAATTTAGATTTGTGAAACAGATGAAAACAACTCTCTCCCTACATACTCTAGAAAATTACCCTTGGAAAGCTTAGCCGGAGAATGTACTGTAACGGGTGTTTCCCAAACGTATTGCGTCTAGAGCAAAAAATAGCAGCGTGTAGCAGTAAACTTTCGAATAAACTGAATCCAGAGACTGTAAATATTTTACGTAACTGAATTTTCTTGCCACTGGTGGCGGGAAGCTCGTAAAGTATCGACTGCGGACTGTATCGACTGCTGCGAGAATCGATTTCTTGTGTGAGAAACTCTCTTCGATATTATTGCTTTGCCAGGTGTTACCTCAACCTGTCTAACTCTATCTTGGCGTTCAATACCTAATGGAGTATGCTATCACGTGTCAGGATCAAAATTACGTTCAAGAGTTGTTTGAGAGTTCTAATAATAAAATTTTACATTATCCAATTTATTTCTACCAATTTCATACGACTGACCTAGTAATGCCATAAAGAAGAGCAATATTTCATGTTGTGTGATATTTGGTTTAATAGATCAGAAGTTTTTTTTTTGTAGAATCTGATTACATCTTGGAGACTCCAGTATAAGACAAGCCAGATCAACAATATTATAAACTAGATACCATAATTACTATATCAATTAGTTGAGGTGAGGCTTAATTTTTATGTGAAAGGAACTCTTGTACACTATAAAAAGCTTTATCAACTAAATATTTAAGTAACTGGCCTATCACCTACAAATTACTATCACTTAGATTCATTATCACTTAACCGGTGGTTCGGAAATGGAATGAAATTGTTGATGTTTCCACTGTTTAAAGAATATTTAAAATAAATATTCAATTACTTAAAAAAACTGAAAGAACTATTTAAAATAAATAAGAATTGGAATTTGTCTTCCTTACTTGATGCCTCTGACGCACTGAGAATGATGGAAAACATGTTTCAGTTTCAGTTTAATTAAAAAACTAGCATACTTTCATTGTTAAATGGAAAATGCAAGTACATTCATACACTTAAATAAAAAATAAAGTACATTTGCTGGTTACTGCAGCTAAGAATAGTATAAATAGAGGTAGAATAATTCCTGAATTCTTGCCCCATAACGATCTGCGTTGTTAATATTAACTTTTTATGGTAAATTCAAACGACTTGCAGTCAATATTTAATTGAGATTAAATAATAATTTTACTCACTTTTTGGTCAAACGTTTTCGAGTCATGGTGATTTAAAAAATGAAATTTTAAATCACACAAAATGTTTGATCACATTCAACATGAGCCACAATAATTCTTCTACCCAAAAACCCAACATGCCGATCAAGGACCCCTTTGAAGATGAGTCTGCGTGACTCGAAAACGTTTCGGCAAAAAGTGAGTGAAACTATTATTTATTATGATGTTGAAGATCCATCTTGTTTCCACTAATATGTATTATAAACTTAAAAAACACTTTTGAATGGAAATTGACTCACGTTATGGCGTGACGGCCTTTTCGCTTTGTTGTCTAGAGCATCATCAGACGACCCACAGTACACACAGAGTATACTGTGGGTCGTCTGATGATGCTCTAGACAACAGAGCGAAACGGCCGTCACGCCATAACGTGAGTCAATTTCCATTCAAAATTGTTTTTTAAGTTTATAATATTCTTTATTCTCAATTTTTTTGAGGATGAAGCTCAGGCTCAGCCTTTGCGGGTAATTTATTTGTATTTATTTCAGTTCATGTACACTACATAATTTGTTATATGTGTAGTTGAGTCTGTTATATTTAGAACTACATTTTCAGACATTTTATGTCCAGTAGAATATGTATTGCATTGTACACTTTTCTTTCAATAAAGAGTTTCAATAAAAGAGCCCACTTAGGTCTGAGACCTGTGCGTGGGTAATGAGTTGAATGATGGTGATTGATGAGTTGGACCTAGTTTTAGGTGGGTTCCGAACCAATTAAAAGTCTTTGAATTTACCGTAAAAAGTTAGTGAATAATCACTTAACCCTAGAAGGGTATTGCACGTAAAACTGAAGTGTAACAGGTTATTTTTAGTACGCCACTCCTTACCCCCTCCACCGAGGCTCCCCTCCTTCCAGCAGTGCTCTCGGCAGACCACATTTTGAGCGATTCTAGACATGAATTTATTAATTTGTCACATTTTGTGTCAAAATAATTTTTATCTAGTTTTTAAAAACAGTCCCTCTAAAGCCACATTTTAAGCGATTCTAGACATGAATTCGTCCATTGTGTCGAAGTGATTTTTATCTAGATTTTGAAAAATAATCCCTCTAAAACCACATTTTGAGTGATTCTAGACATGAACTCATCAATTGCAAGCCATATTGTGTGTCAAAGTGACTTTTATCTAGCTTTTGCATCATTGCCAATAGGAGATCAAAACAAGTACACAAACTTGTAACAGGCCTGTACCCTGTAGGGTGATCGCCCTAGAATGGCATCAGCTAACACGTATTCTTATGGGGGGCAATGACATTTCGCCCCTTGCGGCGATCCAACTATACTTGTACTATTTTCACTCTACTATTTTTGTATTGAAAAACAATAAATTTGAATACATCTATAGTACGCAAACGTTATTCATATAATATGTATTTTCTTAATTATATGGCTAAAAAAAAACTAAATACGTAAAATTTACGTATCCATACATTTAGCATCATACTGTGACTCGATACCTATCTAGGGTTAAAGGAAGAGAAATAACAGAGTTGATTAAAAAGAATCGCCCTTATGGATATCAGGGGCCTGTTTTAGGGTAGAGAAGAAAACTAATAGTAAAATTATGTACGAACAGCGAGTGATAATAAAAAAGTGTTTTGCCCCAAGTATGAAAAAAAATTAATTTATTATTTTGAATAGTTCTCCATGTCATCTGAGTGAAAATATTCGCCATTCTACTCGAAGTGCATGATGGATCAACAAATACTCAGGAATAAAATAAATTGTAGACTATAAATTGAAGTAAAAATTGGTTTCATTAATGAATTAAATAGTTTGTATAAATGTTTCCTACAAAAACACCACGCCTTACAAGACTTCAGTTAGGGAATCTTACAGGGAAAGAATTACGAATTATTGGAATTATTTACCATTTAAAAATAACGTCTCTAAAGTCTCAATGCGAAACAAACATATTATGATGTTGAAGATCCATCTTGTTTCCATCTTTGTTGAAGATCCATCTTTTTGTATTAGTTTATAATACAAACATTTTATTATGATTGAGAAGTGTGATGCAGAATTCGAGTGTTGAGCGCGATACTCATATTATATAGACGTACACTGCAAATCCATTAGTAGAAGAACACCTAAAATCCACTCTTACTTCTCTCTAACGTCGTTTGGAACTTGAGCTGCATTTAAATTGTGAAGATTGCCATCCAAGATCGAGCATCGTGCATGTATTTCGATGGTTAACGGTGCTTTCCAACGACACAATATGTTGAATAATGAGACTTGAAGTTGTAACAACAAGCACATTTGATTAAAAACAGCGAGATTTATTGAGAACAGTAGTTTGTTTCGGTTGTTACATCATTATCAATCTCAAACAAACTAAAACTAAAGTACAGAGTAGTATACTAAGCAGGGAACTATACTATTGGCTGAAGGTAAAAGTGTCTCTCATTGGCTGACCTTTATTGAAGATCATTGATTGGCTTAAGGAATTAATAAGTCACGCCTACTGGTGAGAGAAGCAACAAGGAATAATCAGTGTAAAAATCAAGAAACAAAGTAACAAAGTAACAAACAAGAACAATATTCTAGACTTTGACTGCATTTCATTCAGCTTCATTTTTTATTTTTTCATTGTTTAATTCTTGCCTACTTGTTCTTGTTTGTTACTTTTTAGTTCTTGATTTTGACACTGATTATTCCTTGCTGCTCCCCCCACCAGTGGGCGTGACTTGTTAGGGCCTTCAGCCAATCACAGACCTTCAATGAAGGTCAGCCTATGAGAGGCACTTTCACCCTCAGCCGATTGTATCATTCTTTGTTTAGTATATATTAAGCTACTCTATACCTTGGTTTTAGTTTGTTTGAGATTGATAATGCTGTAACAACCGAAACTAGTATCTGACGGTTTTCAATAAATGTGGCTGTGACAACTTTAAGTTTTATTATTCACTATGGATATCTTCCACAATATCACCTTCGCCACTGCAAAGAAAGTGACACAATATGTTTTCCAATGGAGAAGAGATCTGGAAATGCTTTTGCAGACAGTAAAATTATGTCAACAGAGAAATAAATTACTTGTTTTTTTTCTGTAATGTGGAGAAAGCACTTTTACTTCGGTGTGGTAGAAAATCAGGGGTTTCTTTTATGGAAGTATTCACTATGTCGTAATGATGCTTCGATTCAAGATTATTTCTATGAATGTTAGAAAAGACAGATAGTAAATTGTAATTTGGATTTAGATTCAGATTGAAACAGCTTTATTTAAGTAAAAGTCCAATTTATATGACTACTATAACTCTATAACTACTGATAACTTTTTACTATAACTTTGCAATGAATGATGTCACTTGGATTCATGTAAATATAGATACAATACGATACATTTTTACTATTACTATTACACTGTTTTGTAAGTTTGATTACTGACATTGATAAGAATGTTTGCATAATAAACCAAATGGAATAATCAGGCGATGCATTTACACAACAGTGCGGAGTTAGGGAGAAATAGAGCTATCTTACACACAAACTACTACTGAACTCTACTAGAATTAATTTATGCAGAACAAAAGAATAAATTTTAGTAAAATATTTCACAAAATAGTAATCAATAAAGTTGTGACATTGTCTATGAAAGAGACAGGAAGCGTTAATATAATACAATAAAAGGAAATAAGTTATTAGTTGAAATTAATCATTGATTTGCAATGAAGAGACACTTGATATGATTCAGAGAAAGAAAGAACGTTATTAATTGGTAGGAAAATGAAAAGAAGAAAATGAAATTTGAAGCTGAAACTAAACAAGTAGAATCGAGAAATAAGAATTAATAGATTTAACTGAATATTAATAGATTTAACAATCAATTGAAACTAAATTAAGAATTGAAATCATTCACAATGGATGGGAGGAAGTAAATTGATACATTTTGAAAGAGTAGTAAAGGAGGAAGATGGTAAATTGGAATTTGAATGAGAGTGAACAAATTGATAGATTTAAAAAAAAAGATTACATGAAACCTAAACCAATGGACTGCCACAGCTTATTAGTCAGTTTTTAAAAAATGAAATACAATAATAAATGATACAATGCTATTATACAAAATACAATAATGTGTTATCATTGTGTTATCATTAGGTATACAGAAGAATGGTTTCTATGCTCATTACCTACATCATCATATTTGTCTGACAGTAGATTATCTAATGTGTAATATTTTAATGATCTCAAAATACTTTTATAATTATGAAAAATCACGTTAACAGAAAATACATATTATTATAACCCTAGAATAATGACTCCCACCATAGCAAGCAAGTTTTACTTTTGCTGGCCTTTGTGATTTATGTCATGTAAACTTGTTTATGTTTATATGCAAGCTTATATTTTCATTTATTCTAATTCAAGCTTGCTGGCTTTGTATGTTTATTTTTGTTGTTTGGCAATAAATTTGAATTTCCAATTTTAAATTATTCAGTAACCATCCCACTGGAGTACATAATTAGACAGAATGGTCTTAAACCAGATAAAATAGATAAACTGCGTTCTCGTAGGTCCTGTTTGTAACGGTGACCGATTAGATTGGCCAGCAAAAAAGACACTGTTCTATGCTGAAAATCACTTCCCGGTGGTTCGGAACCCACCTAAAACTGTAGGTCCAACTCATAAATCACCATCATCCAACTCATTACCCACGCACAGGTCTCAGACCTATATGGGCTTCATCCTCAAAAAAAAAAAAATAATAATAAATAAATGATGACAATAATGGCGAAAATTGGCTGACAATGCAAAACACCCATCAGCTTCAACTAATTTGGTTCTAGTATAATAGAATGTCCTCTACATTACATAGCATTTTGTTACCTTGATACAAGAAAGTTTGTTTCTTTTTTATACCATTATTTTTATATCGCTTAGTCTCATGATGATGGTGTGACTAGATGACCACTGATTCAGTACAAGTAAAGCCACTTCATTGACTCCCTTCCAGTTTTATTTGAATTGAGAGAATTATTTTAAAACCTGCATTATAGATTAATGATTCCTGCATTCAGTTAATCTTAATTGAAAATATGGGTGGCAAGCAATAATGGAGAGCTGAGTCTAACTGTCACATTTGAAGCTTTATTTTATTTCAGTAATGAATACATGAAAAATCTTCCAACTCGTTATAAACGAACAATGAAAAATTAAAATTTTTCATTAACTGAATGTGATAGCCTCATCCATATGGACAAAAATTATTCAAATATGAGTAGAATTAATTTTAAATGCATATATTTTTCCCACATAGCCTACCTAGCCCTGATAGTTTTGCAACGATCAGCAATCTCTTTATTTATTCATTTTTTTAAACCTCACACACAAATTCACTACTACTTGTCCTGATTGATAGTACGAGTTCTATCAGGAAAAGAGGAGTCCACGGGGGGGATGAGGATGGTTGAGGAGGAGGAGGAGGAGGAAGTGGAGGAAGAGTGGAAATGAAAGAGTAGAAGGAGGAAGAGGAAGAGGATGGGGAGGAGGAGGAGGAGTAGGAGGAGGAGTAGGAGGAGGAGTAGGAGGAGGAGAAGGAGAAGGAGGAGGAGAAGGAGGAGGAGAAGGAGGAGGAAAAGAAGGAGGAGGTGGGGAAGGAGGAGTTGGAGAAGGAGGAGGAGAAGGAGAAGGAGATGGAAAAGAAGGAGGAGGTGGGGAAGGAGGAGTTGGAGAAGGAGGAGGAGAAGGAGGAGGAGAAGGAGAAGGAGGAGGAGAAGAAGGAGGAGGTGGTGAAGGACAAGGAGGAGGAGGAGATTACGTTTTGAAGACTCCGGTTAAGGAGTAGGCTATAGGGCAAGTCGAGACAAATATTTACTAGTTATCACAATTACAATTAAAATTAGTTGAGTTGATGCTCAGTTTTGATTTGAAAGGAACTTTTATACGCTATAAAAAGCTTCAACTGAATATTTTCTCAATTGTTTTTTTTTTGTTCTGATGATAGCTGAAGGTTGAAATACAGGAAAGTTACAGCTTCTTGTTATAATCTAACAATTATTATGGTTTTTTCAAACAATTAAGTGTGATTAAAATAAGTTTCCTTTATTGGCGGTAATGGAAAGTGGTTATTGTTTGCGGAAGGGTTTCTATTGTGTTGCTAGGGTGCGAGTTTGTGGAAAAGTTTTTGATGTCTATCAAAACCTATTGGGTATTTGAGTGGTTTTGTTAGGTCAGAGGAGTACTGCAGGAAACTCAGCGGAAGATATTGTTTTTAAAACAATGATTATTTATTAATAAAAAATTTGGTCAGGGGATTCTGTTTGGTTGGCAGGACAGAGATGATCTCTAGAGGTACCCCAGGGATTGCTTCTCGACTCCAACACTACCTCTCTCCGTTGAAGGGTTGTAGTTAGGAGCAGCATCCACCTTGCGTGGCCCACAAGTCCCCCCCCTTCCCGAGGGGGTAAGTCATCCTTACGTCCCCGAATGGTGTTGTGGGCTGGGAAACGTACGTCCCGGGTGCCCTCGGACGTCCTGGGTGCCCTCGGACGTCCTGGGTGCCCTCGGTTTGGTGTCATCTCTTGACTGGAGACAGTATTGAGATGTTCCCTGATTGTGGGCTACCACTACCACAATGTGTGCGGCCGACAAGGCTCTGTCGACTGGCGAGGTCAAGGACACCCAAATTTATCAGATAGATCTATCTGCTACTGATCTTTGGTGTCTCTCACTACCGCCTTTTATTAATCACTCTTCTTTCTTTCTGTTCCCAATTCCCTTACGGGGCCAAGTGATGGTTACTGTTAATTTCAATTAGCCTATTTGATTTTCTCTCAAGTAGGAATCTATGATTTTATGATTCTATCATTGTAATGTAATTCTGTAAATTGTCTAAATGAATTTAATTAAACTGAAAACTTGTAGCTAGTATATGGATATGAGCAGCAAAGCAATCTACTCTCAACATTTGGATTTTTCTCCTGCACTGCTTAGCGTTCGCCATTCGTACCCTACTACCCCTCCTCCCATACATAGAGTTTACTCCTGTGATGGGGATTACCACTGAGTGGAACTGTGATTGCCCCCTTATCTATCCTTTTAATAAACTTATTACCTATCCTTTTTTCTATTTCGCAGGTCTACCTTTATTTTTGAAAAATACAAGAAGACCTAGTGATATATGGAAGAAAATTTAACAAAAATTGATAATAGGCTACCAATAGTATATGACCAACTAGCACCCAGGTAAACCATAAGTTTTAACTTTAGTGGATCCGTGGGGAGATGAATTTTTATTGTTTCTACTGTACTAAACCAGCTGAAAGAGAAGCTGGCCAGTAAATGATTATTGTAACAACAAATAATTTTAATGAAAAAGTGTAGAGTTTTGGAGGTATCTGAAAGAAAAAGTAAAATCTTGAAAATAATCTTTTCCTACAGTGACCCAAAAAAGTGCCTATTCTTGCACTAACTATAGCACGCAAAATAGTATATTCCTGCACCAGTGCAGGAAAGTAAATTACAGTGCGGGAAAGTACTTTTCCGCACTCCAAATTTGCAACCTAACAACAAAAAATAGTGAGCATGTAATACGCAGGTTCCCTATTCTGCATTCAAAAATAGGTTGGCTACTCTGCTTCAGCTGTGAATAGTTGTTGTAGTTGTTGTTGATGAAATCGATTTGATTCGAAGATAGGTTATGTGAGGAATTTTCAGGTTATGTATGCCCTGTTTTGTTCTGTTTGAATTACTTTATACATTACTGTAGGAAAAATTTAATTTGTAATTCGAGCGCAAAGTATTGTTTCTGCACTCGAGAAACTTCTTTCACTCGCCTTCGGCTCGTGAAAAAAACTGTTTCTCTCGATGCAGAAAAACGGTGCTTTGCAATCTAGTTACACAAATAGCTATTATAATAGGAGAGTTTAGGGGTGTGTTTGTGTGTGTGTGTGAGTGTTTTTTTCTATTATGCGTTTCACAAAAACGTCAATGATTTGGAACACTAAATCTGCCAAAATTAATAACAAAACTGTCAAAATATTTGTATTTTAAAAAAGGTTGGCAGTACTTCAGGTAATAAAAATCAGATACAAAACTTTTCAGTACTGATAAAATTTTGAATAACACGGCTATATAGTTGGGATGTTCTGGAAATATTATGGTCTAGTGGAAATCTGCACCAAGTGTTGCTGCCATAAAACACGGTACTATCTCGTGTTGTGGGGGGGGGGGGGGTCCTTGTTAGTGGGGTGGGATGGTGTAGAGGGGTTCAGGGGAGTTGTAGATGGTTTAAGGGAGGGGCAAAATGGGGTTGAGGGGGGGGGGTAAAGGCAGCAGACATGTTGTGAAATGCGAATAAATATTTAAAGTGAGTGCCTTAGTTATGGGGCAAAGGCTATGCTATGGCTCATAGCAGCAGCGCCATTTTCAAATGACTGAAAATAACATAAACCAGGCACTCTGTACTGCGTGAAGATAGTTTGATACTTTAGAATTCATGGCTGCTCGCCCCAGACCGGTATAGTGTAATGCGGCCCTGGCTCGCACACAATATCACTCGGCCGCCCCATAACTCTCACTCGTTTCTAGCTTACAAGCCTCATCTGAGCGGCTAAAGAATATTTAATAAGTGGGACAGAGGCCGTTGAAGGGGTCTCCCTCCCTCTCACTCTAATTAATGGGGTCCTGGCAATTTTTTTCACCTAAACTTCCCCTTGAAGCAGTCATGCATTTTTGAATTATGCGTTTCTATAATGGAAATATTGCTGTCCTGCATTTGAAAGATTCAATGGATGTACTTTGAAGCTGGAGAAGGAGAAAAGAACATAATAATGATAGAGAGGGCAGGTGAAAAACGTGCAAAAAGGTAAAAAAGAGTGAAAAGGTAAAAAATGAATGAAAAGGTGGGAAAAGAGTAAAAAGTAAAAAAATGAAAAGGTGGGAAAAGAGTAAAAAGGAAGAAAAGAGCAATGAAAAATTAGGCTACCAAGAGAAGGAGTAGAAGGAGGAAAAGCAGGAGAAGGACAAGGAGGAGGAGGAGGAGGAGGAGGAGGAGGAGGAGGAGGAGGAGGAGGAGGAGGAGGAGGAGAAGGAAGAGGAGGAGGAGGAGGAGAAGGAAGAGGAGGAGGAGGACGAGGAGGACGAGGAGGAGGAGGAGAAGGAGAAGGAGGAGGAGAAGGAGGAGAAGGAGGAGGAGAAGGAAGAGGAGGAGGAGTATGAGGACGAGGAGGAGGAGGAGGAGAAGGAGAAGGAGGATGAGGAGGTGGAGGAGCAGGAGGAGAAGGAGCAGGAGGAGAAGGAGTAGGAGGAAGACGAGGACGAGGAGGAGGAGGAGGAGGAGGAGGAGGAGGCAAAGCAGGAGAAGGACAAGGAGGAGAAGGAAGAGGAGGAGTTGGAGGAGGAGGAGAAGGAGAAGGAGGATGAGGAGAAGGAGCAGGAGGAGAAAAAAGAGGAGGAGGACGAGGACGAGAAGGAGAAGGAGGAGGATATAAAGTGAGAGGTGTAAAGCAGGAAAAGAAAGGATTCATTCACTTATAAATGGAACAAAAAATGAAAAGGATTGATATAAAAAAGAAAATATGATAATGTGAATAAACATTGACAATGTCATCACATGAATATGTAAGTGTTAAATTCTCAAGTAAAGTTTTTCCAACAATCATTTATGTTCAAATATCAAGTGGAAAAAAATGGAACTAAAACATAGAAAAACGATGGAAATATCAAAAAAGAAGAGAATGAGGTAGGAGTGAGGGGTGAAAGGTGAAATGGTGAAGAAAAATGGGAATGAAAACACAATAAATAGTTGGCCGGAAAAACAATGAAGTAAAAGGTGTAGAGTAAGAGAAAAAGAAGATGAAAATACACTAATACATGGAACAGAAGGAGAGGAAGATAAAATTATGAAAAACACTGATGTAGGGGATATTTATAAAGAATATGAATTATTCCAAGGTTCTGTTCAAAAATATTGGGTAAGAAAAAATAAAAAATTAAAATATACCAATGAATGTAACAGAAAAAGGAAACATTTGAATAGAAAGAGAACCCCAAAAAATGAAAAATCTTAAATTGGATTGAATGAAATAATTGAATTTATCGAACCAAACTTATTAAATGATGAATTATTTTCACTTTAAAGATGCCTTAAAACTTGAAGCTCATGATATAAGTATCAAAACTCATGATACATCTAATACTTGATGCTTATGATACATTTTTAATTATAATATAATCTTGATACAACTATCATAATCATGATAAGAGTATCAAAACTCATGATACATCTATTGTATATTATATTCTCAAAGTGTCTGTTCAATTTTATCATTTTTGGTGCTATCAATCAATTAATTTAAGCCATTATTAAATATGAAATTTTGTAAACTAAAACTCCTACACACAAGCTCTGCTTTAGTGGGGCTTACATTCATGTTTTACTAAGATGACTGTTTTGTATTGAATGTAAGTATAGATATACCTATTACTATTATTCTCTATATGTATTGCTAAAATAGTCAATATTTTAAGTATTCTTATAATGGTCAGTATTGTATCTATTCAATTTGTCATGCATTGATAATTATATATTTCCTCAAAACTGCACAAGAATGTAAGAAGACAGCAATAAATAAATACTTGCTTATGATACATTTTTAATTACATAATGCTTATAAAATTTTAAAAATACATTAAAAATTTGGAAAAGGAGAAAATCTTCTAGAATTCCACCCTTTGGCTCCTAACTTTATCGATTTGTCAGCCTACTACCCATTCAACAAACATTGGACAACATTTGCTTTCTTAGTATGCATATCCATTAAATATAACTGAACCGACTTAGCAGTTTGTTAGCTTATTCTCAAGAAGCTTATCAAGTACAGAGGATTTCAGTTTGTGTAACTTTTGAACTTAGTTGGAGGAGGCATCATTTAAGCGAAAATTTCAATTTTCTTGCAACTGTAAACTTGTAGCCTAAATCCACATAATTATTTGAGTGTGAGAATGACAAATGAACGGATTACAATGTTTACTTTTCAATTATTTATACTCAGCATGATTAAATGTGGAAATGCATGCACAAGTGTAAAGTTTCTTGGTTCCTTTAAGAAAAATAATATCACTTATCGAGATTTTATTTCCAACTGGATAATAATCCAAGAATTTAAGATGATCACAGGATTTTTTTTAAATTGGAATTTATTGCCAAATGCCAAAAATAAACATACAGATCAAACTTGAATTAGAATAAGTAAGAAACATAAGCTTGTTGATTACATGTTTACATGGTTAAACTCAAGTAGGGAGGCTTGTATAATTGACGAAATTAAGTTATTCGCATTGACTGTATTTTAATAAAATGAAAAAATAAATAAATAATATTAAAAGTTTTTATTAGATAATGTTCACATCATTAGAAACAATTTTTTGAGCTATAATCTTAATTCATTTTCTGAGATTTATTTTTCAGTTTTCATAGTTTTGAGAATGCTAGCATAACCGGTGTAGTTTCTCCAAGTTCTTGTTTACAGTAACATCACTTTGAAGCTTTTATTTCCAAATTATTATATGAAACTCATTTTGCAGTTTACATTATAGTAGGAATACATCCCCTACTGTTGAAATTCATCTACAAGTTATTGTTTACAACAATTGAAACATTTATAAAATTTTATTCCCAATTTATTATTTTTAACTGAAACGTCTCCTATTTTACATAATTTACTGCATTCTTTGATTTTTATACTTTTGTAAACTTGCATTTGATTTTCTTTGGGATTACCAAACAATTTGAATAAATCTGGCATCTTGAAAAATAACGTTGATGTTTGATGTATACATGTATACAGAGAAAAATTGTAACAAATATTTATCAGAAAGTAATTTAGATATAGAGAGGGAGAGTAGAACAAATCCAACTGAGTAACTTGATAGAATTACTACCTAGCATTAGTTGAAGGATTTCTTTGTGCATTTCATTTTGTTTGGGACAGGAAAAGGATGAAAGTAATCGCAGGATGGGTCTGGGCCTACATCAGCGGAATTCGAATGAGATATTTTATTGCACTCCATTTACGTTACTCGCCTTTCCGCTGTTCAACCGAAACCACCCCCCCGGGGGAGGGGGGGGGGGGGTAGGGGGTCCGTGGCCCCCCTTCACAAATCTGTGCTCCCTCTTAACACATCTGCTACCCCCCCAACCTACCACACATCTGCTCACCACACCCGGAATAACCTCACACACAAATTCACTACTACTTGTCCTGATTGATAGTATGAGTTCTATAGTAAAAGAGGAGTCCACGGGGGGGGGGGATGAGGATGGTTGAGGAGGAGGATGAGGAAGTGGAGGATGAGTGAAAATGAAAGAGAAGAGGGAAGAGGAGGATGGGGAGGAGGAGGAGAAGAAGGAGGAGGTGGAGAAGGAGAAGGAGAAAAAGGAGGAGGAGAAGGAGAAGGAGAAGGAGTAGGAGAAGGAGAAGGTGGAGAAGGAGGTGGAGAAGAAGAAGATGGGGGGAAGGAAAAAGAGGAGAAGAAGGAGGAGGTGGAGAAGGAGGAGGTGGAGAAGGAGGAGGTGGAGAAGGAGGAGGTGGAGAAGGAGGAGGTGGAGAAGGAGGAGGAGGTGGAGAAGGAGAAGGAGGAGGGGGAGGAGAAGGAGAAGGTGAAAAAGGAGGAGAAGAAGATGGAGGAGGAGGAGAAGAAGGAGGAGGTGGAGAAGGAGGAGGAGGAAGAGGAGGAGAAGGAGAATGATGAGAAGGAGAAGATGAAGGTGAAGAAGATGAAGACGAAGAAAAAGTGAACAAGAGAGAGGGGAAGGGAAAAGATTGAAGAAAACAGTGTAGATGGAAGATAAAAAGAGAGTGCAGAATGATGGAGAGGAAGAGGAGAAGAAGAAAAGGAAAAGGAGGAGGAGAAAGAGAAAAGGAAACGAGTAGTTATAGGAGGAGGAAGAGAAGGTGGAGGAAGAATAGGAGGGGGAGTAGTTGTTGGAGGAGGAGGAAGAATAGGAGGGGGAGTAGTAGTTGGAGGAGGAAGAAAGAACAGGATGAGAAGAAGGACAACGAGGAGAAGGAGGAGACGAAGAACAAGAGAAAGGAGAAGCACACAAAGAGGAGCACAAAGGGGACAGGAGATAGATATACAGAAAATGATGGTTAAAAGAAGATTGATGAAACAAATGAGAAGAATAGAAAAAGAAGAAGAGGATATTTTATGGAAACGTATAAATAAGAACGGATAAGAAGAAGGAGAAGTGAAATCGAAAGATGACAAAGAAGAGAAAAAGAAGCATAAACTGCGAAAAGGCGGGAAAGAAAATGAAAAATGAGAAGCAGAGGAGACAAGCTGGGAACTGATTAAGATGAAGTAGGAGGAGAAGAAGAAGAAGAGAAGAAGAAGGGGAAGATGTTGAGGAAAGAAACAGGGAGGAAGTAGAGGTGGAAGAAGGGGAAGAAGCAGGAGGGGAAGAAGGAGGAAGGAGAAGATGAGGGGGAAGGTGATGGGGAGGGAGAAGAAATAGGTGAGGAAAAACGGGAAGAAGAAGGAGAGGAGGAAAGAGAAGAAGAAGGGAGGAGGAAAGAGTAGAAGAAGAAGGAGAAGCCTAAAGCCTAAGGCTGGGGAAGATAAAAGAGAGGCTTGATAGGGGAGCAGAAAGATGGTTGCAAAAAGCTTAACCGAAGGTGGAGAACTACATAGACTAATAGAGCGCAGATTTGACTCTGTCAGCACTTTCCCACTGACTCGATGGATGGATGGATATATACAGGGTGCACCTGAAATATCGACGCGTCTGTCCTGATGATATTGTGCCTACGTATGACGGAAAGGGGTATGAGGGGGGGAAACACGAGAAGATATTGTCGAATATTCATTCTCTAGGAGTGGGTCTCGATAAGTCGGGGCCTCTGGGAGGAGTGGGGTAGCGAGAATGGGTGGGGATTGATGGTGAGGGGGTAGAAGGGGAGGGAGATAGTATGGGAGGGTGTTTGGAGGGGAAGAGCGTCTTTCTCTTGGATTCAATTTGGAGATAACAGCACACAGAAGCTGTGCTGTCACTCTTTCAAAGACAGACTATTCCAAGTGAACGAATTTAATGCAGATTTATTTTTTGATCAGTTCTGCTCTTCATATATTTGTAAGCTCTTTAGCTATAGATGATTAACCTAGTACTTATAAGAGCTATGGCAACCCCGCATTATAGACAGATAAATGTCATTATTTTTCGCACTTTACTAAATTAGCAGGGCCGGCGGCGACGTATCTAAGGGGGCGACCAAACGCCAAGCAGCAAAAAATTGTGTTTTCCGATTTACTAATTCAATATATTGTGTACAACTTTCTTGTGTAAATTTATTTTTTATATACTTTTTTTTTAAGTTTAAAGTTATGCAAAAACGCAGTCACTCTGTACGTAATTATACAATAGCCACTGAGTACAATACAATATCTACCAGTGAGTGTAGCTTCTGAAGAAATAATTTTTTCAAAACAAAGTTTAAGCTTATTAAATCTACTTAAGATCCAGTATGTCCCAAGAACGTCTAGTAGGACTCTCTCTCTCATGTCTATTGAATATGAGATGTTGCAAAAAAATGACATAAACACTTTCATCAAAGATTTTGCGGGAAAAAAGCTCGTAAAATTTCATTCCAAGTTCCATAGCTGTTATCTATACAT
This sequence comes from Conomelus anceps, assembly GCA_948455865.1. NCBI lineage: Eukaryota > Metazoa > Arthropoda > Insecta > Hemiptera > Delphacidae > Conomelus > Conomelus anceps. Next base: position 1,093,157 of record OX418219.1, read on the forward strand.
TTATTCAACATATATTACTGTTCCTAGTATTAAGTCGGTTTTTGTATAATATAAGCCTATGTTAAACTATTTAGATGAAATTCTTCATTTAATCCCCACAAATATATCCTTATAACTCTTATCAACAAAAAACGCACTATGTAATGTATGCAAAAAAAGTGATGGTATAAATAATTTTGCAATAATTTTATCTATTGTATTGATCATGTAGTATTTTTTACTTAAACATGGAGTAGTTTTTGGATTGATTACTACCACTACCAGCTTAAAAAATATCCCGTGGGAGGACACCCGGACCCCCCCATTTAATGGTGGGGGGGGGGGGGGGGGGCGACACGACGGCAGTTTGCCCGTGTGAGTATTTCGCCTTAAGCCGGCCCTGTAAATTAGTGCTGTGGGCAAAGTTGAGACAATCAAGCACTCTCTACCACTCAACACACCAGAGAACAGAGTTATGGAAAGTGATAGCCGTGAGCTGTAGCAGGTAAGATTATCAATCAGATAAGATAAGAAACGCTCTCCTGGACCCTCTTTGTAAGGGTGATGATTGGATTGGCCAGCCAGAGACTCTGTTCTCTGCTGTAAAATCTCAGTGGTAAGGTACCCACCTAAAATTGTAGGTCCACCATGTTTCCAATAATGTGGCTCAAGCGGCGAGGTGGTACTACCGAAAAGGGTCACACCTCCTCGCCGTTTTGGCCTCCTAAACAACTGACCTTCATCCAGGGACGAATCCAGATTTTTTTGGGGCATACCGAATTTTTAAAAAAAAGTCCTCATCTCCCTAAAAGACAAACAAATTTATTGTGGTTTTTCTTTTTCATATTACGACTTATGGTAATTTTTTTACATCTTGTTCTGTATTATTTATTTTAACTTCCATTATGTTTTGTACTGGCCAGTATTCATTTTCAATCCAAATAGTGATATCTGTATTTAAACCAATGCTTCATTGATATTGTTATTATAGTATTTGTATTTTGCTAAGGTTGAGTGGCAGAAAATACTTGACAGTCTTCACTCCACCAAATACAGAATTTTTTCATTTTCATTTCATATGGCACCGTATTATAATAGAGTGAGGTGTTTCGTATAGATGTTCCAAATGAATAATAATCAGTATCATAACATTGGTAATTTTATTATCTATTTAAAATATTTTGATTAATAGTCATATACTTACATTGTTTCTTTATTCGCATTGTTAATAATGTTTATACCACATTGTTATTATTGAAATGTACCCATGTCTTATCTGACTCCTCCCCACACACGGATAAGTCATCCAAGTGGGGAGTATATTCAAAATTTATTGTATATAATGTATTGTTCTAATATTATATTTCGAATAAACAATTTGAATTTGAATTTTGAAAAGAATTCTAATTTCAAATTTCCTCCCAATAATTATTTCTGTGTATTTGGCTGATAAATAGATGCAAGTAAATAAAAAATGTATTTTAATCAATTAATTGGTTTGTAAGGTTTCTCGAATCAGGCATTTTTGTTGCTTGTCAAAAGATGAAATTAAACAAGTTTAACCCATGTATTCATGTCAATTCTGTAGAATAAAAATTGTGTCGTATTGCTACAAGAAGACTTGAATACTTTTAAAACTATCAAGGTAAGAACAAGGTATATGTAGAAGTAGAAAGGCTGTTACAAGAAATTAATATTGACAGCTAATTTTTGTTACTTGTGTTATTTATTACCTTATAGGTACACTCCTTCAATCATCAAGCAGACTTTCCCAACAATTGCTTTAACAATAGTTGATGCATTACCTGAAACATGAATAAAAGAGAAAGTTCTATAAATAGGATTGAACTTTCCAAGCGATGAGAGGGAGTAACGATCATAATAAAGAGTATCATGCAAAGTCAACCTTCTATGTTATTTACAACAATTTATTGCATAATACTTTGTATATTTTCCATCAATGTAATACTTTTTTGTAGACTTTTTACGATTTGGATACTCTAGTTAAGGAGTATAAGACAAGTCAGATCAACAATTATACTATCTTATCCACTAGTTACCATAAGTACTATGTCAATTAGTTGAGGTGAGGATTAATTTTGATTTGAAAGAACTCTTATACTCTATAAAAAGCTTTATCAACTAAATTGTTTGTTAAATATTTCTATATTTTGAAGACTCTTTAAAAACTTATCAAGGTTTTGTTTTGATGAATTACCCAATACTAAGATAGTAAGTAGAGACAGTAAGAGCCCATGGTAAGCTGTAAAAAGTAACTTTTTGTCATTTAATCCAGCAAGCTGTTGCAGGACAAATACCCCCAGATGGCTTAGAGATAGCTCAATGAGGAAAGTGATCGCAACCTACCTCACTCCTCGTTTGCATAGTACGCTGTTGGGACCAATCAATCAATCAATCAGAACATACACGAACATGTACATGAATACGTCATCATATTTATTATAAGTACAAGCATGTACTAAAAATATGTTCTTAAGCATAAAAAACTAAAATAAAATTCAATAAAACGTCACATACACAAATGTTGTCGTCTGCTGCTCCTTCAAACATTGATAGTGGTATGAAAGTCAAAATTCATGTTTTCTCAATAAATTCGTTCAAGTTGTAGCATGATAATTCTATTAAATATTTTTTTAACATTTCCTTGAACTTTAAACTATTACATTCATTCCTTATGCAACCTGGTAGATAACTAATGAATTTTATTCCCATATACGTTGGAATTTGTTTAAATTTTTCTTTGTTGTGTTTTTTTATTGTAAAATTATTTTTATTTCTAGTATTATAATTTACCAAAACAGAATGTTGAGGTCTGGAGAGTCACCTATAGTCGAAATCAGGACTATACATCCTTGATATAGATGCTACTACATAGTAGATGGATGACATAGAAATATGTAAGGGATATTATCTGGACAATGTAATGGATCATATAGACTGCACTAAAGTGACTTTAGACTGTACTATAATATATCATTTGAAAGCTATCGGTAGGTCGATACCAATAATAGTTATTATATGTTGAAAGCCTGTCGGCCACGTCCTTTCACGGATAATTGCCTCATAAGCTCATTTAAATCGTGGGCCACGAAATCCCATTATAAATTCAATATGAACCAATGGATAATGAGTCAATTATGGAGACTAATCTGAATAGATAACCAATGTGGGAGTCGTTTGATTCAATTGAGCATCTGTTCAGAATAATAAACGCAGACCGTTATCATGTTGAAATAATGTAATATTTCATCACAAACGTGCATAGGATAGTCTGGAACCTGCATTTCATGCTTTCATGTAGGTACAATAATAGATAACATGATTGATGTCATGTTAACATCAAATCTACCTCAAAGGAATTCAATGTAAATTGGCAGGCCTAAAATTTGAATCGTGGTGAAAATGATTGTCTCCTATCTGTGACAATAAATTCATCAGTAATGTTTTCCCATGACGAAATACTTTATTTATAACAATCTAATATTAGAACTGACACTGTATTTAACTTTTATATATTGTTTTATTCACTTAAGGGAAGTGATAGCCGCGAGGCGTAGCAGGTATCTGTTCAATCAGATAGAGATAAGCTGCGTTCTCGTAGGTCCTGTTTGTAACGGTGACCGATTAGATTGGCCAGCAAAAAAGACACCGTTCTCTGCTGTAAAATCACTTCCCGGTGGTTCGGAACCCACCTAAAACTGTAGGTCCAACTCATCAATCACCATCATCCAACTCATTACCCATGCACAGGTCTCAGACTTCAGGCTTCATCCTCAGAAAAAAAGATGCATGAGGGATGCATTTCACTTCTGAAAAGAAGCTTCGTCAGCTTAAGGCTATAAAAAAGTGAAATACAGTGTCAGATTTAATATTAGATTGTTCATTAAGTATTTCGTCATGGAAAACATCACAGACTTTATTTATCATGAAAAAATACAATAAAGCAGAGATACTATACCCTTTCTTCGCAAATTTACAGCCCTAGAATCCAAAAGTTAGGTTATGCCAGTTTCACAAGGAATTCCACTTTGAAGAACAATGACTAATTCTTTTCAATCCTAGAATATTAATCTACAATCACACTTTCTAAAAGAAGGTCTAACACAGTCCAACCGTCCAAAGAATGTAGACATAATTTTGAATTTTATTTGGATTTTAGAACCAGAACATATAAAACATACCATTTCAATCATTTGATGAACAATCTAATATCAAAACTGACACTGTATTTCTATTTAAATTATGATTTCTACTGACTTAGAATAGAGGAATGCATTTCGCTTCTGAGGAGAAGCTTCTTCAGCCTCATGAAGCTTTTTATCAGATGTGAAATAATGCATTCTTCCAATATAAGTGAGTAAAAATCATAATTTGAAAAGGAATAAAGTGTCAGTTTTTATATCATATAATTTATTCTATTCTACATTCTATTTTCTTTCTTTGTACTTAAATTACAGTAAGTTTATTCATTCTATTCTGGCTTTCTGGTGAATATTCATTTTTTTGTACTTTTGTAACAGAAAAATCGTTGATTTTATTATAATAATACTCAAATCTGTGAATTTAGGAGATAGTAAATGAAAAGTTAATTGAATAGCAATACTTATTTCATATTAATGTTTCAAAAAATATGACAAACCTTAATTAGAACAGATATACTGGATTCTAGATATGAAGGATGCAGATTGATCTACTGGTTTGAACACATCTTTAAATTTATGTTGAAGTTCCACTCTCCCTCATGCAAAATACATTTCACTAATATTTAATTATTTGAAAAGAGATACATTGGAAGCGACAGATCCGTTGGATCAATTTGCTTCCAGAACACAAAATATATATTTTTATGTAGTTTACAACAAAATGATTACAAGTAATATTAAAATCAAGCATACAGTACTATACAGTACTGTAGCATATTATACAGTAATAATTATTATATTTGAGAATTTAATAATTAAAATAATAATGGTGAAGAATTATATAAGTAAAATGAAATGAATTTAAAAATGAATGTGAATGTGATGAGAACGAAAAATGATTAATGAATGATAACAAATGGATTATAATATTTGAGATTGTAATGTTACAGTATATTCACTGGAATACTACATACAATATCAAAACTGACGCTGTATTTCTATTTAATATATAATTTCCACTCACTTAGACACTGGAGGCATGCATTTCACTTCATGAGAGCTTCATCAGTTAGAAGTGAAATGCATGCTTCCAGTATCCAAACTTTAAGTGAGTGAAAACCATGATAGAAATATCGTGTCAGTTTTAAATATTAGATTGTTCATCAAGTATTTCGTCATGGAAAACATCACAGATTGTGAATAATCAAATTGAGGATGCTATCTTTATTTATCCATGAACACAACCATTACTCATTTATCTCAACTGAATTTATGAGTCTCAGACTCATGAGGGCTTCCTAAGCAAGAAATCATATATTTCACTATAGGGATCACATACAAGGTTGAGAATCTTTTTTATTTTATTTATTAATCACATTTTCACATTTTCCACTGGGTCTAATGTGACCCGTGGTGGTAGAACAATAACAAAGTACATAACAAAAATCAAATAAAAATTACAATAAACTTAAAAAACACTTTTGAATGGAATTTGACTCACGTTATGGCGTGACGGCCGTTTCGCTCTGTTGTCTAGAGCATCATCAGACGACCCACAGTAGACTCAGAGTGTACTGTGGGTCGTCTGATGATGCTCTAGACAACAGAGCGAAACGGCCGTCACGCCATAACGTGAGTCAAATTCCATTCAAAAGTGTTTTTTAAGTTTATAATACATATTTGTGGAAACAAGATGGATCTTCAACATCAAAAAATTACAATTGCTATTACAATTAGCCATAGAAAATAATAGAAGAAAGAAAAGAATACATAAACCATGAGGTGGGACATTAATTAATTGCAACTATTATTGATATTTATAATTAATTACTACCATTTATCCATCAATCTAGAATAAGTTACTATTAAAGAAAGAACAATTCCTCTTCACTCCACTCATTCACAAATTTTCTAAAGGTAGGAAAGGGTCAGTCCATGTTTAGCATCCTCTTCCAAGGATTAATAAACAACGAGGTGAAAATTAATTAATCAATTAAAAATATTACTAATAATAAATATTTGTAAGTAATTACTAGCATTGATCCATCAATCCAAAAAGAGATCTATTAAAGAAAAAACAATTCCTCTTTATTCAACTCATTCACTAATTTTCTAGTGTTAGGAAAGGCACATCCCAATTTTAGCATCCTCTTCCATGAGATCCAGCCATAACAGCCAATATAAACTGCTGTAGTTAGCAAAATGCGACTACTGGACTGTCATTACCTTTCCAGCCGTGTATTCAGATGACCTTTTCATAAAATCAGGTACGCTCTTCAGTTACCGATCACCGTAATTGCTCCATCATCTGTCTGAATCTCATTTATATGTACGGAAAAATGGCGCTCCTCATCCCTTTCCCCCAACACACACACATATATATCTACACTTATACACACACATACACATCATCTACACTTATACACACCTACATGTACACACATTTGTAACAGCGGTGATTAATACTAAATGGATGGAAGCCGGGTGTAAAATAAGGCAGTTACATATGATAATCTAGCCTAATACAGCCGCTTCCATACCAGGCGCAGGGTAATAGGACCTCTTCCACTCGTCTAGCAGCCTGGTGTCACCGACAGATATTCATTACCATAAGAGCGATATGCCGCCATTCATCTCCTACACCCGAAATCACCATAAATACCCTGGTAGCACCTAGTAGAGACCTCCAGTTAGATGGCACTCCAATACTTTATGTTTAGATTTAGTTGATTAACAGTTTCAACCTTTAAAACTGATATTTTGTATTTACGTTTAGGATGAGCATGAATGGAACTCATTTCTTGAGTAAATAGGAAGGTGGAAAGTAGTCTCAAAGTTGTTCCATAACTCGTTCAAATCAGTAAAATAGAAGAGAAGTCATGACGTCATTCTGTTCAGAATTGAATAATAAGACATGTAGTTGTCACAACCACATTTATTGAAAATGGTAGATACTAGTTTTGGTTGTTACACCAATATCAATCTCAAATAAACTAAAACTTAAGTACAGAGCTCATTATTCACTTTTCATTTTAGCTATATAATTCACCAACATTATTTCAAATGAATTTGTTTTTATTCCATCTAATATCTACTAATTTCTGTCTTTTTCCAATTTGATGTCTTATTCTCCTAATTCATCCTTCTCAATTTTTTTCCTGTTTGTAAGAATCTCATTTAATCAAATATTATATACTTACCATTCTACCTACAAGTGAAGATTGAGAATAGAAACTATATTTAATAAATCATTTGATGTTGGGCCTTGCTTGTTCTACAATATGAAATCCAGTAGGAAATATTAGATTCAAGTCACATAAAGAACAACAACTTGACACCCGAGTGCTAAACAGAGAACAAGACTTGCCAAACGAAGTAAAGGGTTGAAGAATATTTCATGCCGAAATAAAAGTGACAACTGGAAAGATTGCTGCTATATTTCGCTGTTTATTTATAGGGTTGTCGCTTGTGCATTCAACGTAGCTAGTGCTGTTCTAGCTCAAATAAATCGCACAACCTGATTTCAGCTAGCAAACTGATTTTTCTTGAAGACATTTTATGAGATAAACTTGCCTTCACAAGTTTTTTCATTGTTTTTGTGACTATTTCGTGTTGTATCCTCATGTGAATTCATTCTTTATTCCAAGTTTTCATACTGTTTCTGTTCCACTCCTTGGATTTTCTTCAGAAGATGTCGAGGAGACTCGGTGAGACAATAATAGCTTATTCGAACAAAAACCGAGTTATATTGGTTGGAGACTTACAACAGTTTTTAAAGTGTTTTTAAAGCAGTTTTTAAAGTGTTTTTAAAGCAGTTTTTAAAGTGTTTTTAAAGCAGTTTTAAAAGTGTCTTGAAAATATTTAAATATTTGGAAAACAATTGAAAATATATTTAGTTGATAAAGCTTTATAGAGTGTACAAGAGTTCCTCCCACATCAAAATTAAGCCTCACCACAAATAATTGATATAGTAATTGACTAGTGTCTCTTTATATCTCCCGGTCGAATTGGCTAAACTACCCAAAAGGAATGTGAATGAATGAAAGACTTTCAATTATCCTGAATTAAAAATGTAATAAGATAATGAAATAAATAAGAATTCATTCTTGATGAATAAGAATGTAATGGCCAATAAAGCATTCGCATACATACATACTAGTATATAATATTAGTAATATTGTATGGTATATGTTTGGTATAAGGCCAAACTGCACACTGTTTAAAAAAACATTTAGCTCCAAAGTTTTTCAACATATTGCCTTTACACTTAAAGCTGTATTTAAGACGTCATAATAAGAAAAACAAATTAAATTCCTCCTTAAGAGATGGTTACTTTCAAAGAATGTTGATGAGGTTGAGGGCATGCTTAATGTTGTGCTTTGAACTATAACCATGGTGATACTGACCTAGCTGCAATATTTAACCAGTGATCATTCCATGACGACATCATCAAATCATGTTAAGTTCTTTTAAACTTTCTATCAGCTATTAATTCGCTTTTAATGCTTCAGGTTATCAATTCTATTGAATTAATGGTATATTTTTAGTCCTTATTGTTTCTACTCTTACATTTTCGTACTATTATTATTCTATGTTTCCTCCAAGTGTTTTAATTCTATTATTTTTTTTATTACATCAATTCATGGCATTTTTCTTGGATCCTATGATGCTCCTGTATGCGGACATAATTTCACAATGAAATTATTTGCATACAGTATTATTTCTGCAGATATTTTTTTGTAACATTTTATTTCTTGTACATGATAGTTGAGTTGAACTAAGTATTTTTTTCTTTGTAACTTCTTGGTTTCTCTCCTAATAATTGATTGTTTTATAATTATTATTATTTTTTATCATGTATAATTTTTTTCCTGTGTATTTTTTGCTTGTTTGTATTTGCGGTAATGAAGATTATTATTATTATTATTATTATTATTATTATTACTAGTGTATAAGCTTGTTGGTAATATTGTATAATATTGTTGATCTGACTTGTTTTATACTCCTTAGCAGGAGTTTCCCAGACATAATCTACAAACAAATAAAAACGTATCACCAACAAATTAATATAAAACCACACCTCAATACAAGGCATTAATTGCACAGGAAGAGTCTGAGAATTTTGGCAAAGGTCACTGGTTGACGTCACACCGGCTACTCCCAGACCGATTTTTGTTACTACAGGGAAAGATGGAGATACGTCAACCTTTCTCTTTAATAACGTTGATAAATATAGGCCTAAATGAGAAGAGATAACGAGATAGATTTTGTACAAAAACACACTTTGATCAAAATCAAAGATTTTCCCCCCGATTATGGAAGCCGTTGCATGGACAGTATTTCCTGTGAAAACATCTCTCAAATTGGAAAAGAAGAAAAAAATGAAGTAAACTAGAAGAAGGACGGAAAGTTGAAATCTTAGAATCTTTGGAAAACCAACAGCATACAGCAGCCACCACAAACTCAACGTCATTAATTTTTCCTACGCTTTCACTCGGCCTTTTCTCTTGGAAAAATCATTTATCTTGATATATGTATTCCAAGGAGAAAAACGAGCAGAGACCCCCATTCCTTTCCCCCCCCCCTCAGACGCCGTCCGCCTTAGTAGCGGGCAAAAAGTGAATTACGAGCATTCTTTTGTTGCCTACAGAGCGCGCGATGCTAAGTCCGAAATATGGCAATGAGGCCATAATATTAAATTTTTCTTTTTTCAAAATTCAATTTCCGGACAGTACCTCTTCTCTCCCTTCCACCCCCCCCCCCCCACCAAGACAAACAGGGGGCGCGACACATAAAATAAAACAAACAAACAGATTCGTCTCTCTATATTTCTCGCGCAAAATAAATGCGAATCGTTGTCTTTGCGTGTTTGCCAGAAACAATTTTTTTTTTGGCTGTTCGAGGAAAATCTCTGTAGAAATTGAAATGGTCTACAGATTATTATCGTTCAGCGGAGGATTCAGAGTGTAACTTTTTCGTTTTTCCGACTAAATAAAGGAGCGGGCAACGGGTTAAATTGAAATTTGTTAAGGAGTTATGCTCATTTTCGTACAAGATGTGATTTATTAAGTTTCTTTGAGAAGTATAACACGATTATTAAAACTGTTTTCATCTAGCACTAAATTCATTTTAATCTTTTCAAGGCGTAAGCTTTGAGTAATGTTTGGATAAAATATTGCATCAGAGATTAATTGAGAAAAGCTAAACATAATTTTAGAACTTATACTTACACTATAATAATATAATAATTAATAATTTCTCTGGATGATACTGCGAAACATCCAGAGGAGTTTATTCAAAAAACAAAGATACAGATATTAAGGAGAATCCCGACTCATAAAATTGCTACTAAATAATATAATTTTATTCCTAATTATGATACCCCACTATAATGATATGTGTCGGGGTGATCATAATAATATATTATTCTGCAAAATTTCTTAACCAGTTAGTACCTACATTATAACAATACTTAATTAACTAACAATAATAATATATATAACTAATAACACCATAACCAACAAAGATACACCACCAATATACCCCATAATAACATATAATACAATACCAATATACACCATAATAATGTGACAATACTACAATATGAACACTTAATTACCCTACTATATAATTATATATTGTCTACATTCTACTTACTATAAGCTCCTCGCTAGTGTAGATTCCAATTTCGTGTAACCAATCCCTAATTATTCTTTTATAACTATGTATGTTCTCTTCTTCTTTTGCTATTTGTGGCATTTTATTATAAACCCTAGGACCCAAATATTCTACTGACCGCTGTCCAAAAGCTGTATTCATTCTAGGTACATTTTGAAAATTTAAGTTTCTGATTCTTGTGTTATGACTATGGGCAATTAAACTATTTACATTTGTATTTTTCTTCATGTAAGTGAGTAAAACTAATATATACAGCTGTCTGACGCTAAGAACTTTGTTTTCAGTGAATAGTTGAATACTTGGGAAGCGATTGTCTTTGTTTCCCATGACTTTGAGAATGCGTTTCTGAGCTTTGAAAATTGGATCTATAAAGCTAATATTTGCTGCACCCCAGACCAATAAACCATATCTTAAAAGGGATTCAACTATTGAAAAATATACTGTTTTTATCACTTCACTGTTGAGTACATTACGCAGCTGGTAAAATTTGTATATGAGCTTTCTTATTTTTGTAGTTGTATATGATATATGTTTATCCCATTTTAATAAATCATCTACAATTATACCAAGATATTTAACATTGTCAGAGCGCTCAATCAGAGGACAGTCACAGTTCCGATTCCCTCCTCTACAATAGTGAAGCTTAATTGACGCATTTAGTGGCTTGGTATTATCAGTTAATGAAAAGGTCAAGAACTTTGTTTTTCCTGCATTTAGTGTTAATAGGTTACTATCCAACCACCTAGTGACTTTGGAAAGTTCTGTTTCCACTATTTGAAATGTCTCATCCCAGTTCCTACCCTGGAAAAGGAGGGCTGTGTCGTCTGCAAAAGCTATAACTTTACCCTGAATTTGAAGGGAACACAACTCATTTGCAAATATCAAATATAAAATTGGGCCTAAAACCGTTCCTTGAGGTATTCCAAATTCCATAGTTCCTTCAGCACTCATCTGGCTTCCAACCTTTGTCCTTTGCTGACGGTCACTAAGGTAAGACTTGAACCATTCAAGAGTTATATCCCTTATACCTATTGCTTCAAGTTTTTTTATCAATAAGTCATGTGATACAGAATCGAAGGCCTTGGCCAGATCCAAAAATACTGCTATACATTTATTTTTCCCCTCTAGATTATGAATGACAAATTTTGATAACTCCAAAACTGCTGATTCCGTGCTCATCCCCTTACGAAATCCAAATTGGTTTGGAGAAATGATATGATACTTTTCTAGATAGCTCATTAACCTAAGTTTTACTAATTTTTCTAAAATCTTTGATATGTTACTTATTAATGAAATAGGCCTATAGTTACTTAAAATTAGCTTATCTCCTCCCTTATGTATAGGTCTGACACAAATTACTTTCATTGCATTAGGGAATATTCCAGTAAGCAAACTCAGATTGAGGACGTGAGCCAAAGGCTTACAAATTAATTCTTTAATGCCTTTCAAAATTTTATTATCAAATCCATCAAGTCCTGGTGCACTACTGTTATGTAAAGAGTTTATGACTTCAATTATTTCCTGCTCAAGTATGGGTGAAAAAATCATAGAATTAGGCATTCTTATATGTGGCTTATAACTAGTTACAATATCATTTATATTTTTATGTAAACCATCTGATATTTTCTTAGCCATTTTTTTTTTAGCCATTTTCTCTCCTATACTAACAAAGTAATCATTAATATGATTCAATAATAAATCAGGATTCTCTTTCAATGTTACAACATTATCTCCTATTTTTACAGCATTCAGTTGATTTTTTTTCTCCTGGTTTGCATCAGTGGCCTCCTTGATGATCTCCCAAGTTTTCTTTATGTTATTTCCTGCTTCCTTGAATTTCCTCTTGAAGTGATCCTCTTTTGTTTTCTGGATAAGCGAAGTTAGTGTATTCCTATACAGACGGTAATGAGTTGCTAATTCATGATTTTCTGGTTCTAACTTCCTCCTCTTATTCAAAAGATTCCTTGTTCTGATAGATAAGACGAGCCCTCTGGTAATCCATGGTTTGATGATTTTAATTTTCTTTTTTTGTCTGTAATGATGAGAGTTATTATCCATATGGCATTGCAGAATTTTTATAAATTTTTCGTAAGCCATATCTGTGTCATTACTCCCAAAGACCTCCTCCCAGTGCTCCTCCATTAGGCATCTTCTCAAACCAACTAAATTTATTGTTCTTCGGTGTGTGGAATCAGCATCATGTACATTTACTCTGTGGCTGGCGTCCGGACATCTCTGTAGCCCCAAAATTGTAATGAAATGATCTGTGATGCTAGAGTGATATATTATTGGATGACTCTGTTGTTTGGAGTTTGTTAATATATGATCGAGGCAAGTTGATGTTTCTGTTGTTACCCTGGTAGCCTGTTTGATGCAGTTTTTCAAGCCATGTTCGCTCAATAAATCATAGTATTCATCGAGTTGCTGATGTTGATGTGGTTGGAGCGTATTAATGTTGAAGTCTCCTGCGCATATGATTACCTGTCCTCTTAGGCTATTGAGCAAATTTTCCAAATCCTCTAAGAACTCTGTTATATTGTAGTTCGATGGAGATCTATAGATCGCTAATATATTGTATTTCTCCTTTGTAGTTTGCAATTGTAGGTGGAGAACATTTGCCTGTCTAATATCCAACTCCACTGATAGTACATTTAGAAGATCTTTTGTATATACGACGACTCCATCATTCTGACTACGGTTATTTGATGAGTGAAAAATATTATAACCCTTCAATTCTTTTGGAGTATGATCATTTTTAATCCAACACTCTGTTAATATAATCACATCAAAGTCATAAGACATATCCTCCAATTGAACCATCAGATCATCAAAATTTTTCTTAATACTCCTGATATTGAGACAAAAAAAAGTTAAGTCACAGCCTTCAAGTGCCGCATGAAGTTGTTGTTTATCTTCAACTACACTGTCCTGTATCTCATCCATTTCATCCAGCTCATTTGCAACAGACATTACATCATTATTCGTCATTTTGTTTTTTTGTTTTTTAGATGCATCCCTCCTTGCATGCTGTCCGCCATTCTCTCATGCATTCTCACAATGTATGCATCCTCGCAACCCATAATATTTTTTGTAATCGACGACATCAGATCATTCCTTCCTGTTGTCAGGTAGTGGAAGCTATGAGTGTGTCTGCTGAGAGCTACAATTACATGATTTATACTGTTGTAGATTTCCATCTGATTTGTATTAATCCTTACGAGAACCACATTTTTATAAGTAAGGCTTCATGAATTGTGTGTATTTTAAATGATTTTTCCAAATTCCTGTTTAAAATTTCTTGAATCCTTTTCTTCTCATTTTGCGTGTAAGTTAGTACAAGCGTCTCTGGTTTAAGTTTAAGTAATTCGCAATTTAAAATATTTGTTTTAATAGATCGAAGTACATTGCTTGTTGTTGTCATTTGCCCGTAAAACTTGGAGAGTGCACAGCACACGTCGATCGGACATCTTCGAGTCACTGATACCTTGTGGGTGGGCTCGCAAAAAACCGAAGGATGAGACCATCTAACTTGTATATTGCTCCTCTCGATGTAAGGAATCTGCTTTGAATCGCCAAGTAGGAAAATTTCGGAAGATCCTGACAGCGCTGCTATAAATCCTATGTACCCAGCATGCATTAATACAGCCTCGTCTATAAAGACACGTTTATACTTCTTCCCAGTTCCATTTATGATGAACGATGAAACCGTCCTGTAATCAGATCTGATTATATTTTTACAGTACTTTTCTCCATACTTATGAATAACGGCCTCCCTCACGTCTTTGATGCCTGCTCTTGTTTGACACAAGACTAAATCAATTCCTGGTCTATGTTCGTTTAGAATTTTGTATGTTTTTCCGCATCCTGGCACACCATCTATCCATTTTATTACAGGAAGATTGCAATTGGCAATATCAACTGTTGATATTTTCTGATGTAGTTCACCATTTAGCATAAGCTGGGTATCTCGACTAACAAGGATATATCTCTCTTGTGTGCAGAATCTATTCAGTTCATCGTTGAATGGCACGTACGTTCCTTCTTTCTCTAGACAATATCCCATTCTGTAACTTGCTTCAGATGGCCAAAGAAAGTTCCCCAAAACGTTATCGTAAATATTCATATCATTACGCCTAATGTCCAATAAATATGAATAGGAACTCAGCAAGTTTTTTCTTGTAATATTCATCAAAATATCTTTGTATATTGAAGCATTTGTGCTGTCATACTGCCTCAGGAGATTTCTAAGCTCTATCATGCTGTTTATGTATTCTTGAATTGGAGATTTTTCCGGTAGAAAGCCTGATGGGCAAAAATTTTCATTAGCTGTTTCTGCTGGTATGTTTAAAAATGTTAAATTATTTATTCCTTTATAATAAAAAACATATTTAATATTTTTTGTTGATAACACCAAACTCATTAAATCAATGCATGATATGTCAGCCATTGTTCCAAAGAAATCAATTCCTATTGTTAAATATTGTTTACCTACGGCCCAGCTATCAATAATATTTAATAACACTTCAAGTTTATTGATTAAATTACTATCATCTACCAGTAAATACAAATTGACGATTTTCAATGTCGCATCAAATTTCGTAGACAATTCAATCTGCTTGGTCTGCGAAATTACGGTCGTTAGACAATTGTATTCACCTTCGGTCATCACCTTCCTGTTCACAATAGTAGAGATGCCCTTAGAAATATTTACTTTTTCTTTTTCATAGCAAGCGAATGAAATATTTAGGTCAGTGTATTCACCAAAATTATAAACAAGAGATGTCCTACTTTTTGATGTCTGCTGTACTCTATTCGATCTAGCTACTAAATTTAGAATTTTATGAAACTCGATTAAAATATTACTATGACTACTTTTAAATTTCTTATTGTTGTCTTTATTTTTAAACAATCCCATAATCGGTCTTTTCGATGAGTTGTTGTAATGCTTTCTGGCTGCAGGGGCATTTTGGGTCGTTGACTTTATGACTTGTAGGCTTCTTATTTCTCTTACAATTAATGCAAATTGGTTGCTTGGTCGTGTTGGGGCAATTTTTAATATTATGGCCCTCTTCAGCGCAATGTCCACATACATCCTTTTCTTTCTTACAATACTTTGTCACGTGTCCAAAACTTTGACACTTGAAACACCTCTGGACAGAAATGAAATCATTCAGTCTACAAGACGTGAAATCAACAAAAACACGCTTCTTGTTAATCAAAACTCTTCTTATTTCAGGCTCACATTCAATAACCCAGTGTACTACTTCCTTATTCTTCGGCCCCACTTTGAAAAGAGGCTGACATCCTTTAAGGAACTGTGATTTTGCTATTTCAGAATTTTCAAAATTCTTCTTGTAGATGATTTCGGCAAGTTCATCATTATTCAATTCTACTGGTACATCATAAACAATTACCCTAGGTTTCTTATTATGTGGTTCCATTATTTTTAAACTATTTTTCATACTTTCAGATTTGAATGCTTCATTTTCAACTATTTTCTTTTTATCTTCTTCAGAGTTTAATACAATCATTAAGCCCCCTCCTCTCACATTCACAGTCTTTTTCACTTTAATGCTATCTTTCTCCTTTATATTATCCCTAAGTACGTTTCTAATGGACTTACTATTTTCTAATTCATTAGTAACTGGTTTTAATGGCTGCAGCATCACAATATGCTCTTGTGGTTGCAACTTCCTTACGCTAGGCCTATTTCCTTCAATACTGGTTTTATCTTTAGATTTCCTCGGCAATTGTACCATGTCCGCGTAGCTTGCTGTATTATCACTGTTTTTTATTGACTCAACCGATTTACTTATAGTTTTTAACGACTCTTGAATACCATTGTTCGTGCTTCCTAGACTGGCCGCTAACTGAGAAATAGTTACTGCCCTTGTTTCCAATTTTACAGTTGTCTCTGATAGTTTATTCGTAATTGAAATAAATTTATCGAAATCCGCCCTTAAAATTTTTCTTTTGTCGAATTCAGATTCTGCCCATGCTTGTAGCTCATTTTTCAGGTTCTTCAAAGTTCCAAAATCGCTTGAAAATTCATTATGAAAAAACTTATATGTAGATTCCATGTTACCTTTCTTTGATGTTGCTGTATCCTTTTCCTGAACTCGTTCCTGGGTTGTAGACTGGTCCACTTCCTCGAATTCTGGAATTAATCCATATGGCGCCTTTATAGGTGATTTCATGCGTTGTATGAATCACAAAAGCCTATCAGCATTGACCCACTTTCCAACTAATAAACAACGTTACTATTAGGCTAGTAGGCTCCTCCGCTGGCTGTGATGTTTACTCTACCGCTTCTCGATTGTGAATAATGTTGATAATGTTGACTATGTTGATAACATTTTATACACTTTATGAACTCTTGAGCAAAAGGTTTAGTTTCCAACTACACAGAATACACTACAAAATTAATGTTTTTCATAAAGGTTCCTGGACCAAGAGCATCAATTATCGTCGCGTATTCCTGCCTGACCACCGACGTTTTGCGCAAATCCATGAGTTGGAAACTGTGGCTTGACAGCTGAGACAAGAAGATTAGTTGTTAGTTCAAGAACAGTTTATATCTGGCACTTTTCCTTGTATTGGGTATTCCTCCTTTTTTAATCTTCTAAATGAGATTGAACAAGCCTCATTAAATAATATTAACTACAATTTGAGAATTAAATACGATTACATAATCGTAAAATATTGGATATGATAGCCGTGAGCCGTAGCAGGTATTTGTTCAGTCAGATTAGATGAGCAACGCTCTCCTGGGCCCTCCCTGTAAGTGACCGATTGGATTGGCCAACAAAAAATACTCTGTTCTCTGATGTAAAATCACTTCCTCGTGGTTCGGAACCCACCTTAAACTGTAGGTACACTTTGTTCCCCATAACATGACACAAGCGGCGAGGTGGAACTACCCGTAAGGGTCTCCCCACCAATAATAGCCATACGCATTTACTTTTATTTGAGGAATATAATAGTTATAATACACTATAAATCACCACCATCTACTTTAGCAATCTAACAGTCTCATTTAGTAAATACTAAGTAGTAATAACACAACTAAAAAATTAACACCCTCAACTTATCAACAGATAAACACTACGACAAACAGATGGGGTAATTCATCAAAACAAAACCTTGATAGGGTGTTTAAAATCCAAAAGAAAGCGGTTAGGTGTATAGAAAGAGTAAATAGGTTTTAGAGGTAAATAGGTTATAGGAGGATTAGATTTATCTAGGCCGTTATTCAAGAGACTTGGTCTCTTAACTGTAGCCTGCTTATATGTGTATGAAGCTACTTTAAAAAACGAATGAAAAACGAATGATATTAACCAAAATCTTGACGTACACGATTATAATACAAGAAGCCGATGAGATTATCACTTGGTGAGTCACAATAGTAGCTTATTCAAACAAAATCCTAGTTATGTTGGTAGGAAACTACAACAAGCTACCGCAGTTTTTAAAGATTATAGAAATATTTAAAAAACAATTAAAAAAATATTTAGTTGATAAAGCTTTTTATAGTGTACAAGAATTCCTTTCACATCAAAATTAAGCCTCACCCCAACTAATATTGATATAGTAATTATGGTAACTAGTGTATAATATTGTTGATCTGACTTATCTTATACTCCTTAACTGGAGTCTCCAAGACGTAATCTACAAAAAAAAAGAAAAAAGATATACGGCTATAGACGATTGACCCTCAATAAATCCACTTCATTTATCAATCACCAAAATCAATCAACTTGAAAATCTGTTGATTAATTCCAGAATTATCGATTTCCTCTGGACGTAAATAGGGGAGAAGTTGATCTAACATTGAGCGTGGTGGGTGGAGGGAGGTTAATCGTTAAGGAAGAGCTTGGCTATTATTTAGTAATTGATTCAAAATGTCATCACCAAAATTAGCAGCGTAGCTGTGCGCCCTTCTATATAACACTAATAGTCTATATATTATTTTATTGATAGATACAGTCACTGTGCTCAGTTCAACATTGTTGCATCCGTTATGTGCATTCAGGGGAGAGTGTTTGTTTCCCGGAAAGGGATAGGAGGTGATACTTTGTGTATATGAAAATGTCAAATATGATAAGAGAGATATCTGCAGGGTGGGTTAGTGAAGAACAAGGGGGTGAGGGT
The DNA here is from genome assembly GCA_948455865.1 of Conomelus anceps. Classification (NCBI taxonomy): domain Eukaryota; kingdom Metazoa; phylum Arthropoda; class Insecta; order Hemiptera; family Delphacidae; genus Conomelus; species Conomelus anceps. The sequence goes on from OX418219.1 coordinate 1,112,128, forward strand.
TTGTTTGATTGATTTTCCAAAAGGGTGAGCTACTGCATTTCGCGATTTGACTGTCACCGAATTTTCGGCATTTGCTTTGGTGCTAGGGTTGGAGAAGGGTAGGAAATGATACAGAGATATCAATGACACAGGTGTTTGGAGATTGTGGCCAAAGGAGAGGGGGAATGGTAGTTGGGTATATATAACCCCGTCAAAATCAGACTACAACTAGCACTGCTCAATATGTCTATAGATATCACCCCCATATATATATTGCTGGACTAAATATATTTGGTTGCTATTCGGTAAACATAGTTGGTTACATATCTGCGACGTTGTTTGCCGTGATATGACAGACCACGTGACCTCTGGCTGATAACCGAAATAAACTTCAATGCCCTGTTTCCTCCACATAGTGGATTTCCCGTTTTGAGTGCACTCGCGCGCTGGTGCGTTAGTGAGCGTTGGGCTTATAATACACACTCATCTGTTTCTGAGTAGTTTGTACCACACTGAGGGAATTAACATTGTTAGCAGAATTATGGTGCAACGTTGAAATGACGTTGGACTCGTAAGTTAACTCTAATTCGAGATGGAAATTGGTAGGTTGGTATAAGTGGTTTAAAGGCTGTGAGTAGGGTTTTGCCATGATTTTTTGTATACTACTAAGGTATTAAAATGTAATCCATAGTCAAGGGAAAAGTTTATTTCATCAACTATTTTGTGAAATATGGGGGTTCAAAGTTGAAAATTTTAGGTCTTTGGGGACAATTGACCTTACCTACAAGTTATTTCAAACTTTGGTTAATCCTTTTATAACTCAAAAACATATTGAGGAATAAAATGACATATTTTTTATTACAAACAATTAGTATTGGTACTTACGTATTATATAAGGAGGCACTATTTTACCGCGCGCTGTGGTGGAACAAGCTTGAATCCTGCTAGATCGTGACACCCCGTTAATGGAAATGTATATAAAATTCAATTTATACAATATTGAATTTGGAATAACGATCTAGCGAGGTTAGGTTAAGGCTGTGCGCAGGGTTTTGGTCATAATTTTTTTCGAAGTTTGTTGTTTTGGATATTATTAAGGTATGTTGTTGACTATTGCCATGAGAAATTATTATTTTTATCAAATATTTTATGGTATATGAAAGTTGAAAGTTGAAATTTTTCGGTTTTTGGGGGCATTTGTTCTCCCCTAAAAGTTATTTTAATCTTTTGATACATTTTTTCAAATGAAAGACAAATTGAGGAACAAAATGAGATATTTTTATTCCAATCACACAATTAGTTTTCTCAAAATATTTTTTTTAAAACATGCGAAAATTTTCAGTTTTATAAAAAATTATTTTGAAAAAGCCAACTGTTTTATTTGAAATGAAAAATGTGTCATTCTTTTCCCTAAGTTTTCTTTCAGCTATAAAAAAATTATCAAATGTTTAAAATAACTTGTAGGGGAGAACAATTGCCCCCAAAAACAGACAAATTTCAACTTTGAACTCTCATATTCCATAAAATATTTGATGAAAAAAATAATTTCTCATGGCAATAGTTAACATTTCAATACCTCAATAATATACAATATAGTGAAATTTGAAAAAAAAAATTATGACCAAAAGCCATGCGCACAGCCTGTTTGGCTTGGGCTCCTGATGTTAGGTACCTTAATTTTTTCAGAATAAATTTTTAAAAATCTCAAAAAATTTCCAGTTTTCAATAAATTTCAAAATTACAATTTATTAAGATTCATGACTCTCATGACTCCTCCCTGAAACCGCTCTTGCTTTGAGTTCGAATTATAGAAAAAATTGAGAACACCCAGGCTATATTGTTCAATGTCGATAAAACTATGTGGGCCTACCCGGATCTTAAATGAATTGTTTATATTTGACTTGCTGCCTTAATTTTTCCTGGGAGGGCGAAGTTAAGGCGCAGCCGACCCTCTCGTTCACTCTACCCTCAATAAAAAATGTAGATAAAATCTTGAATGTGTATAATTTTTTTATTTATTCAACTATGAAACAAATACAATGGAGCAAAGATACACCAACAAATTTTCCAACAACTGCTTTCTTCGAAAATTTTCAAAATGTTAGGTTTTGCCAATTTTTTACAAGGAATTCCACTTTGAAGAACAATGACCAATTCTTTTCAATCCTAGAATATTAATTTAGAATTACACTTTGTGAAAGAAGCACAAACACAGTCCAAAGAAAGGAGACAGAATTTAAATTTAGTTTTTAAAGCCAGAACATAGAATTCACAACATGCCATTTCAATAATGAATGGAATAGAAACAAGAATATAAATTTCACAGTGTTTGAAAGCTCGAATCCAAGAAAAAACAGTTTCCCGCTTTGGAAATTCATGAAAGCTAAACACAGTTGGATGCGTGCATTTCCACTGGACTGTTTCATCCAATCAGCAGCTAAAATGCTGATTGATGCAAAATTATCGTAAACGAATGAAATCAGGAAGTCACTGTAGTCAGCAAAGCGAGAACCCATTCCACTCATTCAGCAATCAACATCAAAACACTAACTACAACATTATTATGAGGGTCATTAAAGTCCCACCAGCTGCGTGATTGATGGCTAATTAGAAGCGAGTGTGGAATTTATCTCATTCGTATTTAAAAAAAAAAATTATCTCTTCATTATATGCCCACAGTATACGGTACAGTACTCCTATTCCATTTTATTTCTGGGTTTAGTGGAAGAAAGAAACCAGGAGTCCTAACTCCGCCATTTCAATGAAGGTAATTAATCAATCAATTTAATATACAGCGTGTTCTTATAGCCAATAAATTTCAATATTCAGTTGAAGTTAATTAATAATTTTGTAGCCTTTATTAACATTACGTTATTTTATTATTTGGAAAACACTTTTATTATTTAAATAGTGAGAAATTATGTATTCAATACTAAATCTCATTTCTGTTACTATAATCTATTGGGTTACTATTTCTTTTTTTTTTTAATAATTTATTCCTCATAGAGAAAGAACATTATAAAATACAATACAAGAAAATAAACATACTGCCATATGAAAAAAAAACAAAAAAAAAAAAAAACAGCTGAAAATGTAGGAATTACTCCCCCAAAAGAGCGTGTTTTTATTTATACAACACTTGTATTATTTAAATAATGGAAAATTAGGTACTCACTACTAAATCTAATTTGCTCCCGGTAAGACTTTGACAACGAAAACCATGGTTGCGTTAATGGGAGCCTTACCGGTAAATATTACCGGTGCGTCGGATTGGTCTATTTGAATTCCTAGAAAGTAAAAAGTTTGAATAGACCAATCAGATGTCACAGGTAACATTTACCGGTTACCGGTAAGGCTCCTATGAACTCAACCCATCTCATAGAGAGAGTTTTGTAAAGTGTCACAAATACTAGGTGGGCTTGTTTTACACACTAAAATAATGGGACAAGTTTATATAAACATAGATAGGCCCCAAAATATTTTGTTACAGAATTGAATGTAGCGCAGGTTGGTAGCAATTATTATGGTAACTAGTGTATAAGTTGGATAATTGATGTAATTGTTGATCTGACTTGTCTTATACTCCTCAACTGGAGTCTCCAAGACGTAATCTACAAAAACATGCCTCCATTTTACTTGTGAATTGGTCACTTCCATGTAAAATGAGCTGTCAGATCGAATAAAATAAGTTAGATTAATTAACTAATTTTGTAACTAACTAGTAACTTTTTAAATATTCAACAAAATAAGCGAAAGTGACCCAAGAAAAAAAGTTTTTTTACAACTTGAGGTGGATTTTTCGGTAGGCTTGAAGGGGTTTCTGAAAAAAATGAAGAGAAAAATTTAGATAATTCGGCGGAATTAAGATAATTAAGAAAATTAAGATAGTTAGTTGGTAGGAGCGCTTGTCTGTGATTATTTGTTTTCTGCAGCCTTGAGTTTGAATCTCATTCAGCCATGCATGTATTTCATCATTCACCCATTTACTTAATTACCAACGCACAAGTCTGCAGACTCATATGGGCATCATCCGCAATAAAAAACATTGTTTAGGAGAATAAAATGCTTCACGTAACCCAATAGCAAGAAACCTACATCCAGAATCTAAAAAAAATCAGCGTTTATTGAATCAAACACATTAATTGTGCACAGTTTACTATTCCTAAGTGGTTTGATTTATTTAGTCCTAATTTTATGGTGTTTGGGCTGAGCATTCTGTATATAATATCTCATAATGTACAGATTTATAAGATACTATATATAAGATTTCATGTATATTAGTAGCATACCATTACTCCATCTTAGTAGTACACTCCACGTAATTGGTTAATAATTGAACATGCTTCGATATTTCACAAATCGAAAAAAACTTAAAAAACGTTCTAGAAATAATTTTACAAAAGGAAATATTTTTCACGAAAAATCTGCAAATATCCCGCTCACTGAACAAGTTAGCGTTTTTCGAACATTGTGTAGACTATATTTTTTTACTGAACTAAGTTGTTTCGAGTAAACAATGTTTTGTATAGGTAGCGTTTTTACGATCAGCGTCTGCTATGGAAACTCAGTTTGCTGAACAAAGTTATCAGTGAACGGTTTATTCTCTCTTCCAGCTGAATTTTTTAGCGGGAAAAATTGTTTTTTGTTCAAGCCTTTCATAGCTGTTCCAATACTGATGTAATTATTTATTGTCTGTTTATTTATTTATTGATTTCAAAAGCATTTTTTTCTGCTTACGATTTTCTCACTGTATACTTACTCCTCTATAATACTCACTCTATGAAACAATTCACTCTTATAACAGTAATGCTACATAAAAATTGCAGAAAGTGAAGTATTTCTGTGAACAGTGGACCTTACGCCCAAGAATAACGGTGCTTGCACTGAGGAACTTGATGGAATTAATAATAATCACCTTCGCAAAATTGAACTCAATCATCAAACCTCACCCTTGATTCAATTTGCGCAGTCTATTCCATGCTTGTCTCCCACAAGTCACATCTGTTTCACATCAACAAGGCTTTGTTTGTTTTTTCCAGACAGCCGATTTTTCAAATTGGATGATTGAATTTATAAAATAATATTAATTAAACTTGTATACTTATTATTTACTTAGTAATCACTTGTTATTATAAATAAATAAATAAAGTTTTATTGTCAGCTGGCCAAAATGCATAAGAGAACGCCAACATATTTAGAAAAAACTCTACACAACAATGTAGGAAGTGATAGCCGCGAGGCGTAGCAGGTATCTGTTCAATCAGATAGATATAAGCTGCGTTCTCGTAGGTCCTGTTTGTAACGGTGACCGATTAGATTGGCCAGCAAAAAAGACACTGTTCTCTGCTGTAAAATCACTTCCCGGTGGTTCGGAACCCACCTAAAACTGTAGGTCCAACTCATCAATCACCATCATCCAACTCATTACCCACGCACAGGTCTCAGACCTATGTGGGCTTAATCCCCAGAAAAAAAAATGGTTGCAGATAAAAATTCTACAGGATACCAGTCAACATTTAAACACTAATCCTATATAGCAGGCTATTACTCAACAATAATATTAATTCATTAATATCAATTCTATAATATTTATAAATATTTAATTCTTTAATAATTCTATAAATCTTTATTATTCTATGAATCTTCAATATTTATACTATTAATTCACAGACATACTCTTATCTAATGATTTCTGATGAGATAAGTCACAAAGTATTGACTCTACTTTCGTGAAACTCACTAATGCCCGGTTTCTGAGTTGTTCATCAAGTTTAATGGATCATTAACCCATTGCTCCAGTATTGAGTTAATGGTCCATTAAGTTGATTAACAACTCAGAAACCCGGCATTAGATTGTAAAATGGGGTTTTTATCAGCCAATCATGCATCTTTGTTTTAAAAATGTTTAAGGTAAATCATGGAGGTGGAGAGGTAACTCATTAAAAGCCTTTTGCCCAATGATTTCAAAACTGTATAGTAAAATTAGTAATATATACTTGATTAGAGTATTAGAAATAATTTGTTCCTCTCAAACGAATATGCTATTTTTATGAATGATAGATAATTCAATTCACACTAAGGCTCAACCAGATGAGGAAGAGGTTCCGAGGGCTATCTTGTAATCTGATTCCAACTGCATGTGATGGAGAAGCTCATTTTAAAAATCATATGTTCCCTATATAAGAAGGCCAAAGTGCCTTTCATTTTTCCCTTTTAAAAATCTTTTAAATGCAAGCAAATTTCGAAAATCCTTTCACATACATCGCTGGGCATTCCTTAAAGGGAGATCCATGCAAAATTTAATTGAACTTGGTGCACGTGTTTAGACGTAAATGCGTTACAAACAGACAAACAGACAAATGCAAAACGGTCAACTTGAAACAGAAACCTCTCTTCGTTTCGTCAATGATTTTTATTTTAATTTTTCGATAAATTCTGGCATCATGACTAACTTTTAAGGTACTCTGACCAATTTGAAGAATTTTCAGTAGACTATTCTGAAATAAATGATTCCTCTATCAATGAAAATATTATGTTACTTTATAAAGTGACGGAAAATATAAAAATCTTCCACAAACTTCTCTCAAAGCGGAATGGAGACTTATCAATCTTATTCTCAGAGTAAATGCACAGCAAACTGGAGAGAAAAATATCAAATCATACAGTTTCTGTCTCTTATTGCAGTCTACAAATGTGAAAACTTTATCACATCCAACATGGCGTCGAACTAGCAGCAAAGTGTAGGAGGGCTACGGCAGTGTTTGTCTTCATGAATTCGCCATACTCTGCAAAGTTGAGCGATATTTTGCGAGCAGGTGCAGTTGAGAATTCGAGATCGTTTACTTCTACAATTCACTCCATGGCAGGATTGTGACCTTTGTTCCTCTCATTTTGTTCACTTATACGACAAAAATTAGAGTATGAATAATGAACGAACATATTTGATAATAGACTAACATAAGATAATTAATTATCTTGAATATTTTAAATATTAGGTTTTATTTTCAGTCTTTGGTTGCAGCAGAATGAGATGCGACAAATCGCACAAAGATTATTTAAATGTAACGACACAGTGCTTGGGCTAGTGTTTTGCCAGATATAAATGTCCGATATTGTGGAAAATCTGTAAATCTGGCAACACACCTTGATTTCCATGGCTTTGTTGCGCTTGTCTTGGGGCATGACGAGATACGCGCGATGGTCCATGTTTAGCACTTAAAATAGAATTTAAAAAAAGGTTCCTTCATTTTTTTTAATAGTAATTTGACGACTGTACCTGCTGTAACCTAATGGCTATGTAACTGAAATTGCATTGACGTGTCATACACCGCTAGAGCTATGCTCATCATAATGCGGTTTCATGTGACAAAATAATAATAATAATAGTAATAACCAGATCAGTATTTTTCGGCTCAGAAAATTTTATCAAATTTAACAATAAATTTACTTATTTATTCATTCATTAACTAACTTACAGTCAATGTGAATACAACAGGTTATTTCCCAAAACTGCTTTTCACGAAATTTCAAAGTAGAATAAAAATTATAGGTTAGGTATTTTGACATTTCACCTTGAAGTACAATAATTCATGACTAGAAAGTATTGTTTTACGTTGGTTCCGATCCACCAGGAATTGACTTCACAGCAGAGAACAGTATTTTTTACTGGCCAATACAATCGGTTAGCCTTACAGAGAGGGCCCAGGAGTTCGTAGCTTATCTTTATCTGAACCAGCTACGGCTCACGGCTATCACTTCCCAAAATGTTGAATAATTTAGTACTACGTCATCCTGTATGAATTGTCCATCTAGAATTCTATGAGATCTTTAACTGAGTAAGGAACGTTTCTATGTCCAATGACCGGTCACCATAAGCGAGCAAGTAGTAGTAGATCTGAGTGCAACAGTTGTTAATTTCCAGTGTTCCCGAGTGAGTGAGAGAGAGGGATGTGAGAGAGAGGGATGTGAGAGAGAGGGATGTGAGAGAGAGGGATGAGAGTGAGAGAGAGAGAGAGTGTGAGCGAGTGAGAGGGAATTAGCAGCACGTGTGTAATTGTAATCAATTGGCCATTGCTAATCAAACGAAGCCAATCCGAGTCCCCTTGCAGTCACAGTCAGTGCACAGTCAGGGCACAGACATTTGCCAAGGCCACACCACAAAACAATATGTAAACTGAGGGTCTCCCTGTACCAGTACATGCGTGCAGTAGGGAACTGCAACGTCGTTTAACTAGCAATTAGCTGTCTCTAATGCAGGCTGGCTGGCTTCTGTTGCTGTGATTAAGTACGGTACTTGAAATTATCGTACGCCAACTGTTTCTACCCCCATTATAATTGTATTGAAATGTCGAACAAACAGAATACGTGAACGATACTGGATGTTTGTTGGGTTTCTTGAGGGATGTTTGACTAAGATAAAATTGTTCAAATTGGGTCATTCAATATTTAATTAGAGAGGCGCATAATAGGTGTGGGGGAGAGCGGTTGATAGCACAAGTTTGATACACTTTTAAAATTTCAAGTATGCTTCTTTTGGATGAGGCTCAATGGATCAAATTTGTTCTGTTTAAAACATTTTTAGTTTTATTAAGTTTTATATAAGTTTTTTTAAGTATTATTAAGTTTTATGATGACAGGTTTTTCTTACATTGGTTGTAAGATTCGTTTTTTGATTGCTGAAGGTGAAAAACTGACTAATTACACTCTCAAGTGTATTGTGAAAGTAGTATGAACTGTGAAATTTTTACAAGTGGCTAGAGCTGTTCAAAGTTTGTCAAGAATCACCTGTCAGGAAAAGTTTCAAAAACTTAAGTACCAGTAGGAAAAGTCATGTAAACAGAATTTCGAGGTATTGAAGGTGAAGTATATTGCAACTTTTTTGAACAGTTTACACTGAACACCCAACCCTGTTATGATTTAGTACATTAAAATGCAAGTGATGAGAGAGAAACGTTGTGAATCTCAAATGAGAGGCATGCTTTTCCAGCAAGACAGCCCCATATTCTCACGTCTCCAAGTTAACCCATGAGCCATTGATGAAATAATGGGCTGGAACATGGTGGAATGATATGTATCATTCCACCATGGGGCTGGAAGGTAACGCATCCTTTTTAACCAAATTCCAAACAGAACGAAGTTCTCAATTTGACCTGCTTTTTTATGTTTGCACATGAATCATTCGAACACTGAATCGATTGCGATGAATTATTTTATAAATGAAAGAGCATCATTCAGCGGGGGTCCCGTATCAAATTTGAAAAAGTTAGAAAAACATAGCAAAATAGTGTAAAAATTTGCAAATTTAAAAATCTGTATCTGAAAATCACAAAGCAAAGTTAGCTAGAAAGCTCAAATCAATTACAATTCCTTAATCTGAGCTCAAATGTTTTCAAAGCTAGTGAAATCACAAGCATTCTCCATTAATATAATATACGATTGAACTCAAATAGATAACTTGGAAGTTGAATTTAACTTGAAACCAGGTAAACCAAAGTCCAGACTTTGTAGCGGCGAAGGTGATATTGTGGAAGATATCCATAATAAAAAATTATACTTCATTCATTTAAAATAGTGAGTTACTAATTTCGGTTGTTACACCATTATTAATCTCAAACAATAGCGGCACTTCCTGCTTTTCTTGGTTGACCTTGACTACATTTTAGTAAGCTTCATTTTGCTAATTTTTAATTTATTTAATTCTAGCCTACTTGTGTATTGTTCTTGTTTGTTGCTTTGTATGTGTTCACAGTTTTTTGATTCTTGATTTTGACTCTTATATTTACTTGTTGCTATTCCCACCAGTGGGCGTGTTTTATCCCACCTTCAGCTAATCACAGACCTGCAATGAAGTTCAGCCTTTTAGAGGCACTTTCTCCCTCAGCCAATAGCATCGCCTCCTGTTTAGTATACATTAAGCTACTTTGTACTTTAGGGGCCTTTTGCACTATAACTCCGCATTTAAAACTTTTCTTTAGAGTTTATACTACAACGAAGTATAACCTAACCTAACCTGACCTGTTTGATAAAATATTTGAATAATATTTGAAATATTTGAAAATAACAATTTTTAAGAAATGCTGGGTTATAGTGCAAAATAACCTACTTTAGATTTAGTTTGTTTGAGATTGACAATGGTGTAACAAATGAAACTAGTATCTCAATATTTTCAATGAATGTGGTTGTGACAACTTCATGTCTTATTATACATAATTAATTTATGAGTTTTTATCATTTTTTTAGTTATTGATTCGACTCGTATCTTTGCTTGTTACTCCTCCCACCAGGGGGCATGACTTGTCAGTCAATCACAACATCCGATGAAGGTCAGCCTCTTTCTCGCTTAGCCAATAGTATCATTTTGTGTTTAGTATATATTAAGCTTCTCTGTACTTTAGTTTTAGTTTGATTGAGATTGATAATGGTGTAACTAGTTTCTCAAAGTTTTAATAAATGAGGTTGTGACAATTTCGTCTTATTATTCATTATGGATACCTTCCACAATATCACCTTCGCCAATACAAAGAAAGGGAATCTTATTATTAATTAAAATTACAGACGCCCAACTGATTATACGAATAAATGTTGAAGTTCTTGAAAAGTTATATCAAATTCCAACAAGTTCTTCGTGTGTAACATAAATTTATCGTTGGATTGAGCGTAGATATTGAGGTTCTTGACAAGTGGTATCAAATTCTACCATAAATTCATAGTTGAAATGAGCGTAATTAAATCTAGTTCAGTTCGACTCATTATTGGCTTCTGCAGTGTTTTTCATCACTCCAGACAGAGTGATGTTCAGTAGTTTCAAGTTTAATAGAAGTTAAAGAACGTTTAATCTAATTGGATGCGATGATCCATCCTACATCATCCGATGAAATTTTAATTGAAAAAGTTGCAACGCGCTTTATTAGATTCACTGCTCTGTTTTATTGACGCCCACAAGTGGGAGAATAAAGGAGGGAGACATATATAGAGTGTGCGTTTGAGAGAGATGGAGACAGAATTCAGAAACGGAACTAGTTGTGAGGCAGGGGGGGACGTATACCCCCCCCCCCCCCCCCCAAGAACATAACAGTGGAGAATAAAGGTATTTAAGAGTTTGGCAATTATTGATTTCATAACGTTTCTCTTTTTTTATATTGTTACGAATTTATCACTAGAATAATGCTGGCAACACTTGAAAGTAACACTAGAACTTCATTTACTCAATTAACTCAAATTTTACCATAGCAACCAGATAATATTTTCGACTCTAAAGTTTTTATAAAAATTTAATATTATATATATTTTTAATTTTTTTTAGTGTTTCGTTTCGAGTGAACTTTAAAATTAATAGTGGTCATGTGAGAAAATTCATTTTATTATTTTTCGAGTGAATGTTTTCAGCATATCTTAAATGTTTAGTCTGTGTTAACCTCAATGTTTTGGACAATGTAGAATATTCAAAATTTGTGAAGGGAGCAGTTTTGGACTTGAGTCTGTTGCACCTTCACACTCGTTGTAAATTTGTCACAATAAATAAATAAATAAATAAATAAATAAAATAGATAAATAAATAAATGAATAAATAAAAAAATAAAAATTACACACTAAAAAGTAAGTAAATGCGTATGGTGGGTAAACCCTTACCGGTAGTTCCACCTCGCTGCTTGAGCCATATTATTGAAAAAAATGGTGGACATATAATTTTAGGTGGGTTCTGAACCACCGGAAAGTTATTTTACAGCAGAGAACAGTGCCTTTTTTGCTGGCCAATCTAATCGGTCACACTTACAGAAAGGGCACCGGAGAGCGTTGCTTATCTTTTTTTTTTGGTGGGGGGGGGGGATGAAGCCCACATAGGTCTGAGACGTGTGCGTGGGTAATGAGTTGGATGATGGTGATTGATGAGTTGCACCTACAGTTTTAGGTGAGTTCGAACCACTGAGAAGTGATTTTACAGCAGAGAACAGTGCCTTTTTTGCTGGCCAACCTAATCGGTCACCGTTACAAACAGGACCTACGAGAATTAGCTTATCTACCTGATTGAACAGATATCTGCTACGGCTCACGGCTATCACTTCACAAAACACGCTCTAATAAGTTACTATCACACACTAAATTCAATAAAGAAAGAGAAACAAACAGAAACAGTTCAATAACGTTCAACTAATAATGAATTTATCATATCACTGTACAAAAAATAATTACTAACTGTCATTAGGGTGATCAATAATTCAATAATAACTGTTCAATGAACTGAAAAGAATTGTCTAATAAACGTTGAAACACTCAAGCATTAACTAAACACCTACGAAGCACAGTCCGTCACGGCTTTTATCAATCACACTTACATAACTTGGCAGCTTGTAGCAGATGGGACATGCTATATCTGAACCCAACCTACTGCTGTCAATTTTTATGAAAACTACAGTACAGTACTGTTTATCTTGAACAGTTTTAGGGGGGTTCCGAACTAGCGGGAAGTGATTTTACAGCAGAGAACAGAGATATTTCACTGGACAATACAATCGGTCACCCTTACAAGGATGGCCCAGGAGATTGTAGCTTATCTTTCTTCTCCTTCACCCCTTCCTTCTCTTCTTCCTTCTCCTTCTCCTTACGTTTGTTCTCTTAATAAGTGTATGTTTTTCTTTTAGCTTTTAAATCTAGAATTTTTTCTTTGTTTTGAGTTTTACCTACTTCATGTTCGAATGTATTTGTACAAGAATTTGATTCATAACGATAT